>OZ026599.1:4394709-4412209 GCA_964020085.1 Micromussa lordhowensis
TCTGTTACCAGGTGATGATGGTAGTCATAAAACTAACAGTGCAGTTAAGTAGACTGTACAGTTCAAGTCCTAGTGGTTGTTTCTAAATCATGACATCAGTGTACCAAGTTTTCAAGTGATTCGAGTTTTTTTTTCATTTGTTACCATCTTTTGGTCTTTGAACAGGAAACATTTCAGGATCCCACTGAAATAAATATTGATTCAGACGACTTCAGGGCATTGCCACCAGAAATTCAACATGAATTGATCAAAGAGGTACAAGCAGAAAGAAAATGGATGAACAAGAATAATTTTGTTGTTTCAAAGGTATGACAATCACAGAAAAATCGTGCTGTGAGAATAAGAAGCATTCTGCAATCCTCAAAGCCTTATTCTTCCTTAGGTGTCCAGTGTAAAGTACTGGCAAATTTGATGCTGGTTGGATGATAAAAGTTTTAGCACTATGGAACATTTAGGCCTTATGCAGACTTGGCCTATTACATACATTTGGCTAAATTGCTGTTATTGGCCAATGTTATTTCTCTCCTGGGAACACAAGCTCATTAATTTTTCCCTGGTACAAGTAAAACGGTTTTTTAGGCAGATAAGAGGGGCACTTTAATTGCCAAAAGTATTACATGCAGTGTACTTGTTAGTCACAGTAAGTTACAATTTAACCTAGTAGCCAGATTCCTTTTTCTTTCCCATGAAGAGTAGAGAGCATAAATTTTAATTTTAATAATTATTTTTAAGACCCCCTATTTTGTTCACTTCCACTTCCAACAAATAGGTTTATCTTTTCAATTATTATTATTATATTGTCTGCATACGAGCCTAGTGGCTCATCAGGCCGGAGCTTATCCTGGTTTCAGTAGCATGAAGCGACTAGGAGTATTTCTACTCCCCCCTGGATGGGATGCTAGTCCATCGTAGGGTTACCCCCAGCATTAAATTTGCTGGTACCCATTTATACGCCTGGGTGGAGAGAGGCACTGTGAGAGTAAATTCCCTTGCCCAAGAACACAACACAATGTCCCCCGGCCAGGGCTTGAACCAGAACCGCTTGCTCCAGAGTCAAGCGCACTAGCCATGAGGCCACTGCGCCTCCCTATCTTTGCAATTGCTAGACAAGAAAGAGACCTCACACAGTTTATTGAGACCTACACCAGACGACAAACTAAACCTTCTGCCCACAACTGAAGCAAAATTTCCATCTTTCCTTTTCAACTAGCAAGCAACTGACTTTTCCAGCTTTCAACTGGAAGGAGTCCTAAACCGTGGTAAAATGAACCAGCGACTTGAAGAACTCTACAAAGAAATGAATGAAAAAAACTCAGGAGAGCTGGCAGGAATTGCATCTCAAGACTCCGTTGGAGAAACGACTGCTGTTAAATCACAAAAGATTTTGTCAGAAGACAGTTCGCACTATATATTAATAAAACGAAACGAATCACAACAGGCTGACAAACAGGAAAGTGGAAATGGTAAGTTCTGCAAGCAGATGTTTTAAGACGAAAACCGATACGAAATCAAGCAATTTCAGTTTTAAGTGGACAAAAACCTTGTGCCAGAATAATTTAATTTTACATTTTCAAAAGCTAAAGATATGAATAGTCGCCTAAAATAACACCAACAACTATTTTCCACGGGAACTCGAGAAAATGCATTTCAAAGTTGAGAAAAATGGTGCAAACACAGGTAAAGTGCTTTGAAGTGTTTCATATGAACTTTCAAAATTGGTGTTTTTAGAAATGATTTCTTCCGAGAAGATGGTTAAAACAATCTGATGGAAGTTTGCAGTGCGATGTAAATAATCTTGGTACAAAGTTTTGTCCACTTGTTACTCGAACTTCTGGTAGATTCCTTCTTAATGTCAATAAGTAATCAAGATTTATATTCTCTTTCCGATCTTAATACATTTTCAAACAGACAAGTGATGAGAAGATGGAAACCCACCAGCTACTGAACATTGTCTTCAGTTGACTTTCAACCAAATTCTAAAATTTAACCAACTTTTCTCCATCTCTTATTTTTTTCTTTCAGAGGCTTGTTCAAAGGATTTTTCCAATGAGGGAGGTTTCTTCCGAGAAGATCAAGACTGTGAAATAATAAGCTGGACAAATCCACCGCCCAAGCCATCATCGACAGCAAAAGTTCCAACCTTTGATATTCCTGAACTTTGTTCCAGCGACTCTGAAAACTTGTCCCCCTTCTTAGATGTAGCAGAAGCTTGTGTTTCACCCACAAGTTCTCAAGTAGGAAAGAGTTCTTTTAGTTTTTCTCCGCTGAAGATTAAAAATGCACTTCAGAAAGGTTTGTCAGGGAAAGGTGATAATGTTGTGGGAAAAGAAGAGACTCAAAAGCAGATTTCTCAAAGTTGTGACAGCCTTGAATCAAAACAAACGCCGGAGAATTGTAATCATGAAGATTCTCACTTAGGCCAGCTTCGTGGAAGAAGCAATCCAGAAATGGAAGTGATCTTTGCGAGGGATTCTGATGAAGATGGCGAACTGCTTACTAAGATTAAAGACAAGAAAAAAGAGCTTGATGATCTCATAAAGAAATGGAAAAACTCAAAAAATCACAAAACAGTTATTAATTTAACTGCTACTGCACCTGATGGAGGTAATATTACAGAGAAGAAAGAACTGTCTCTTGGCAGCTCTGAAATTGTTGAGGTCATGTTAGAAAAACAGCAGGAATGCACCAGTATTGAAGGAACAGAAAATATGCAGTCAGCTTTAGTTATTGATCCTGGGACAGAGGGTCAAGAAAAAGTTGTGGATGCAGTATGTATCAATGAAAGTGAATCTGAAGCTAGTTCACTGGAAGAAGTGACAGCTTTGGTTAAACAAGAAGATGGCGTTGTCGATGATAGAAAGCGTATGGAAGAGGTTGAAACACCGATCTCAACAGATGCTCCTAATGTCGTTCAGGACAAAACGAATGCTGTTTCCTCTGAAGCTGAAGCTTTGAAAGACGTTCTAACCACGCTCATAGCAAATGCTGTGATTAAAGTTGTTGAGGATAAAAAGAACGCTATTTCTCCTGATGTTTTAGGAGAAGTCCAGAACACGCTCTCAACAGATGCTACCACTGAGATAGATCAAGAAGATTCACATCAGTTAGGAACACAGAAAGACGCTCATTTAGATGTAAACGCGCAAGATAACGAAGAAATGTCAGTTATGGAGAAACAAGACTCTTCGGAAGAGGGAAGAGTTGAGATGGATGTTGATGAGCCTGTGGCGGGCCCGTCTGGTCTCCCTGTGGAATGGCAGGGTGCTACAGCGGTATGTTTAATGCAAAGTGCTGTACAGTCGTGATGTAACGAAATCCTCGGTGATGTAACGTATTGTTCTCTTTCAGGAAGAGTTGGAAGACATTCGATTGGATCTTGAATCGGAGCAGAAATCTCTAGCTTCAGAACAAGCCAGACAGAACCGTATAGCGGCCACTGTATCCAGTGAGATGTTCGCTGAATGTCAGGTGAGAGGTGGCTGGCGAACACCGGTGTAGACATTGTAGTTCTTTTTCTGGATTACAAGATGAGCTTTCTAAAGCACTCGGCAATGCTGTGTTTTTGCTCAGGTCTGAAGGACTTGAAAGGAAAGGTCGCTTAACCCTGATTGAATCTTGCATCGTAGCTCTAGGGACTTATCTATTTATCCACTTTCCTTTTGGTTTTATTTCCTCGTTTGATTAAGATTCCTTACTCCATAATCCTTCTCCGACTAGTTTAATTAGTAGAAGTCTTCATCCAGTGTTCACTTGAACAATCTAAGTAATTTAAAATACAACCTTTTTATTCCTGGACCGAATCCTGCAGCAGGCAGGAGAAGTTTCCAATATCGCGGTACTGTTCTCTGGAACAGCTTGCCTTTAATTAGTTAAGTAAACACGGCTCGATGTAAGAGCATGTTATTATAAGTTGATACTGTGGATAAATAAAGATTACCTACCTACCTATACCCTTCCCAGAGGTGGCATGTTCACATGTAAAGTGACATTTTCCGCCTTCTCCTCCACCACTGAGGAATAACAGAAGTGTCCCTCCAATGTAACCATCTCTCACTTCCCTCAGGAACTTCTTCAATTGTTTGGTGTCCCGTATCTTGTGAGTCCCATGGAAGCGGAAGCCCAGTGTGCAATGCTAGATGTGCTCGGGTTAACACAAGGCTCCATCACGGATGACAGTGATATATTCTTGTTCGGCGGCAGACGGATCTACAAGAACATCTTCAACCAGAATAGACATGTAGAGATGTTCGAAAGCGATGCGGTGCAGAGAAATCTTGGTAAAATTTAGGCATTCCTTCTTCTGTATTCTCCTTTGATTTCTTCAGTTAAGTCATTTCAAGAATATTCCCGATCTCGGGAAAGCCGGCCAATTTACAGTTGGGTTCTCAGTGACCTGGCCTCTTAATGGAAGTGAGGCTGGAGGTGACCTCGTTTTGATTTCGAACCTCACTGCTTTCGTTGTGCAAATCAAGTTGTTCTAATGCTGACTAATTGGGAATTATATGGGAAAAGCAGAGAGGTCTATATCAAAGCATGGTCACCTCTATTCTCGCTTGCATTTATAGGCCAGGATTGGTAACCGAGCACACAACTGTTAAATGGCCGCCAACTGAACATTTCTTTTTCTTATTAAAACGCCAAACATTTTTGTGAGAGTTTTGTTCAAACTTTGGTCATACGAGTTGTCTTTTGTTTTAGCACTAGACCGTTCTCGCCTTATCTGCATCGCTTTTCTCACCGGAAGTGACTACACGGAAGGCATACAAGGTAAGTTAGAGCATCCAATCGTGTGCTTGCTCGGTTTTGTATTTTGGGAAGCAAATCAGTAAACCTTACAGCGTGCAATTGTACAAGTTATTAAGATAACACTACAACTTGAAGTAAATATTAGCATTAAAAAATGGTTGTAAAGGAAAAAAAAAACTTGCTTTGCCGACTTTTACAAGTATTCTGGAATTGTACTATTCTTACAAGACGTGATTCGTCACGCCACACGATCAGTCTCTCTGTCTAGCGTTACTACAAATTTAGGCGTTCCATAGAATTACTTAAAGTGCCCCTGTGATCAAAAAAATCACTTCCTTTTTTTCTTGAGATTCTGAAAGTGTGTCTGCTTAACACTTGACTGGCAAAATTCTGACCTTTCATTTTTATCCAAAGGCTGTTTACTTTGAGTGCAAGTTTTGGATTTGACGATCCGCCATTACTCACGTTCAAACCTGACCGATTTGACCTCAGAGGGTTGGATCCGGGAAAAGTGACGTCAAAGGCTCACCAGCTTAAAATTTCAGCGTGTGAACGCAGCTTATAATGTATGCAAATTGCGAGTTTAAAAGTGTGAAAGCCCAAAACTCCCGTGCCGCATATTAATTCTGCAGCGTACACACGCATTGCATTGTTAAACTAGTGAGCCTTTGACGTCATTTTCTCCTCGATCCAGCTCTCTCAAGAACATAAAGTTAGTAATGGCGGATCATTAAAAAGGAAAGTTCCAGTTAAAATAAACAGGTGCCTTTTTTAAATCAAGGATTAAAACTCGGGTCACTTAGTGTTTAGTTAACATAGTTTTGAAATCCAAAGGAAAAAAATAATTCATTTTTTGTCACAGGGGCACTTTAAAAAGTGGCACACATTTTAGGTGTCACGCAATGTCTTTTTGGCCTTTTAATAAACCTTGGTTGGTCACGGACCGTCACTCCTTCCGCATTTATCAAGCGGTGTTACATTTTCTTGAGAGTGGGGTTTACCATCTGTCTTATATCTCTCTAATGGGCTTGTCTTCTTTTTCCAGGTGTTGGCGCAGTTGGTGCAATGGAGATTTTACACGAGTTTTCTGGCGAGGGGATTGAAGGACTCAAGAAGTTCAAGTAGGTTGAAATCTTTGTGCATCGTACCTCCCCCCTCTCCCCACCCCCAAAGCCAATAAAGAATACAAAGGGTTCAAAAGGTTGTTGGCTCGTTTCCAGTCATTAGAGAGGTTAAGCATGACGTTTACGGCACACGGCAAACGGCTGGTCGACGTTTGCCGTTTGTCGTATGCCGTTTTGAGTTCTTGCACTTAAGCTTCGCGTTCTTTGCAAAGTGCTAAGTCTTGATCTACTTTCGGCCAACGAAATGGAGCCATTATATCAACTTTTATGGTTTCTAAAAATTAAAAACAAAAAAGCCACAACAACATAAAATTACGACGCACTTTTGAAACACGAAGAACAGTCCGAACTCATCGCACTGTTGCGCATTTTTCCGAATAATTTCCCTCTAAAGTCAATACGAGACAACTGTGTTACGCACAAAAAGAAGTAACGTAGCTTTGCCTTGATGCACACGATTGTACATGCATTGCAACAGCATAAAAAAAGACAAATTGTACTCACGTGTTTCATTTACGTGAAAACTCTCCTCTTCACGTTGAAAACGGCAAAGTTCAGACGGCGAACGTCAAAAACGGCGGGAAAAAAAGTCACGTGGTCATCCCTGCCGTTTGCCGTTTGCCGTAAACGTCGTGCTTAACCTCTCTAATATTAGAATCACGAACTGGTTAACTGCTTCGTTCTGTTGGAGCCTGGGAATCAGCTTGTCCGAAGGGTTTTTCTTCAGGTTTTTGTTAACTTCTATTGTCTACGTGAATTATTTTTCAGATTGTGGCACGAAGAAGCACAGAGGCGAACTAGGCATCCTCAAGAAACTAAAGTCAAAAGGAAGATGGTGAGAGATCACAGAAGAGAAGCGATGTACTTCTCTTGCCGAACGACGCTTGCAGTCTTTGTCCCTGATTGCCCGAGCAGTTTAGAAAGCCAACAAAAAGATGTCATCAAAATGTGGGCTACACTTATCGTTCTTTTTTGTTCATTTTAGAGGTCTGTTGTGTTGTCCACTGATTTTCCGTCCGAAGAAGTGTTTGAAGCTTATCTGCATCCAGTAGTTGATGAATCAACGGAGCTGTTTGAGTGGGGAAAACCAGACCTACACTCGCTTAGATTATATCCTTTGAGTTCAAAAAATGGCATTTTACTGAAGCCCTTATCCGCTAAACCAGCTTTAGGAAGACAATATCCTTTAGCTGATACTTCCTGTTTTTCTCATAACCTGTCTTCTTATGATATATTGTACTGTTAAGAGAAAATACATCTTAATCACACCTTAACATTCTCACGTATGCCTCCGAAAAGCTTGGTTGGTCATCTTCAAGGACAGATGAGATTCTATTGCCCGTGTTAAAACAACTCAACAAGAATGAGGTTAGTCAGTAAGAGAGATTCATTCTCCGCCTATAACGCGTCCGTTTTCATCCGTGGCCTGTAACTCGCTATGCCCTAGACATTGTATAGCGCTAATAAGGTCACGTAAAGCAATCAAAGAGGCTTGCCGACAGCCGATGCGAAGATTTGTACCGAATGTGCGATTGCCTCTTACATTTTTCAAGCGTTGTTCAAAGTTACAACAGTCACGCAACGTTTGGTCCCTAGAATAGCGTTGCGTGACGATAACCAGGCTTCCGTTGTTTAAAGCAGAACGCCAATTCAGAATTATTTTTTGAAAACTTTTCATTCAGACTAAACTGGTTATGTTTTAGTACTGAAAATTGTACCGTTAAGACCTATCTGATGTTTTTCTTGTTATTTTTTTTCTTGTAGGCGCAAATGAAAATCGATCAATATTTCCAAGTGAAGTTCCAAGAAAAGAGAAAAGTTAAAAGCAAGCGTATTCAGCGCGTTTTGAATCGTACGTTTAATCCATCGAGTAGCAGCAGCGACAGTGAAGACGGAAGTGAAAATAACAAAAAGCACCAAAAGCACAGTGATAAAGTATCTGGTAAAACGACGAAAATAAACAGGGTTCAAGATAAAAAGAGATCTCACTCAACAGAAGCGGGTATAGGCGAAAAGGAAGACGAGGCTGGTGTAAATCGAGTAAAACGCGCGAAGGGAGAGAATGACCAAGTTGGCGCATGCTCTTCTACGGTGAACCGCTCTAGGGGAAGATATAGAGGTCGGGGTCGAGGCCGAGGGAAAGCTGCTCGTAAGAACAATAGTACAACTCCTAATTTGAAAGTTCCTATTGAACAAACTTCTGAGAAATCGTCCTGTCAGGAGACTAGCAAGCGACTTTCTCTGGAGAATCAGGAAGACTCTACCGGTAAGGGTAGCAATCAGAGAACTCGGAGATTTCGCGGTCGAACTTCCTTGTATACCGATAACAGAGTAGAAACACAAGTCGATGATGTTCGTACAAATAACGTACAGACAAAAAGAAAACAGCGCAGTGCTTCTGCGAGCAGGCGCGGAAAGGGAGTTCTCGTGGAACCCGCCGAGGAAGAAACTTCAAGTTCTGATAGTACAGACAGTGACGAAAACCACGAGGATTTATATGTCGGGCCAAAACCCCCGTCCGTATTTCGACGGGGGAGGGGGTGGGGGAGGGGGCGGGTAAAGGGGAGGGGACGGGGGAGATAACGAAGAAACGTGTAACGGGGAAAATGGCATCAGTATTCACGTCCTCTTTTCCAATTATAATTTATTGAGCACCTGATATGTGAAGAAGTGATCTTTCATGACACAACAATGTTTCCATGCGTACAGGTCTCGCAAATTTTATTCCTTGCCTCCCCCAAGGGGAGTTTTGTACAAATTTTAATATATAAGAGTTGCCTTTTGTTCTTGACTCAAGGCGCGGTTTGGTAAAAGAACGTATGAAAATTAGTTTTGCTCACAAGCTCAATATCATGTGAACGAAGCTGATAGGGAACTTATACAGTGTCTTCACAACGACGTTTTTGGAAAAAAAAAACACCGCACTTTGGTATGCATCTGTTATGGTGAAGTACCACTGGTTGACCCAGGACAGCTTGTGCCATCAAATTTATTACATCTCAATTTAGAACTATTTAGATTTCGCTTTACATTTTTGCTATGATGATAGAGGAAAAGTATTTATGTGGTTTTCAGTGTGGCATTTGACATTCCCAGTGAACCAGGCTATTGAAACATTTAAAACGTCATCTTGTAAACAAAATAAAAGTGCAAATGAAAATGGAGCATTGCACTTGTAATTTTATTAATATTTTTAATCCCGTAAAAATTCTGATACTACAACTGAGCTTAGTTTTCCTGAAAAGGCATTTTTTTATGAGTGGGTTTATTCTCGGGGGAATGTATCATCGAAAGAAAACCTTTTAAAAAATTTATGACCGGGCTTATACTTTTAAGCGTCTTTGTGTCTAAAAGATTTCAGTTCCATGTAGCAATACTGAAAAGAGAAACTCTTTAGACACGAAACAATTTCTGCAGTCATCAAAAGTCTGAGTATACTGCAATCACAAAACATGTAAAAACAACCCCTGTCTGACTTGTTAAGAAGTTTTCGTTGCTCGCTCGTCGGAGTGCATCATTTACACTCTGAACAAATCATCAATGAAAACGACATTTTGCCGACTGCTGGATGGGTAGAGGAAATAATACGTTCGTTTCAGAGACGGGATACGGTGTTTACAACGAATTAGTTACTATAATTTTCTGAGCAGTAACATATGTTCTTTGAAACAACTTTCTGCATGAATTAATGTAACACTGACAGGCCCTTGAAATATCAGGAAATCGATTTCGCCAAAAGCTCTTAGAATATTTGATGGCTTGTTTAATCTAAATGTGTTTCTTTTGAAAGTAGGGTAGAAGAGTCACTTGTGATTAGACTGATTAGGATGTCGTCCAACCTCAATTACGAATAAGTTTCCCCGCAGAATCTGAAATTTAAAAAATAAAGCCACCTTTTCCATAGGAAGCATTCAAACTAAATGTATGAAGTAAGAGAAGGCAACATTACCACGAGTTTTCTGACTGTTGAAACATGGCATTATCAAAAGAGCTTGTACAGTCTTCCCAACAGGCAGCCATCTCGAGGAATTGGATTATCCATTGTAGTTCTATCCTTACAGACAGAATTTATAACCTGGTTTACAATGGATCGAACAACACTGACCAAGGTATTAGGGCGACGAATTTATTAAATACCCTTTAAATGCAAGGCGGAGCTTTGAACAATTTCAAATGTTAAAATAGTGTGCCTTCCTCAGCTCAATAAAAGTTGTCATCATTTTGCACCTGAATGTTTTTTAATTTTATTCCCTTGACGCCAAAAGACTTGCACGGGAAGTTCTCGAAACAGTTTGGCGTTGTTTGTCTTGCGAGGACGAAACAATAAATGACGACGAGTTATTTTTACTGGGAAGGAAATTGTGGGAAAGAATATTCATGAATGACCATAAATGGGTTTGAATTTTGCGCTTTTCTCATTACTATTCATAATATCAAATCCCAAAGAAAACAGAATATGTAAATAGTCGACAAGCAAGTACTCACGTCGATTTCACTGAATAACTGAAGCAAGAAACAACACTTTTCGTCTTGAATCAACGTTGAAAGAACAAAGGAAGACATGCTGTCATACATTCGTCGAGCGCAAAGAAGGAGAATGTATGAAAGAGCGAATTCTGACAGCGGATGTACGGCCGACCAGGAGACTCCAGGTTCGCCTGTTTCGTCGCCCGAAAACGGACCAAAAAGCGAAGGCTTTCATTTCTATTCCAGCGTAAAGAAGCAACATTCTCTGCCGGAGGTAGGAGCGAAAAATTCGTCGACGAGCGCGAGAACGAAGAACGAAAAAAGGGATGAAAAGCTGCAATTGAACGATGTCAAGACAGCAGAAGAAACACAGCAGGCGAGTACTGGATCAACTACGCATGGATCGCATTGATTCTGAGTTTTCTTTTTTTCTGGATATTATTTCTTCTTTCAAACAGAGACTGGAATAGGCCGGATATTTTTGCTACAGTAACTGAAGCAGAAATGAAGAAAATATCGTGTTGGCCGGGTAAAATTGACTGGCTTGCTAAATTAAACAACATGGCAGACTCCCCATAAACAGTAAGAATATAAATTTCGTTTGTTCACATTTTGTACACCGAGGTTGCATAAATGCTAATTGCTTCCCACAAACCCGAGAATTACTTGTCAAACGGTGTTTTGCTGTGTTTTGCCGTCGTATCAATGGAGCAAAATGGCGTTGTTGAAGTGCAAATGCATTTTGGACACTCAGCGGGAAATGCAAGTGAATCAGTTCACAAGGATGGATCACTATATCAATCACAATGCTGGTTCCCGAGATCATTTTGAATTCCAAGTTTAGTCTCCATAAGGCTTAGACTAAATAGCCCTTTTTTTTGTGCCAACTAAAACGAGCATTAACTAACCGTGAAATTTAAGGGAAAGCTAACTAACGCAATCCGAAGTTTGCCCGCGTGGAACTGATGTGAAGTCTCCTTCCATGTGAACTTCGAAACGCAAACATGGAGGACAGACTCGCAAATGCCTATTAACGATTTTAATCTCGAATTTGAGGGGGCTTAAACCAATTAAATGAAATTCGAATTTCACAAATTACAGAGCGTATTTCTGGAAAAAAAATATTTTCCTGGAGTGAGACAAGTTAGTTTACAAAGATAACTGATACATTTCATGAAAGGAATGTGAATGCGTTAGATGTACACGAGAAAAAGGTGTGTCTTTTGTTTCTTTTCGCGAAGAATCGTCTTCGCCAACCGGTTTATCGATTAATAACAGGGCTTTTTAATGTCTTGTTTCCTTTCTAAATTCTCAAACAATCCAAATCGGCCATCGACAGGTGTAAACATTTGTACAACAAATAGTTGCTCTCTTGTGTTTCGCATAAAGCGGCTGTATAGTGTATTGAATACAAAAAACTGTCTTCCTAAATGTAAACGCGAAATGAGCTAACATCATTGAATATGACCCTGTTTGAGATGAATTTATTGATGTTCACAGCGTGATTTTTTCTATTCATTGTGAATAATTAGATAAATTTACCGCTGAATTATGGACGACGGGTTTGCAAAGTCTTTCTCCCTATTTATAAACACGTTTGTGTGTAAATATATTTTTTTTAACCGCGAGGATCGGTATAAGCTTACGTATCGCAAGCGACTTTATCTTGTCCGGCTAAAACAATTTTGAAAGTCATTAGTAATAATTTTCACCCGCATTTTCCCTAAAGCAAACTGATTAATTTCATTTTAAGTACAGTCGTCTGTACAAGGCAAATTATTTTCAATCTTTAACAAAATCCAATTTAAATTTTTAAGGTCGGTAGCGTGACCAAAAGTTAACATCTTTTGTCCATGTTTGGCTTCACATTTCTTTTAAATTAAACCAAAGCGAATTTTGAATATTTGCCTGATCTATGGAACATGATACAATATTTTTCTCTGCGAGAGATTGTTATCGCAGCATGCTGCCGACCTTTCAAAGAAAATTTGCCGCCTTGTCAATCACTACCAACAAATCAAAGTAGCGAGTTTTTAATTTTTCTTCAATCATTGCAAAACGCCGATAAAATCGGGGCTAAAAATATAACGAAAAGCAGCAAATTAAAAAAATAAATCCATATTTTTTTGATCAGATACCAAAGTTAGAAAAACTTTTGTGTTTTTCGGTTTTCTTGCAGTAATCAGCTCATAGACACCTGCAATAAGAAAAATAATACAACTTTCCATTATCGCTTTTTTTTTCGGCATGAAATGATAACTGCGCGACTATAACCGTGATAATAATGTAATTTTAAGACTACAACATCACTGTTTAGTCTTCTAACGAAATTTACTTCCTACAAAAGAGTATTTATTTGACAGATTGTATAGATTCAAAAGTGCCATTTGTGACTCCCGATAACAATGTTTGGGAAACTAAATTTTATTTTCGCACCAAAGTCGAAAATTAATAGAGACATTACGCCCAGGTACAGCTAAAAACGCGCTTAAAATTGGAGTTAAGAAAACAAATTATAAGTTCTTTTCTTATCTCAGCATGGTGGTCTGTTTTAAACCCTTTGTCCAAGTCGGCTTGAAGATCTATTTTGAATATAATTGCGGCGGTTTTGAGCACGTTTCATTCTGGTGCAATAATGTTACGTAATAGTTACCGATTAACTGTCGTTACCGGCAAGGTTTATCATCGTTTTGTTTTCGTGCACTCGGCACAACAGTCGGCATCGGCTTCTCGGAAGCACAAGCCAGCTGTGTTTCAAATTTAAAGGAGAAGGTCACTCCAGAAAGCTGGCTTAAGTTTATTAGTCCTCGCCTATAGCAAGTAAACATTCAGCTTTTCCACTCACCGCCTCTGAAGTGCCCGTTATCTTGAAGAAATTCGTCTAGAAAGATCAACTTCGGAGGCCGCCATTTTGAAACTGTGTTGGCAGCCAGGCCGTGTTTATGTGACGTTATTCGGTCCGACTCGAAATTGGCGGCAAAGAAAAAAAGCTCCAAACGACTTGGATCCTTCACAATATCAGCAAAATCCATTTTTTCCAAGCAATTTCCACTTCACTATCTTCAATACTATCAATTCGGAGTTGGGAGCATGTTTGGCTCAAAAATATATGGCTCAATAGCAGCCACAACCCAGAGTGGTAGTTAAAAGCCTCTTCGGAAACCATCTTTCGGACGGATTACGTCACGAAAACGCGGCCTGGCTGCTGAGTACTGTTGAAAATGACGGCAACGATGTTCAAATTTGGAGACGAATTTCACAAGGAAAACCTGCACTTTAGAAGCTGAAACTTCAGTGAGTTTCTAAGCTTAGTGCAAGGTTTTTATTAGAATTGACAAAAAAACATCCTTTTTTTGGAGTGACCTTCTCCTTTAAGGAGGAGGTGGCGTGGCCGAGTGGTTTAGGGCGCTGGATTTGAAATCTGGAGGTCCCTGGTTCAAATCCTTCACCCTACCTCTATCTGGATTTGTTCTTGGTAGTCCCGAGTTCAACTCCTCGACCGCGTTGTGTAAATAGCCAACTGGTCAGCCTCCAACCAGTTGGAATTCTTAACAGTTTATGATCTATTTGAAATATTTGTTTATTTATTTACAGTGTCCCCAATTAGTACAACAGTGCTAAATACATATGACACTTAAATAAAGTTATTATTATTATTATTATTATTATTATTATTATTATTATTATTATTATTATTATTATTATTATTATTATTATTATTATGAAGTGAAATATTAATATGAAATATTTATTCCCGGGTTGCTTTACTGGAATTTGAATTATTCAATTTTCCTGGCATGTAGTATTATTATTTTCTTCTCAGAAATGAACAAACCTAATGGAATAATATAATCACTGATTTCTGTTACCGAGAAATTCCGAAAATAATTCTGGGCTATCTTTGTTATTTTCGAGCTGCTTTTTTAATTTCTTGGGTCCGGGAGAAGACTCGTTTTCAATGGTATATTGCATTTCAATACTAGTTTGGCTTATATTTTGGGGGAAAATGTTTAGTATACTGTATATAAGATTATTAAAAACTGGATCATTGGATAATACAATTCGAGAGTTTTCATTGGCTTAGCCATCATGGGCTATGAGCCATTATACCATGCTCTACGAATATGGTAAGCGTACGCGTGATTTTTTGAGGCGTTTTTATTTTTTTAAAAGTTTAGTTTGCTCTATTTTTGGGGCGTCTTTAACAAAACAATTATTCCACTCGCCTTTGTTGGATATGAGATGATTATAGCCAACCCGGCGCTATGCGCCTCGTTGGCTATCTACCATCTCATATCCAACGCGCGCTTGTGGAATAATTGTTAAGTACCGCGAGATACGTAAAACTCTTCAAACCTAACGGTATGACAAAACCGGTGAACATATTTTCTAGTTTACCATGAATATCAAAAGTTTAAACTCACTGTAATAATATGAAATGCGAAACTACTTTTGCAGTCAAAATAAAAATAAAAACATAACTTCGTGAAGTGTTAAATGTATTTAGCATGTTGTCATAATAGCCCAATTTCGATATATTAAAATTCAGCCTAAAACAATAGACCTCAGCACGAGGCTCGTGGGAATAACTACAGAGTTTGTGGGGTTTATTCCCACGAGCCTCGTGCTGAGGTCTATTGTTTTAGGCTGAATTTTAGGGCCTGTTTACATTGAGGTGGGGGACCCCAGGTAGGTGAGGTAACCCGCCTAGGTGAGGTAACCCGCCTCTCCATATAATCTCTCATTTTTATTTGATCATGTTTACATGATAGGTGGGGTAACCCGCCTAGGCGGGTTGCCCGGTCTGCCAGGTAGGGTAACCCGCCTAGCCGGGGTCGCATTTTGCCATGTAAACGACTCGAGGTGGGGTAACCCGCCTAGCTGGGGTCGAGTTCATGTTACATTTGCAAGCGCGCCAAAGCGCGTAAAAATTTGAACCAGAACAATATGGCCGTTAACTGCCTCTGGCGGAGGCTTTGTGTCATCAAAAGTGACAGTAAAACGCCACAGCATTGAAATGCTGCAGCGAGAGCAGAAAATAAAGATAAAATAACACTGACCGCCATTTTCAATGTTTACATGCCTAGCGACCACGCAACAACGTCAAGTAAAGTCACCCCGGGACCCCGGGGTTGTAAGTTTGCATGTAAACGCTGGCCATTTTTCGACCACGGCTAGGCGGGTTACCTCACCTACCTGGGGTCCCCCACCTCCATGTAAACAGGCCCTTAATATATCGAAATTGGGCTATTGGGGACACTGTGTAAATATGTAAATCAAACTTGCAAACAGAACAGAACTGTTAAGAATCTCAACTGGTGGGAGGCTGACCAGTTGTCTATTTACGCAAAGCGGTGCAGGAGTTGAACTCTGGACTACCGAGAACAAACCCAAGTTGTGGTAGGAGAGAGTACAGTAAAAGCCCGCGTCAAAAAACCTACATTTTTCAGTTGAAGTCTGGCAAAATAGTTTCTTGCATTTTGGGTTAGTTATTGACAATTTAAGCTGAGTAGGTTCTTAATTAGGTTCTTAATTTCTATAAGGAAGACATAAGAGATGATTACCAGAAAAATAAATAAACTTGGGTTTCAAAGCGTTTTGTCACACTTTTAGGTTAAAATGTTTAACGCACGTGCATATAAGAACCTGCTTGATCTTGCTTGGCTAAACAGGTTCTTATGTTTTTGGGTATGAAAATGGTAATTTTCTGCCAGCAGGTTCTCAAGCCACTGGGTTCTTACACGCGGGTTTTAGTGTTTTCGTAGCGACCTTCCGATCTAGTTAACTGGTTGCTGTGATATCTTTAGACCTTTCAAAGGCCTTTGATTGTGTACCACACGAGTTGCTGCTAGCTAAGTTGAAGGCGTATGGAGTGGCCGAACACGGCGTTGCTCTGTTGCGAAACTATTTGTCTGGAAGATCACAGAGAGTTAAAGTAGGCGACAAATTTTCTTCTTGGCTGCCGGTTATAAAAGGGGTACCTCAGGGATCCGTCCTTGGACCCCTTTTCTTCAATGTATTTATGAATGATCTTTTTTACTTCCTGAAAGGAGTTTGTATCAATGCCTATGCTCATGATGAGCAAATTTATGCCTCGGATAAAGATCCAGTGAAGTTAGAAATGAAACTTCAATGCCATCTTCTCGAAGCTGACCAATGGTTTGCTATGAATGGTATGATTACAAATCCGGATAAGTATCAAGCAATGATCTTAGGGAACACAAACTACACCTTTAGTTTTACAGTGAATGACATTAATATTCCGGTCAAAGACAACATTGACCTTTTAGGAGTGAACATTGACAAGAATCTGCAGTTCAACACCCATGTAAAAAACATTTGTACAAAGGTCAACAATCAAATTAATGTAATTTCTCGTTTTCGAAAAATAGTACCGACAGATGTAAAATGTAAACTTTATAAGGCTTTCATTGTTCCATGTTTTAGATATTGCTCAGCAGTTTGGCACTTTTGCGGGGCTCGAAATAGAAATAAATTAGAAAGTCTTAACAAAAGGGCGCTCCAAGGATTGTTCTGGACGAGAAGTCTCTGCACTATCAGGAGCTACTGAGCAAATTCAGTACTAGTGACCTGTATAGTATTAGGTGCCAAGACATGATGAAAACAGTTTTTAAGGCAGTTCATCGCTTTGAAATGATGCCGAAATACGTACGTGGTCTTTTTCAAATGAGATATGCTGAACGCAACCTACGAGGATCAAGCAAACTTGTCATCCCATACGTTAATACAACCACTTATGGTCTTCACTCCTTCAGATACACTTCTGCAAACATGTGGAACAAACTAACAGAGGACCTGAGGTCATTAACGTCCTTGAATGAGTTCAGAGCTAAAATATGCCAAATTTCTTTCGAACATCAATGTAATTGTTACTTATGTAAATAGTAGTTTAATGTACTGTATATAATATACGATTTTATTTATTTATTTATTTTTTTTTCTTTCGCGGAGAAATTAGCTATACAGCTACTCTTGTAAATCCGAGGTGAAAAAAAGGTGATGTATGTATGTATGTATGTACGCCGTCATAGTCATATCTGTGTCATAAGCCATTAAGGAATATATACTGCTCCCTGGCCTTTGATATTAGAGTACTCGGTCTTCCCCAAGCTTTTATACACCGGAGAATAAACAGGATAAAG
>OZ026599.1:4417209-4464709 GCA_964020085.1 Micromussa lordhowensis
AGGCCGAAGAACAAAGCATTTATTGCAGTCGCACAAAACCATTACTGATTCTATAACTAACATTCGAAAACGAAGTAAATTATCAAGAATATTTGCGTTATATTCACTGGGCATACATAATTTTTGACAGCTGTTTTTTTGAGTACGCGGAATATTATTTTAATGGATACCATTTCGCGAGCAATGTTCATTATTGCTTGGTAACCAAAATCACGATTTTGCTAAAGGACGTTGGAGGCAACAGGAACATTTTAAAGACATCGTCGTCTTTCTTATAATTTCTAAACATTTTTCACACCATTTATCGACAAAGGGGTATTGAACTTTCACACAAATTATATTTTAAGACAAACCTTCGTATGGCAAACACACTGAACGTAAAACATTTTATTTTCTAGGCGACTAAATAAAGAAATTTGGGCCTTGTTTTGCAAGTAATATTTAGTTGTTCAACTTCACAACGATATGTTTGATTTAACAGCTTGCGTATGTTAAAACCTAAAAAAAAAGGTTTGTTATAAGATATTACCATAAGTTTGAATTATAAAAATTGGAAAAAAATATTATGATCCATTTGTCACATTGGAAAGAAATAAATGTCTCAGATCGTTGCCTTTTAATTAAGCGTTTTAACACAGTTTTATTATATTTCTTTGACTTCCCTGGCAAAGATAAGCAGCGTCGCAGTGTTTTCAATACACTTATACATTGTTTGTTCGTTGTCACACTCATAAGAGACTGTGTTAAAATTACGTACGCCGTTTATTAGACATTTCCCGTCACGTACAGCCAAGTTCTTTTGAAGTCACGTTCCGTGTAGCTAACTAAGTGTACATAATCCTTCGCAGCGTCAAAGTCAAGAGCGATCAAAGGCTTGTTAACGTCTCAATATTGCTAAATAATAAGGGATTTTTTCCTTGGTTCAAGGCAGCTATATACAACGTAAATGATAAAGATAAAGAAAACCGGAATGCCCTCACGAAAAGACATCACACAGTTGACTGCATAAATTTTGCCCTGATTGCTTGGCGGATAAATAGAGAACGAAACTCTTTTTAACCCCTCAAAAAGTGAAAACTGTATAGGAAATTAATTAAGATGTTAATTATTAAATCATATTGTTTTAACTGTTTTAGCGTGCAACGTGAGATTAAGCCAACCAGACTGCAGACAGCTACAGCTTAAACTAATCTTCCGTTTACGTCAAACGTTAATAAAAAAGGCGTATTTTTTGTTCAGATTCCATGAAAACATGACAAATGAACCCAGCAAATGGGCTATTTCTCTGTAAAGCCAGTGAAGGCTAGTTAATTTAAATCTTTTGTTGGATTCTCAATATAGGCATTTGTTCTTCTTATTGGTTTAATTGCCAGGCAATAAAAATAAACGGGTTACTTATTGAATTATATCGTGGCTGTTTTTCTTTCAGCTTGCATCTTGAAATGTTTTGTAAAATTCGCGCTGAAAAAAAATCTCCATTGAAAATAATTATAAATATATACACCATATATGTAGCATAAATTGTTTGGCTAGAATCTCAAATGGTCCGTAAAATGTGATAGTACTGTACAACTTTGTATTGGAACGGTTAGAAGCATTTTAAACGCAACGCCATTCACTAAAAACCGAGAGTTTACTAGATATTATTACAAATTAGCCTTCACTTACAGGTAAGACATAACGAGAAACACAGGAAAAAATTGCCAGACAACGATGTTTTCGCGTCAGCAATAAAAGTATGTCATGTGTAGGTTTTTTAACCACTTGGACTCCAAGTGCCTGGATATATTTTTTCCTTGCTAAATCGAGCATTATCAGAAAATTCAAGCTGTAAACAATTTCAAGTTAGAGATTATCAAGAATAACGCGAGCTCAACACGCTTGCCGAATTTGGACACGTATCCGTCTACTAATTCTTCACTTCAAATTTCAATTTTCCAAATCCATCAAATCTGCAACATTTCATATTTTCCTCAATTTAACCTATCCTTTGAGAAAAAATATCTCTTTCCCAAAATGGCCAAAAATCACCCAAAACTTTACACAAAACCGCCAAACAGTGGTTAATGAGATAAGCAGAGAGATTTAGTGTCGCTTGAAACGTGACCGAGATATTGGCAGAAAGGCCGTGTTAAGCGACGTCAAAACAGCCTTCACGTGTACCCCTGCCTTAAGAAGAACGAGCAATTATAAGCTACCACAAGAAAGCGAACCAAAACAACCCTCTGAGGTTCCATGCGTCCCGTGTCTCTTATGAGCTCCGGGCTTTGAGTTCCCAACGTACTGTAACACCCCTGTGATAAGTCAATTCTGGGACACGCACTACAATTCTATTTGAATCGTGACTAATATGAGAAGATTGTAATGACAATACCACATCCCAGCTGTCTGTACTAATTCTCTTGCTCGGTCTCAGCCAATTCGAAGTATATTCCCGTGAAATTAGTCGCAAAGATCCACAAAGGCTACCGAAAGTCCATAAGAATTTCCAGTCCACCTTAAATTGTTTTCTTTGCGATTACTGTATTGTCTGAATGACCGCATACTGTTTTATCATGCAGTCTCGTCGGGGTTTCTTGCATGTTATTAAAAAAACAGAATACCTCGAAATTAAAAACAGTTCAGTGTGTTTTAATTTACATTTTGAGGTCGCCATGGTATTGTTGTCTACGAACAGAAGTACAGACAACGCTTCGATTTGAACTGGCTTCCTTGCACATTTCTTGGCGTAAAATAATCGGGGACCCAGTAAAATGCAAGCTTTTGTTAGTTTTCTTTCGCACTGTGGCGAAATGATCACTCAGGTAGGCTATTTCACACCGCGTGGGAAAGGCTTCGTTCTGTGCATGTGAGCTCGAGCTCTGGATATACTACCATTGTCTAAACATGCGTATTTTAATTACTGTTATTTGGGTTTGATTCTTTCAGATGTTTGATCTGTTCGATAAAGTGATCGAGTTTAATCACAACCCAAGCAGCGAATCAGCGAAGAGGAAACTCGATTTGGTAAGAATGTTTTACTCTAAGTTCCCGGCCATTGACAATTGACAAGTCTATGAAGTGTCAGTGTGGCGTAATTGGCCATGACGAGTCGATTAGGCAGAGCGAGTTATAACTAGATCTATGTTACCTTACGTGGGCGAATGTAAGTATATTAACCATTCCCTGCTAGCAGAGATCCCTCACGACCAGGCAAAATGAAACGAGAGTTCCTCTCGTTTCATTTTTCCACGTCTTGACAGACCTCTGCTAGCAAGGAAATTAAACAGAGTACAGAGTACAATTAGTGAGTGTTTCGCTACAATGCAAGCTAGTTAAATTTACCGTCAACATCCATAACTTTTATACTTCTTTGCTTGTTGAGAGACGATATTACGTGTTCCCCTACTAGTCAAGAGTTAATGGCTATTGAAATGGTGTGAAAGACATAGAAAGTGTACTGATTTCATGACAGGTATAAACCAAGAATTTCTCATAGTCTATACAACAAAGCAAGACCATGCAGACTGTGAGCAGAACACTCGAAAAGCTGTATGTAAATCCCGCGCATCCCGCTCGTGATTTACAAGCTCTCATAGTTATTAATCCCGGTGAAGACACTCCCTTATATGGGCTCTATAGGTGTATGCGGCCCGAAAGGGTATGTTTTGTAGCCGTTTTGGTCCGAAACAGGGTATCGATTTTGGCCACTTGGTCTCAAATAGGGAATGGTTTTTACGCTCTAGTATTGAATTCGCTATGTTTTTAAGAAAAAGCCACCCTATTTAACATTGGTCCCTGTGAGGTTATTGACATCCAACGCCAGCATTGAATGTTGCTACAACAACGCGGTTAATAACGTTAAACGGTCTTCTCCAAAGAAGTAATCAAGTTTTTGTTTTACATTGTTGCAGGAAATAGAGAAGCTAAAAACACTTCAGCAACAACTTGAGGTGAGCTAGAAACGTTTGCATCTAAATCAATAAAAGGTGTTTGTTTTACTTCCCTCGACAAAGTTACCCTCATGGAAATGTTTCTTAGCTGGGCATTACTCAAAATTCGATTCTGTGGGAAAAATCTGGATAAGATGGGGTGTGGTGCTAGGTGCTAAGGCCACTAATCGCTTATCATCATCATCATCATCATCATCATCGTTGTTAAGAACACAAAAAAATTTGAAACTGAAATCCAGTGGCTGACCTTCTAAGGCCATCTGATTTCCTACAGACTCCATTGATTCAGGTTCGGTTTATTTAATGCTTCTTTGTCTACAGAAAGATCCTCAAAAAGTTGACCTGTTTCAGGACACAGAAAATTTAAAAGATGCTCAAGAATACGGTAAAAACACCAAATTTGTTTGATTTGAACGTCTTTCTGTTCGCTGGATCCCCGTCTCTAATTCCTTTGTCTAACCCCTTTGTGTTCTCTTATCTCCAGATAAGTTTTACATCCAGTACATTAATCATGTTTCTCAAGATTTGGAAAATTTAAAGAACATTATCATTCAATACATCCAGGTAAGATTTTTATAAAATGAATTCGGGTAATCGAATGAATGCGAGTGCAATTATGGATTAATACACACTTAAAATTCTTAAAATTCCATGAGCCTTTAGGTGAGTGCAATTTGAAAGAATTTTCAAATATCAAAAGCAGTGTAAATCATTCATTGCTTGTGCATTTATAAGATAACTCATTTATTATATGACTGGGGTAATCACGAAAGCACGCGCGTGAATTTGCACTGTAGACAAATAAGAAATTAACGATAAATTGGCCTGGAGTCAGCAAATCACAATGAGGTATTTTTTTTCAGTTATATAATAAGGACAGGTAATCGTATGAATGCGAGCTAAATTATTAACTACTTACCAACCTCGAACGTTCGGTCTTTACGGGAAAATCTCGGACCGAGACCTTGCCGTATTGACCGAGCGATAGCGAGGTCAATACGGCAAGGCCGAGGTGTGAGATTTCCCCGTAAAGACCGAACGTTCAAGGTTAATAAGTTGTTTATTATATGGCTTTTTGCTTGGCTTTTGCAGGCACGTAATCGGCCCGTGGGCATTACGGGAGAATAATGCCCTAGTATTAGCCAATCAGATCGAGCGCGCGTTAGATCGGCTACAAACCCAAGTCATATAATAAGGATTTATACACAGTACAAGTGATATTTGAAAATTCTCTTAAAATTGCACGAGTCTTTAGGTGAGTTCGATCTAAAACAATTTTCAAATGTCACGAGTAGTGTAAATCATTTCATACAATTGTTCAAATATTATGTGACTGAGAAAATTACAAACGCGCGCGTTAATTTGCACTGCGGTTGAAACTGAAAATTAACAATAAATTGGTCTGCTCTCAGCCAATCACAACGAAGTTATTATTACAGTCATGCTAATAATAAATAATATAGTTCGGTCTGAGAAAGTAATTAATAGACTCCCATTGTTGCATATTTTATATTTGTAGGAAAAGACCAAAGCTGAACAATTGCTTACGAAAGAAAACGTGAAACTCAAACGTGAGTATACTGTGTGGTTTGATCGACTTCTCATGGCCAGAGGCCCTCAGTTTTGAGTCAAGCGCCTAGACTACGAGTTGTCGTTCTTTTGCTTAGTCTGTCAAGCGAGGCCGTAAATAAAACTCCAGAAAAAAAAGGCCGCGCGAAATCCTGGGGACGAGTAGCGCGTTTCCTGCCACCAGGCCTTGGCGCGGCCATTTTTTATCGCGGTTTCTTTCGTGTCACGCACAACGGACTTAAGGCCATGTTACACGAAGCAATTTTTCTTGCAACTTGCAACGCAACGTTGCAAGAAAATTCACGTTCATTTTTTCGTCATCGTTGCGTTGCAAGTTGCAAGAAAAATTGCTTCGTGTAACATGGCCTTAAGCAAAAAAGGGACTGGACAAGCGTCAATTTTTGTAGCTAACTCTTATACTACTGTCAATTGCAGTTGATTTACAACGTGAACAAGCTGAGTCCACACATCAACGACAAAAGTAAGAGATGTAGAGAAAGAAACTTTAATTTCTGCGAAATGTACATAGAAAGTAGCGTACGTTTTCTGGAAAACTGTGGAAACTGCATTGGCTAAAATGTTTCCTAACCTTGGCGGGTTTGGCTGCTGTGTTTTTTGGGCAGGACACTTAACTCTCCACGTATCTCTCGGCTCCACCCAGATTGTAAAACAGATCATAAAATAAACCTTGGGAGTGATAAAACAAACATTGGCACTTTCTGAGTTTTATTGAGAACACAAGAAACCGGGGAAATTATGTTGAAATACGAGTTCTAAGCCAAATACTTCCACAGCCGTTAATGTTTATTTCTACGCAATAGAGAATATTTTCCGTATGTTTCAATTTATATATCTGATTCATACACATAAATTTGGCGATTTTCTGGGGAAAAAAACAGCAACAGGAATCTGTTGTTCATGAGCAACACGAATGAAATGCGGTCTTACTGAACGCGGGTGATATTGTTCACAGCAATTTAGTGAAAAGCATTTCTCTCTCTATTTTTCAAGGCATGAATACGCAGTAGCCGAAAAGAACACGGTCCTTGCGACGTGTAGAAAATTGGAGGAACAATTAGAAGATAGAGGAAAACAAATTCAACAGTAAGTTAAAAGAATAAAGGTTATGGCTGTGTAAAATGAGGTTGCTTGGTTTATTTCTGATCTTTCATAACGTCTTTCAGGCTTCATCGCGAGGGAACTGTCAGTTTATGGCAACGAGAGAAGGCCAAGCTTATAAAAGACGTCCAATCAAGGTAACAACGCTAGAACGGAGATTCGACTTTCAGAAAATGCCAAATTTGTAATTTAATTTTTCACGTCATTTTTGTCTGATTTCTGATTTAGTGAGGAGAGACTAGCAAAGGAACTTCAAGAGACCAAAGATCAATTAGAAGATACAAAATCCAGATTAAATCAAAGAATTATGGTATGGAATAAAAAAAAAGCATTGTCATTATATAAGTTATTTTACACTGAAACGTAGTTTTATACAACTGACCATGAAGCTTTTGGCTTCAGCAAACAAACTTGGCGCCATTTTGTTAGCTTTCTCATTGCTCGGTCGCTAGTCAAGAGCAAGTTAGTCAGTCGAAGGTCGATCACGTCGAATTGTCACGTGCCGAGATTTTGCACGTGCAGTGAGCTGCTATTTCATTGGCTTAATCCAAAGGATTAGCAAATTCAATTTGCAACCGTCTGTTTTGTCCTAGGAATTAATGGATCAAGTTAAATACCTTAAATTAGAGAAAAACTTGAAAAATGGGACAGTGGCAACACATGGACGTGGACATGGAGGTAAATATATTAAACAAAATCAAGAATTATGTACGCAATAAGAAATAATAATATTAAATCAGGCCAGTTCTAATGTTGACCAATTTGGCAACTTTTGATTACCAATAGATTTCGATTTACTTCTTTTTTAAATGTGTCAATTCTTTAATTTTGTTTCGTCTTTATTTTAGTGCCCAATGTTTCTTCAAGCGAGATGGAGAAAACAAAACAGCAATTATTTCTAAAAGACAGGGTATGTAATCCGAGTATTCTGTAATGTGTCATACAGACAGACAGCCACATCACACACAAGCAGGCAGGCAGACAGAAATACAGGGAAACCGACGGGCAGACGGACAAAAGGACGCCTGAATGGACGAAGCGATGGACAGACAGACATGTAGACAGCCAGTTAGACAGATAGATAAACAGAAAGATGGAAAAACAGATGTGCGATGGCCGCAAAGACTGGCGGGCTACAAGGCGGACGGGCAGATATACGGGCGTGCCAGCCTTTCGGCGAGCGATCGGACAGAAGAACCGATATACCGAGCGATAGACCGACAGACAGACAGACAAACGGACACTGACCGACAGACAGACAGACAGCCGGAAAGACGGATGAACAGACTGACAGACTGCAAACACAGATAAGGGCACATATTCCGCAAGATTACTGGGGCTGCTCAAGTAGTCAGATTAACGTAGTTCAGAGCCTTTACGCTAAATGCAGAACTCAGACAAACCGAGAGTCGCATTTATTTTATCGCTTCGATAATCGATTTCTGTCGGATTCACTTTATATTTTCAGTTACTAGTGGTGGCGGAAGGAGAGATTCAGAAACAGCAAAAGTATTACGTTGGATTTATTAGTGGACTCAGTAGGGACTTCAGGTAAGCGTCACGAGAAAGCTCTGCAGTTGTACTTGATCCTAAAACATCCGCAATTTTTTTCCATTTGCATTACAATGTAATCCAACGTGGATGGGAGGCAATTTCGAGCTAAAACTACAGAATAGCCCAAAATTGCCTCACATACAGGCTAGATTTTATTGTAATGCAATCAAGCAAAGTTAACTGTGAAAAGGGCTATCAATAACTCATAATGGTGCCTGCTAAAGCTGCCGTTCATAATTAAATTGCAGAATTATGTTAGAAAGACAACACCTGACTGTTAGAGACTATAATAAAGATCAGAAAGCGTATGCATCCATGTTGAACAAAATGTACGTCGCCGCAAAGGAAGGTGAGTGAATGGGACAAGTGTTCTACAACAACTAGCAGTTTTAAAATTTCTCCTGATTTTTCAATCAGTTAACCACCTAAAAAGGAAAGGTCGCTTTTTCTAGGGAGTCATTTTGCAGGGACCAATCGGCATGTTCTTTCGTGTTTCCATCCGTTCTAAATTGTGTAACACGGGCAGTGGCAAAGACATGTTCGTCTAACTGGGCTCTTTGTGTGAAAAGTTCATAATCTTGTCGTTGCTACGTGTCGCTGCAAATGATCCGGCACTGCAGTCGTGTGAGCCGACCTTACGAATTTAGAGATATTGAACATCTTGCTATTTCCTTTTCTGGTATTCTTTTGAGTAGCTGCCCATATTTTTATTGGCGGAGATAATTATAAGCATTCGCCTTAAATTAGAGAGTAACGTGTTTGTGGCAAGTAGTGCATGTTAATTAATTGTTCTTGATACATCTTCTCTAGGAACTTTGACGGATTTTAGAGCCACTTTACCTTCACACTATCTTGGAATTAACGAGGTAAATCTAGGCTTAAGAATTGTCATGACCGTTGTAAAACTTGCGTGACGTGCGTCAACGTGCGTTGAAAAACACGTGACTCGTGGCAAGAGTGGGAAAGTCGCCATGGATTTGTTCTCGCAAATGGTTGGCTGAAAAGTCAATATCTAGGCTGTGATTGGCTACAGCTAATCAAAGTTTTACATCTCCTATCATATTAACAAAAACAAACGAAAAATCAACTTGAAAGACAATTATTATTAAGAATGTAACCATGCACTCGAAAACCAATTGAAGATCACTGTATATCATTTTAATTGTCTCACAAATTTGTCCGGCGTTGCAACCTTGTATCTATAGATATGTCGTGAAGTTTTAATTTTTCGTTAACCTTCGTTTACATGTCGCTTGTTTTAAGTGTTAATTATGTCCTCGACTTTCTCGTGTTCCTTTCAGGATCTCTCTGGGCATCCACTTGGCAAAAAGCTCTCGAGACCATTTCAAGATTTGGAATCATATTTACAAGAAGTAGAGGATACGGAGTTCAGGTAAGGAAAACCTAGCTTTAAGGCGGAGGTACACGTGAAGGCTGTTTTGACGTCGCTTAACACGGCCTTTCTGCCAATATCTCGGTCACGTTTCAAGCGACACTAAATCTCTCTGCTTATCTCATTAACCACTGTTTGGCGGATTTGTGTAAATTTTTGGGTGATTTTTGTACATTTTGGGAAAGAGATATTTTTCTCAAAAGATAGTTTAAAATTGAGGAAAATATGAAATGTTGAAGATTTGATGGATTTCGAAAATTGAAATTTGAAGTGAAGAATTAGTCTACGGATACCAAACAGTCCCCTAGCAACCTGGGGCTCTCTTTGGCGGGGGTCAACTGTCTGGTAGAGTTTCCAACCCATCTTAATCCTAACAATTTCCTTTTTTTATATCACTTCAAATTTCACGCCTATTCATGTTTACCCCCACCTTAACACCTTTATTTAAAAAAAAATTTGAGATCCACTTGGCAAGTAAACTACAAGACGGCAAGACGACAAGAGAAAAGACAAACTCAGAAGAAAAACTGTACTTAGTCGATCAGAAGTTAATTGTTTAAACTACTTATAGGACAAGTGATTCAGTGATGACCGCGAAAGTTAACAGAGAGCTAGAGAGGGTGTGACATTTGAGAATGCGTGTCTTACGATATCTCGTAACACTTTTATACCTTGGTCAAAGGCAAGGAACGAGGCGCGGTGGCCTCATGGTTAGTGCGCTCATCTCCGAATCGAGCGGTCAGGGTGCGAGCCCTGGCCGGGGACATTGTGTTGTGTTCTTGGGCAAGACACTTTTCTCTCACAGTGCCTCTCTCCACCCAGGTATATAAATGGGTACTGGCGAATTTAATGCTGGGGGTAATCCTGCAGTGGAATAGCTTCCCATCCAAGGGTTAGTAGAAATATTCGTAGTTGCTTCATGCTACAGAAACCGGGATAAGCTCCGGTCTGATGGGCCACTTGGCTGGCATGCAGACTTTATCTTTACAAGGAAAAGATGATAGCACTGAAGCGATAAACACAAACGCGTACAAGAACTCCTGGTTTGTAACCTGTCTATTCAGAACTGAGAATGCGCAAGTCTAAAAATTGTTTTAGTGCTTAAAACTATTTATATAATATATCTCAAAACTTATTTTTTGTGGTTATTTAATATCTGGTAATTACAGGGTTGATATCAACCATCCTTTACTGACGGGATGGAGAGAAGGAAGGTCCGACAGTGCGAAGGCAAATGCACGGAAATTTTCCAAATCAAAATCATCCAAAGGTAAGAGGTTATTATGTCCTTTATTTAGTATATATATATGGGTTATTGACCAAGCGTGAGGTCAATATGGCTAGATATTGACCTAGTTCTTTTTTGTGTGGGAGTCGAGGTCCATAAACTCACAAAATAAATAACGAGGCCAATATCCTACCCTCTTGACCGAAAAACTTTGGTCAATAAAGGGTTTATTTTATGACTTTTGGGAAAATATTTCTTTCGGGACACAGCAGGTAGACCCGAGCACGCAAGATAGCTCCATGTTGCCCGCACGGGTAGCCAATCACCGCACAGGATTTGGTTAATCTTGCCCGCTCATGGAACTAGCTATATAGCCTTAACGTCACAACTGCTTGAGTTGTGTGTTTGACTGCCATGATAAGTCATGTCTTCAGAGTCCTGTGGTTACAGTTCTTGAGTTTAAGTATCTGTATTTAAGTATTTCTGAGGCTTTCCTGTGATCCGCCTTCACCGTGGTTTGCGCTGTCTTATTATTTTCTGACCAACATTTTTGATCATATTTTAGTTACTGGCGTTCATCCGCGTCTAGTCGACAGAAAAGTCGGTAAACCGCTGCTGAGGGAAGCTAAAGAACACTTTCCAGAATGGTCCGAAAAAGAGGTAACTAGAGAAATACTTCAAGTAACACAAAACAAGAATTTGTCTGTAGCATATCTAGTCAAACGGAGTACTTAGTGGTGACGAAAGTCGAGTTGGACTTCAGACCAAGGGGTCTGGGTTCAAGTTCTTAATGATACCGAGCTGGGGAGGGGGTTACCTGCGATGGGGGGTGGAGGATGGGTTTGTTGTGCTAAGGTAGAAATACTGCTAGACCTTTCGCTCTATAGAAACTGGAGTTATAGTCAACTATCACGCATAGATATCGAGAGCGAATAATCTAATTGTTTTAGTATAATTAAAACTTTATCTAAATCCTCTTTACAGACTCTTCGACAGTTTGCTAACAGCCGCGCATTATTAGGCGACTCACTATCTACTTAACAATTAGATTATTCGCTCTCGATTTCTATCGCGTGATAGTTGACGAGGGCGCAGCCCGAGTCAACTATCGCGCGATAGAAATCGAGAGCGAATAATCTAATTGTGTTAGTATAAATCTACTAGTCGTTCAAAACTTAATCTAAATCCTCTTCTCAACTCTTCGAAAACGCCAAGAAACGGCCGTCATTTTGTTAACAAGTGCACACTGTTACGCTACTCACTATCTATCACAGAATAGATAGTGAGTAGCGTAGCCAATCAGGGAACGGCCTTCGTGATAGAACGCTAGTAGATTTATACTAATCTCGGATACAATGAGAGCCATTTGCATTCTCCAGTTTATTAAATTCGAATACACTCCATGGCCTACATTTCGAAGCTCTTCTCTCCTCGAACCCTATGAAAGTAATACTTTTGGCATTGAACAACCCAAAAAAATGAATAATTTCATTCCATGTTAGATCCAAGACATGTTTGATCAGTTTAGAAGATTTGACACAAATGATGACTATAATCTGGACACGCAAGAGGTAAAGGCTTCTTACACATTACATCTTAGCACAATAGAATTTGATACTGCAGTTTAACACTCCAATACTTTCCCTCCAGTAGGAAATTGCTCCTTAAAAAATCTGTCCGGATTTGATCAAATTCAAACATTAGAAGCACTTACTCCAATAACAGCGTTATAGAACTTCTTTTACAAATACAGCAAAACTAAGTACCTCCTAGTATTCCACTGGAATTTAGCTAAGTTTTTGCCTCCTATGTACTTAGATATGCTGGCTACGTGTAATTATTTTAAAAAAATAAGCGTTCTCGTAAATCAGCGTATCGTGGAAAGAAAGATTGCCGCAGTGATATGTGAGAGGAAAGTTTTGTTGCTGGCTCTGGTGGCAGTTCAGTTCTCAATAACTTGAAGAATTCGAAAAGATAAAGTTATTCTAGACTAGGCTAGTTATTTTTAAAGATAGCTTTTACACCACGAAACGATATGGGAGGTATGAATACTTTAAAAAAAGGAATGGCTTTGAAAAGATTCTTTAGAAAGCTTTTCGTTGGATTCTCCTATCAAGTATATTGTGTCAGCTAAGAAGAGAAACATTTCAACAGAGCCAAATCAAACTTGCGCGCTCTGCTTGCCATAAGCCAAGAAATTGATTTATAGCCTCACTTTTATTTTTTCAACTGCTCTTTCCTTCGACAGTTATTACGCGCTATTCCTGACACGCTGGGTAGAATGGCGACTACAGAGGAAATAAAGGTATGAAACAGTCAGAGATCAGAAAATATCGGCTTCGAACAAATCTTCGTTTAATACAACTCCCCGTCTCTGCAGCGGCACATTTTACAGTATTTACATTTCCCCGCCACCTTCATGTTCTTGTAAAATGCGCATTTCACTACATTTCTCGGTCAGTTTTGACAAAGGTTGTTAAATCTCCACGATTTTCAAAGTTTTCGTCACACTTATTTTGTAGCCATAACAACAGCATTTCCGAGAAATTAGATCTCAAATCTAGTGTTAAAACCCTACTGAAAAGCTTGTAAAGCAACAATGGTCAACGATTTGATGAAATGTGTTGGATAATCCTTGCGTAGAGCGCAGCTATAGAGTTAATAGAGATGTAATAATTCGAACAACATTTAAAACATGTTCGTCAACGAACACTTCTCTTGCAGGAAGCAATGTTGGAGGTTGACATAGATCACTCTGGAACTGTGGACTTCTTTGAATTTCTCTGTGTCGCCCGATTAATTTCACAAGGAAAGGGTGCGTATAAAGCTTCTGCCCCCGGCGGAAAAATAAAGGAATATACCACAGCTATTTTAAGCTTGTTATTTAAGAGTCATTGTCTGAGAAAACCAGGCAGAGGCGAAAGATGGGGGTCGGCCGATTTCCTTGAAACTTTCACCATTTAATGTCTGTCCGAAATGATAATGAATGATGGTATTTAGCAATTCTCCTGTTGTTGCCTTTCATAGTTTGACCACCCCCCCCCCCCCCCCCTTGTTTTGGCCCTCACCGACCGTGACGTCACGCAAAATATATGCAGAATTTGAAGCTCAATAAAATATATTTCGCGTCATTTCTGGAGACTCATATCGATTTCTTGAGTTGTTTACCGTCTAAATTACTTTGTTAAAGGAAAATATCCCGACTTAACATGAAACTTAATTTTTTTATAGAATTTTGCAATCTCCTTGCGATCACGAAAATGTTTTCGGCCAAATGTGAGGTAATTTCGAAACTGTTTTTCTCAGAGGTGCGGCGTTCTTTTCCGATAATTTTATACCTCTTTCAAGCCCAACATCTGTTCTCCCAAAATCAGGAAACTCTAACTTGAGCCATTTAATTGTGTTTGCGTGAGCCGCACTCGTAGTCAACAAAAATGCCGGTGCTTTTCCAAACCAATTTCTTTTATTTAAATCGATAACAATCTATCACATCTCGAAGCATATTGTCTAAAGAGAGTGTAAGCCAACTCTTGATCAAAAACGTGCAACGCTGATCACCATTGTAACAACACAGCCTTACTGAGGACCACCATCTGCCTATTTTTAAATCAAATCAATTACGGTACAGCAAACGAAAGCACAATAATTTTACATGCGAAAGTAATCTCTTGCTTTCGTGAAACACAATTAAAACTCGGCAACAGACCTAATCCAAAAGTTTTCGAACTTAAAGAACTCCCTAAAAAAACAATTAGATATCTATCCAGAACGAATTAAATCTATCGAGAACCCTATCACGTTACAATTTTACGTGATTTCGTTAACATGAAATCAACAACCCTTGAGGTCACGCAAGGGAGCTTTATCAATTCAATATTTTTCCACCGCTGTACGCAAGGTCGCTAGCTGTATGCAGTGAGTTCGTTTGTTATTTAGAAAATTCCACAAGCAATATCTCCCACATAAAATAAGGTCAAAGCAGCAGGTATGCTTCTAAACTGGTCCATCACCAAAAAATGCAACGATCCAGGTGGCGAACGAGCCTTCATAGATGGCCCTGGAAATTGAACGACCACTCGGGTGTTTTCCTATGGACATTTTTAATGAATAAATTTCCAGTAAATCACATTAATCAGTCGATTACTTTTTTTATCAGCGTCAGCCAGTGAATAATTTGTTCACAGAATTTCCCAGAAAAGTTGACACGGCCTTTTTTTTGTCGGCACGTGCATATATCGTACTACGCCACCGCGATCATGTTTGTAGTATCCATTACGTACCCTTATAATAAGGGACATTTCATTGAACATTCTATTCCATTTTCCGGTTAAACTAATGAAATATATTCAAAAGATATAGACCAGATCGTGTTTACTCGTTAATTTGCGGACCATTTCAGACTTTTTTAGTACCAGAAGCACTGGCAGCTAGGTTTAGTTGCTAATTTGCGGACTATTGCGACGTTTTTAGTCGCGGAAACACTGGCAGGTTTTAACATAGGTTTCTATTGCTGTGATGAAACTTTTCTTTCGCAGTAAGCTGCCAGAAGGCTCTGTGTCTAATTGGTCACAGATTGATTGTAGCTCTACGATCTTCAATGAGGCCAACTTCTTTCCATGGACAAATTGGCATATGTTTCTCGCACCAACAACGATCGGATGCTGGGGTAAAGCCACCTGGTCCATCACTTCGTTTCTTAAAGTCGCGAGCGTAAGCTCTGTCTCCTCTGCAGCAACATCTTTTTCGTCTACTTGCTTCTGCGCTGCTGCTAGACGGGAGAAGAGCTGGCTGATCTGTTGGGGTGTCCTCCATTCATCTGGCTTGAAAAGGAGCTTACCGTCAACATCTTTCTCCAGTTTCATTTGCCTGCTGACCTGAACAGGATCGGCTTTGTGTCCGATCTGGCTGCCCTGCCCAAATATCTTCACGAGGTACGTTTTTGTCTTATCAGTCATCCTTGATGGCTTCTTCGCGCTTTTCAGGGCCCAGCCCTGTGTCTTCCTATCTTGCCAGTCCCAGCTGATGATTGAGCTTCCTGGTCGAAGACTCTGACTGCAGTTTGCTGGCGCTTCCCAACCACTGTAACACCAGTAACTCGGCTTGCCCATTTCTTGCGAATGGTGTCATATAGTGACTCGGACTCAAGTTCTTTATTGTGTTTGCCTGTGTCCATATGGGCATCTGCTTCCTGTTGTGATTTGAAAGTCAGCACACAGCCACTCTCTTGACAGGAATATATGTCTGGGTTTTTTTTAGATGTTTCTCCCACTAATCCTTTCCCTTTCGTCAGTTCTCCAAACGGCTCAATTACCTTCAGATTAGTGTCTAGTTGAGCTGATATCTGGAGGTCACGATATTGCAATAGCCGACCTGGTCCAATGTCATACGCTCGCCAGGATCGGATTTCGCCTTCTTCAGTGAATTGGAAATTGTTCAGCAAGCTAATTCCTGGTATTTTGTTGTCTCTGACCACATCCTTTGAGATGTCTACTTCAACGACAGCCGCTCTGCATCCTTTCAATCCTCCGTGGGATTCGATGGCCTGCTTCATGTCTTCTGCAGTTAGGACATCATGTTTCTCGTTTACCCACCTTTTGATGTGAGCCTTCATAGGGGCCGTCTTGCGATCACAAATGTCTTTGCCGGCCTGGGGGTCAGAAAACTCGTAGCGTAGGATTTTTATACCAGAGCGCGCACTAATCTCCGGCAAGCTGAGAAGAAGTGCTCCGTTCTTGTAACAGCCAGCATTATCTGAGCGCAGGAAGGCTTGCTTGAGAATTGGATACTCTTCCTTCAGGGTTTTAAGAAGATGTTCAATGATGGACGCAACGGCGAAGCCGTTTTGGGTGCATGTGTTGAACAGATGAACAAAACATTCAACTTGGAATTTCTCGGCAGTCGACTTAGTTATCACAGCACTAATGTGCCAACTTCGACCACGCTTGCCGAAAAACTCGCTCATTTGTTCACGGTAATGATGCGGTAGAAATTTCATGGCCCAGTCCATAACTATCAAGCAACTCCCCTCGTTGAGCTTGCCAAGTGTATCCTGCTTTGCATCTTCTTGGTTCACAGAACGTAGAAGGTGTGCCTTCCAAGCGCTAATGTTCTGAATGCACTCTTTGTAATCGAACATCATTCTCGCTTTCTTTTCTTCGCTCAAACCAGAATCCTCTAATTCTCGCAAAATCTCATCGATCACGTTCTCCAAGGCGTCACATCTCTCGCAGTTGGTTTTGTGATTGTGGTAACACTCTCCGCGAAAGTCAGCAGAATCGTGGGAAGGATCACTAAGAGCGTGCACAATACAGTGGCCTGTGCATTCTTCGTCACGACTGATGTGCAACTTATAGTCCGTTTTTAGATACCTCTTTGCTTCCTTGAGGGCCTTGATTTTATCCTCTACCCATCCTTCTCGAACACCATCTCCTTCGAGAGCTTGAACCACACCTACCAGATTTTGAAACGCCTGGACACCGGCTGAAGTGACATTGTCGAGACCTTGAAGTGACTTTTGCTTTGACGCAGAACAAACATCGAGAATTCTGAAAAGTGAACGATCACTAGCTGCCTCGAATGATTGTTGCTTGCAATATGCAGCGTACTGCCTTATAACACGAGAGGGAATCAGAGTTCTTATCACTGCCGGTATGATGATGTTCTCGCCAGAATCGAGTTTTAGATTCTTGGTTCCGAATGCCACATCCTGGAGAAGGTCTGGGCGGGCAATAAAATCAAGGAAGTGGTCAACTTTTGCAGCGTCAATTCTTGTGCGGAAGATGGGCTGATCTGGGACGGGCTGACCCTGCCCTGTATGGATCACGTGTTGCCGGGCTTGATCAATTCGCCATTTTGAAAGCCCAGGTATCATTTGCTGAAGCTCGGCACGACTAAAATCGTTTGCAAAGAGCGACAAAATCTGTCTCTTAGTCTGCCACGATTCAGCCTCGTTATGAGCTTTAACCAATGCATCGATAATCCCAGACTTCTGATCGAAATATTTTCGTTTCGAGGACTCTACAGGATTTTGATTTTCTAACAGAATTGGGGCTTGACGCAGAGCGCTCCATATCTCGTTTTCTTGCCCAGGACAGATAACGGAGAGCGTAGTACTAATTGCCTCAGTAGCCTTTTGTATATAGTACCGTTGTTGGGTATTTGAGATATCACCCCAGGAGGTGTTGAGGGTGGACAATACGGGACTGAACCGACCACTTGAGATACTGCCTACGGCCTCATTAAGAGACTTCCTCTTCTGCTGCTGGTCTTCCATTTCATCAACCCAAATACTGGCTTCTTGCTCATTAGAACTCTGAGAAGACTGGGATGATATTGTTTGAGTGTCATCTGGCAGCCCCATAGGAGGTTCGTATGAAGGACCAGGTAAACCGAAATCTCGATTTTCTTGTGGTTCCTGTAAAATGTGAAATCAGTTTTGTCAGCGATCACTTTGGAGCGGGTGTATACAACAAGAAGACAAACAAGCCTGACACAAAGGGAAAAAAATATCCTCGCGTCAGAGCTCATAGATCGAGGGTTGGTTGACGGACTTATTGATTGATTGAGTGATCGATTCCTTTCTTTCACGCATTTGGTAGTTCGTCCCATAATTTCCCTTTTTTGTTTTTTTGTTGTTGTTTTTTTTCATATATTCTTCTTCTTAAATTAAAATATGAGAACGGAAATACTTTACTTTTAGAACAAATACTAACTTCTCCTTCAGTAGCGCTTTGGGAGGCCTGTGGCAACGATTCTGTTTGCGTGTCCTCTGCTGCCAGTGATTGCGGCTCTAATGAAGAGCCAGGGATATCTGCACTGGCTGGCAATTCCTTTGGAGCAAGAAAACAAGTCAATCAATCTTTCTCCATGATTTACCATTGTTGACTCTCACCAAAAAGGGGCCATTCATCTGAGTATATTCAAGAGGGGGAGGCCATTTTGGTCACCAGAAATCAGTTTTTGGCGCGGTATTTTCGGACTTCCGGTTTGCCAGTTGTCTTAGTTCACACGTAAGTGGACATCTTCCCTCAAAATAAAACAGCAACAATTTAAAGGGGTTAAGGGGGGGGGGGGGTGGGGGGCTAAGTGCTATCCCGCACTACTACATTCCGTCATTGATTGACATGTACTTGAAATCACCGATTTAAACGCCAGCCAAACAATAACTGCATTTGTAATTGCTTTTTGGTATTTCACTTTATTTCAACGCGGTATTTCCTCATTTTTCTCGCAAAAGCAGTTTTGGTCAACTCCCTATGCCCCCCTTATTCAACTTAGCCTCTTCAAAATAGTGCAAGGAAAATTATATATCCCAGATTCCTACACTGGCCTCTTGCCTATTTCAAGGATGAGGTGAAAAAAAATATCTAAACATGACAACAAATTCGCACCTGAAATGTGCATACATTTTTTCCAACCTACCTGCACCATTCTTTCCTCTTCAGTTTCTTTATTCGTCACAAATGCTGCGTAATGTACCTTTCGGCAACCCCAGCAAATTGCTAGAAGATGAAGAACATTAAATGTGCACAGTTTGTGAAAGTTTATCGGGGGATCGCAAGAGTTGTACTTACAGTCAGTTAATGAATGACGAAAGACTGGAAAACGTTGAGGGTTTCCGAATCAAAGAATATATAAACAGGGTGCGAGCCTGTTTAAACGCTTCTATCAAGAATGCCGTAACAAATGCAGAAAAATGTAATGTATTCTATAAGGCGGATACCACTCTTACTTCCTTTCTACAACCTGCTTTTCCACCTGATTGAAGGAGAGAGGGAACTAGTCCCATACCGATCCTGCTGTCATTTTCTTTACAAGGAATGTATTTCTGGTATAAAACAAATCTAGTTTCTTGATTTATTGAATATGTGTTTAAGAAACACTTTAATGAGATAGAATGTTTCCTGTCTTTATTCCAAATTCCAACTTAAAGCTGTTTTTAAACCATTAATATCAAAATGACAATATTTAGTTTGGTTGACCTGTGATATGACTAATTTGAACCGGGGAACAAATGTAAACAAAACAAATGTGCTAAACTTCACGTTCGGTTCCCACGGCCATAAATGCTACGTTGTTTATATCTTATTAAATGAGTCTAGTATGCAGTCAGTCAGTTGACATAAAACGAACCTGAACCGATGGGAACAACAGCGTTATGCAGCTCAAAAATGCGTTGTGACATCTTGGCATTTACTCGTCGGCTTTGTGTATTACACTTTCGTTGCCCTTATGACTTGGGTGGCAACACATAGCTCGTTTTCGGCCGATCCAGTCTGTTGTAAGGTTCTTGCGATGTCTGGGGCAAACAGTCATTCCCCTCTTTTCGTCTTCAGGGATATCAAATTTACCTGCTCTGTTAAGAATCAAATCGGCTTCGGAGATCTTTGAACCCGTCGCGCCACGCTTGCTTCCCAAACCGAGACTGACGAGATGCGATTCAATATTTCGTGTACATGATAGCAAGGGACAAATCCTCAAACCAACACCTTCAGCACCACAAGGCGACTCCAGAAAGAGCACTTCAGCTCCATGGCGGAACCCAGTGTATTACCGAAGAATGAGTTTGTTGTTCTTTCAATTGTCAGTTATGTGACGAACATACCGGAAGTTCGGTATCAAGCTACTCTTGCCGTGGCAAGTTTCACGGTTGTTTTGTTGTTTTTGCAAGTTTTATTTGTTGATGTTTTTATTTTGATTAACATTTCATCAACAACAGACTGACTCCAAGACTTAATCTAGTATGAGGGAAAAACCAAGTTTAAAATGCGACTGAATGTAAAAAGAAGCGAGATATGTGTTCTGTTGATATTCACGTTTGACAATAGTCTATTACCGTGACATGTCACGCTTTATCAAATAAACCTAGACTGCCGGCAGTCTGTTTTACAATGTTATTCCTGCCCAAAGCGTCACTCAACTAAATCTTCAAGGGAAGGTCTACCGCAGATAGTTAGGATAGTTTCATCGAACAAAACCCCCCAAAAAAGATGCAATAAAGAAAAACCCGCTGTGGAACTTTATTAGCAAAAATACCGAGTGATCTTTGACTTCGAGCGTGGCTCATTCCGACACATTTTAAAGGCTCAAGTTAGAGTTTGCTGATTTTAGGAGAACAGATGATGGGCTTAGAAAATGTCTAAAAATTTTCGGAAAGGGACGCCGCACCTTTGAGAAAAACAGTTTCGAAATTACCTCACATTTGGCCCAAAATATTTTCGCGATCGCAAGGAGATTGCAAAATTCTATAAAAAAATTAAGTTTCATGTTAAGTCGGGATATTTTCCTTTAACAAAGTAATTTAGGCGGTAAACAACTCAAGAAATCGATATGAGTCTCCAGAAATGACGCAAAATATATTTTATTGAGCTTCAAATTCTGCATATATTTTGCGTGACGTCACGGTCGGTGAGGGCCAAAACAAGGGGGGGGTGGTCAAACTATGAAAGGCAACAACAGGAGAATTGCTAAATACCATCATTCATTATCATTTCGGACAGACATTAAATGGTGAAAGTTTCAAGGAAATCGGCCGACCCCCATCTTTCGCCTCTGCCTGGTTTTCTCAGACAATGACTCTTAAATGTAGAGAGTAATTATGCTATTATCCTAGATTTGCGTTCACACTAGCTTCGCCGGAGAAATTTTAAAGCGGTTTTTTCACTCTGAAAACGCATCAAATGTTTTCCGTCTACACTACGTGGGAGAAATTTGAAAACGCAACACTTACCGGTCATTTTGGATTTGTGTTTGAGGAAAACTCGGGCAGGGAAATCACATCATTATCGTAACGTCATCGTTTTCGAAAAGCTCCGTTTTTCAAAATGTTTTTCGTCCACATTAAAACGCGAAGCCGGCGTTTTCAATTCCTCCGGTTTGGAGAGCGTTTTGGAAAAGCTCCGTTTTCGTGACGGATTAGTGTGGACGGTAGGCTCACTCGTAGAAATAAAGCTGCTTTTTCAAAATTTCTCCAACGTAGTGCGGTCTAAGATTTATAATCATGCAACTAATGACAAAAAAACTGAAAATAAGAAAGAAATCTAAGATCACTTGTTTTTACCAATTAGGAGTGACCGATTCGGCGTAATTTGATTTTGTAAAATTTTTCCGCGCTTTCAGTCTACAGCTTTACGATATTTTTCTTGAACACGTTAAATAGAGGGAATATTTGTTTTCTACTTCTTTCAGGCGAAGCGGCTCTCTTCAAGAAGAAGACACTGACGGCTTTACAGAAACCGAACGCAAAGTCTGCGATCTGCGTTGTCCAGTAGCTTATTTGAGAAGCTTCTAATCAGCGAGTGAAGCGAACCGAGTCAACTGCCCACAAGACAGGATCTTGGGACCTCCTAGGGAATCCTTCAAAATTTCCGACGAGCACCCCCCGTTCTTTTATATGCATGTCCCCCCTGGAAATTGTCCGAAATGAGGGAAAAAGTGTCCGCAATAAAACGTCCGAAATTTTTTGCAAGTAATGCAAGTACCATAAATACTTGGTCCCAGGCTCACTCATTCTGGATGTACATGCTAAGCTAAAGGTTTCAAGAGTTTCAACAGAACGTGCAATTTAAACGCGTACATTAGATTGCATTAGTTAAGTCAAGAATTATTGATGAAGATCTTTTTTTGTTTTCAAGGTTACCCATTGCTTAACACTCAGAAGTTCACAGAGCAAAATAGAAAACAAATAAAAACTGGTTTAGCTGAATACATTATGCCATTAATCTTAGCAGTCAATGTACCCGTTATTTATCGATATTGTACAGATGTAAAAATGCTTGAAATTATTTAATTTATTGAAGTTCAATGCATTTAATAACTAAGGCACATACACAGTTATACTTGTTTCAAGTTAGCTCTTAGTATTTGTACATACAATTAAGTTAAAATCTGGCTCCAAGACCTATCAATAAGAATATTGTGAAATGTAAATAAAAGGTTCATAAGTGATTTGTGTGAAAATAATTTATATGAAAAAGTTTATGGTCATCAGTTTAACTATATTCAATGCCAAAGTCCCATCACACTGCAAGATCACACTAACAGGGATTAAAAAAGAAATCTATTGACAGGCCACTGTTTGCAGACGAAATGCAGTTGAAGTGTTTTTGGCAAAGAGAAGGAAACCAGAGAACACCAAAATGCATGTACTTTTGGTTCAGGGTTTGAAACCGAGTCACATAGGAAATAACACTCCCTTACTGCACAATAGTAGCAGTCTCAATTGAATCCATCTGACACGATTTTAACCCTTTCATGCATGGTTTTGCATGAAAGCTGTATTTTTTTACCGTCAAATGTTTTTTTGACGTGCAATGTTGATAAATTGCACTAATTTTTTTACAATACACAATATTTTACCTTTCATCTCGATTTTCAACAGGTTTCTTTAGTCTAATGAGCAATATTTTTCTTAAGCACATTCGCATAAGCCAAAATTTGGATTTTTGCCGATGCATTCCCATTTTTTCCTGCCTCCTTTTCCTTCCCTTTTCTCTTTCTTTTCTCACTTTCTTCTACTCTTTACATCCCTTCTATCAGCTGCAAAAGTTTTGGTAGTTTTGTTTTTGTTTTTTTTGATTGTCCAAAAGACCTGCAAATGAGACATTGATCAATTATGGGGCTAATGGCCTATTTTACCACCAATTTTGCAGCAATAATTGAACATTTTGTTTTTCCAGTAGCTCTGTCAGTATTTAGTTGATTTTCAAAATGGACAGAGGTATAGAAAGCTCTGTCTCTCTTGAATTGGTGCTTTATCAAAACAATCTGCTGACACAGGAATTTTTGACGTCACAATTAGTTCTTTGTCTACCCCTCCAAATGGTGTCTGGGGACAACACTGGATGCAAAAGGGTTAACGTTGTGTGGGTATGGGGCCAGGGCTGGGGAAAGGAGAGACAGAAATTAGATCAACAGGGACAATAATATCTGTTAACTTAGTAATATTTCTATATATCAACCCCAAGTGACAAATCAATTGGAACCCCTAAGAAAGCCAACAGGTCGAGGTTCAAGCACTCATGGAGGTCATTGTATTTGTGTTGTATTGGCAAGGCACTACTCTCACAGCATGTACCTAATAATATGCTCAGGGGGGTAACATGTAATGGAAAGTAGAAATACCCTGAGTCACTTTACACTACATAAACCACGGGTAAGTGCCAGCATTGATCTTTGCATGAACAAGGTTATGAAGTCTGACAGATTATTTCAAACTGAGTCAATTTGCCAAAAAACATTCTCACAACTACCACAATTTAGTTTATTCTTAGTTAGGTGTCCCCAATCAACAGAGTGTTCTCCCTCTGCTAGATGCTTTAAGTTCATTCCCTCCAACAATCACTGAATATCTTTATCTTAGTGTTCTAAGAGCATTTTGTATACAAGCAAAGGTACTCTGTCGTAATTTTAGGACCATTTTTACCAAGTGTCCCCAAATCATTATGTCCCTTTTTAAACAGAGATCTGCATTAAGTGGAGATTTCTCATTAGCACACACTACCCCAAGATCCTGGCTACATGCAGACACAATGTTTACCCCTCATAAGGTTACATTTAAAGTATAGACAGTTAAATAAATGTTGTATGATTCAGTCTCTTGTCTGTACAACAGTGATTGGTTTACTAAGAACTCAGTTGCGTTTATTTACAAATGAACAATGAACCAATTGTCCCAAAACCTTTCTGATGCTCAGTATGTACAACAATTCTTATTGCAGTCAATTTGTCACGATATCTTTTGTGATTTCTACTTTCGCCTTTGTCATCTTACACTCTTTGTTCTTCTGTGGAAGTAAAAAGCATGGATTAGATATGTTACAATGTACATGTACTGATAAGGAGGTAACTGATTTCTTCTCTGTTTCACAGCAGTGGTTAAGCTAAAATGCCAAGGGGGGAGGGGGGGGCTTCCATATAAATATGAAGAGGTGCTTGTTGTAACATGTAGGGGTTTAAAAAGCAGTTTTGGTACCTTTAGGGCTTATCAGCCTCAAAAGGTCACCATGGGAGCTTTTGCACTAACTTTTAGGGCGTTGAACCAAGAAAAAAGGATGACAGGAGATAACGTGTTGTTTTAGAATTGGTACCTCTTAGGGGTGAAACAATTGAGGCAACGCCACAAAACAAGATATCTTGGTACCTCTTACAGGTTCTTTTTAAAATTTTTGATGAAAACCCCCGTCCTTTTTACATGGGAATCCCCACTGGGGCTAAAAAATCGTCACTGTCTTTACACTGAAAACACTGAAATACAGTTATGACGTTCTAGGCATTGCCAGTTAAGAAAATGTCTCGTATGATTAGTAGGGATAAACAAAGTACTTTAAGATCACACTTGAATTAAAAGGTCAAAGAGCCTTCTATATGTTAATGTACTGTAAATGTATGGTCAAGAAAAGACTTCAAGACATAGACCATATAGAGAGAATTTTGACCATTTAGAGGAAAGTTATTCTCATAAAGAAGTATCAGTTTAAAAAGTTTTGCCTGCCTGTGAGAATCAGTTGCCCTCCTGCTGAAAACGTTTACTTAATGAAAGCTCTGCTAGAACTGACCAATCGCTGAACTTGATGGACTTTCCGCAACACTTGTAAAAAGCCAATATCATAGCAAAACTGACCAATCAGATTTAACAGACCAGACTTACTACACTACTGAAAGACACACTTTTCACTCGACTCTGAAGATGACTTCCACTCAGGTTGTCAAAATTTCAGTCAACGACAAAATTATTTTCTTTTAGAAACAGTCCCACCCAGGTGATCACATTCCTGGGGCTTAAAATTCTCCATTAAATTTAAATTTATGTCCTACAGGTTTTTGCAAGTAATGTCCAACCATTCAATTGAAGGATTGTTAAAACAATTATTCTACTCAGCCTTGTTGGATAAGGCCCCGTCAACACGTATAACTGGATATTTTAGAATCCGCAACTTTTTTTTTCCAGATTCAAAAATGTCTCTGTCCACACATAGCGTATTCAAATCAAGTTCGCCTGTCAACACGCATCCGATGATATCCGGATCTAGGCCTACACATTGTGCCGCCATATTGGTTTATTGTTTGGTAAGAGACTGGACACGATTTGCTACGTCGATAGTATCCCGATTCACCGTTCGCATGTTATTGGATTTGTTGTGGATTTATTTTTTTTTCAACTCTGGAGAGCAGATTCAAAACTATCCAGATTCGCTTTATCCCGTACAATCTTGCTATCCTGTGGTGTCCTGGTGTGTACAATTAACTCCTCGAGTGCCTGAGTGTGTGATGTACTCAGTACGTCATGATTTTTGCCACTCAGGTGCAAAATTTTACGTTTAGTCAAACCCAAACAACTTTTATCGGCAACTGAGACTTGTAGGTGTTTTTTGAGAGATTTCTAATTTCCCATTGGTGTGACATCCCAATTATGAGTATTAATTAAATAACATTAACGAAAGCGAAAGCAACCACCACATTGACAAGATGCTTCTATGACCTTTCCTGAAAATGTGTACATGTCTACAGTTTAAAGAATGATGATTTCCAGTCTGTACTGCACTCTCTCAAGAGTTTGTTTGCATTGTTTTGTTTTGTTTCATGTAAGACATCACAAAATGTACACATTTTGGCAACTACTTACATGAAGTAAATTCAAAGTTTCAAAACAACCACCATTATGGATGCCAAGCAGTCAAAGCTTTAAATGCTTCGTTCTTTCTCATATCACTTGATGAAACAACTTTGCAGCTGTAAAAATTAATGAAGCTGATGGAAAAGAAATTGAAAGGTCTCAAAGATAAGGTTTGTAATGAACAACATTGATTCACATTCCATCAAGTGGGAGTTTATAATGTTTATAAACAGTGAAAAGACTTATGGCATTTGAAGTTTTTTTCACTCATTTTCAGTGAAAATGGTGCGACACACAGTGTACACAATGGTTTAGCCCTCAAGGGGTTAAATAGACATTGTCATGAGTTGTATGAGCTTTTGATCCGGAGTTTGAAAATGTCTGACAATAATCTCAACCTCATGTGCAAAATTCAAAGTGGTGTCGACAAGTGGAGACTTCGCAGTGAATGTACCTTGGCCAGTTGAGCTACTTAGTAATCTTGACCACCAAATTATAATTTTCTTAAAAATCTACATTCACTTAGCGTTCTATTGATGTATTGAACCTAAAATTCTGTGCCTGCAGATACATGTATGCTACGAAAAACAAGTATTTGTAACATAATGTTTGAACGATGCATGGAACGTGTTACAATTTAATGGTAATTTTGGTTTAAAACGGCATTGTCATCATGGTCTCTAAATCTTAACGTACTGCGGCATCTGCATTCACTTAGCTTTCAAATGGCATAATTAACTTAGAAATCTGTGGAGATATAGTGGAGAAAAAATTATTTTCATGAGTCAGTTAGCCCTGTAAAGTTGAAAGATAAATGGACTGTGTTGCAATTCGAGGGAAGGTAGAGTGAAATATGGCATGATTTTTTGGCTGTTTAAAGTACCTCTAAATCCTTACATAATGCAGAACCTACATTCACCTAGCTTTCAAATGGTGTATTTCACTTTGAAATCTGTGGCCATGTAGTGGAGAAACTTAATTGCATTCAACAAAGAACACCTTCCTAATGCAGTCAAAATCGAGATTTTTGGACTATGCATTCATGGACACCAATTTGCCCCCCCCCCAACCCCCCTGAAAAATTATTCAGGGGCGAATGACATCATTTCCATGGACCATGTGCTTTGTTTCTAGCGGGAGTCAAGTTTCACATTTTGCCTCGCGTTTGGTGTGATTGCTTGTCAAGTTTGACCTTCTCTTAGTGTTTGGTGTGCTTGCTTGTTTATCTGCTTACGAACGAGATTGCAAATATTTACTTGTATTTGTGCTTCCAGCTTAGAATAATGTACGTAAAAAACATATACTTTTAATCAGCCTTTAAGCTGTGAGAATATTTAGCATGAAATTCGAAGGCTACCATTCCAGATAAAAAAATTCTTTACATGAGTCGGTTAACACTGGTGAACTTATGAACTTGTCTTGATCACACTGCGACCCAACAGGCCAGAAACATGGCACGAGTTATATGTTATTTTAATTTAAGAAATCTCAAGCAGAATTCAAAATAACCTAGCTCTTTAGCTTAATCTGCTTACCCTTAGCTACAAAATAACACATTACATTAAAGATCCCTTCTAAAAACAAATATTTTAGCCAATGTGAAAAAGCAATATACACATGTGCAGCACATAGTACTGTCTCTTTAATGGCTTGGGTATAAATGTTGATCTGCAAGCATGACAGATGAGAGTTACTTAGCCCAATAAGAATGACAAAAGTCTGAAGAATTCCATCCACTCACTAGAAGCAAAAATTATTCCCAAAATACAAGGAAAATAAACCACATCGTGACATACATACAGATAGTGTGTTCATTACTGAGAAAAATACTATATACATGTTATAAAATATCCAGGTACAACAGGGGTTTCATTAAAAGTTTTCAGCAGGGAGCGAATGATTTTCACAGGCGGGCAAACGCTTTGAACTGAACTTCTTAAAAAGAAGATGGTCACAGCTGGAGGGCAAAATCGTCCTCACAGCAGGTCAATTTACCCTGTGCTAAGCATACTTATTGGCTCCCGTGTGCCTCCCGAGTCCCTAACGATTGAGTCACCCCTGGTACAACCTTGACCATAATTTATACATGTATGCTAAATTAACATTGAAATCTAGGTGTATGTAGACACATATTGATTTACTTATTTACTTATTTATTTACTCAAATTTAATTACACAGATGATCAAAACAAAAAACAAAAACAAAGAATTAAATATATATACAAGTATCAAAAAGAGATATCTGAGTAATTAGGCCAGTTTATACAGAATATAAACAATATAGACATTGTTGTACAATATAGACACTGTTGTTAGTAACATACCTGAAAAATGCTAAAATCTTATTTGGAATTCTAAAAACAAACTTCATTGCTTCCTGTCTCCTTCGAAGCGTTTGTCTGTTGGAGGTTACTCTTCTATTGAATTCTGCAAATCTTCTATACAGTCGAGGAAATCCATAATACTTGAAAAAAAATAAAGTTACATTATCACTGCGCTAGCAAGACGGAGCACGAGGTAAGGAAATCTGATTTCCTGAAGGTCTGATGCAATCTTATTGATCATGGAATAAAGCCCTAAGTGATTTTTGGAAAAGTTTGAGGTAGCTAGGATTCAAATACCTCCCAGCCATTGTTATAGTTTACTCTGGTTTTAATTATCGTCTAAAAAGAACTCTTAATTATTACTAGTTCTTTCTAGACAGTAATAAATATATGAGTAAACTGTAACAATAACTGGGAGGTATTTCAATGTTGGCTACCTCAATGTTTTCCAAAAATAACTTAGGGCTTTATTCCACACACCCCTTAAATGGAAGAAATTATTTTCATAATCATTTATGGAACTTTACAGTTTTAACAGATCTTAGATTTGCTCACCATTGACAACCTGTATTTTAGCTTGGATTATCATAGCCTCTTCTTTGATTTTTTCTTCCTAATCAATTTAGCATTTTAAGGTTTAGTGCAATAAACTTGCTTAGAAAATACCCCAAAGAAAAATTAATACACAAGCTGATTGGTTGAAAACTGTGTTTCTATACCACAAAAAGCACAGAACTGACAAAGGCTGTTGACATAATGATGGTGCAAGCAAAGAGAATTTACATTTTGATGATGAAAGTAAACAAGTTGTTTTTTTTTTTTTTTGTCGTGATGTTTCTAAAAGAAGCTAAAAGAAATAGAGAACATGTTCAACTTGTTTCTTTCCAGTTGTAGAAACACTACTGGAAGTTTGGGAGAACTAAAAAAAAGCTGTGGAAACACCCACCTATCAGCTTGTGTCCCCACAGCATTTCTTACTCTCCAAACTTCAACTTGTGTTACCAAAACTCGACAGAAACACAACTTACAATGTACATGTTTTCTATTTCTTAATTGTGAAATAAGAGTAAACAATAATAATAATAACAATAATAATTAAAGGTAGTCTGCCGTAATATTTGACTTTGCTGTGAAGTGTTAAGTTGCGACTGCCATGCTGGTATTGTAGGGCCTTTAGGGCAGTTCTCAATATTCAGCTTAAAACAACTTTACCAAACTTTGGCCACAACTTTACAAAACATTTTGCTCGACGAAAACGATGCCTTCTAATATTCCAGAGAAGTGACATTATCTGTTTTTGTTATCTTTTTCTTTTACAAAAGCAGCATACCGTAGTCGATTTTATAACAAAATTCAGTGTAAGTCGCCTAATATAAGCTTATTACGTCACCTCCAGATGAGGCTATAAGCTTAAACATTATTCTAACAAATTTAACACAAAGATAGGAAAGTCACTGGGTCGCCTTCTTGGAAAAGTTGATTAAATAAAAATACAGTTACAGACAGTAACAGTCGTTTTGCAACGTTCTCAGCTAAATATCATAGTAGCTCTAGAAAACATTCTGCCACAACTACACAAAATTATAGTCGCTACAGAGCTTAGATCAGTCGTTGACCTGTGCGATTTTACATCTTACAAATCTGTAAATCAACAAAAATGAAACTCAGGGTAATTGCTTGCACTTACCCTTCCCACAGCATACACAGTGGCTTTTTTGCCTAAAGACACCGCTATAAGGGCTATAATTTTCTCCATGAGTCACAACTTTCGACGAGTTGCACATGTTCTCGAGTTGACTTGGTCACCGCGCCTTTTTGTATAAATGAGAAGGCCTGTGAACGGCACTAAACTGACCAATGCGCATCGAGGACAAAAATAGCATCAATATGCCTTTGCATCGGTCATACAACGAGGGAATGAAATGGAGTTAGAGTTAGTCAGTTGAATCAAAGTTCAAGGTTAAATTAATGGGTGAAATTTTAGATAAAGAATCTAAACAGCCTCTCAATGTTTTGTTATATGTATTGTAACGAATGTTGTTTTGTGAAAGTCTTGATATTTTTACATGTAGGGTAAGTGCTTTCCTTGGACACAGCGTTATATTCTCTTGTTACAGCAACCTAATTATCCCTGGAGTACATTTCTCTCAACAACAGCAGAGCAGTGATAGCCCAGCAGTCATGTAAAACGAAGAATATAAAGGGCAGAAACCGACACAACGTAGAATGTTTTTTTTTAAGGTGTACTATATTACGGCTGGCCAAACCAGCCTTCTTCAGGTACAATGGAAATTTTGCATCGGGACGTGTTTTTTATGCAGCATATTACCGGAAATACGTAAAAATGATTGACAGTGCAAATTACAGATAAACATATGGTGAAATAAAATAATAAATAAACAAAATAAAGTAAAAGGAAACGGTTAAAATGTTTCTTCATGGATGTTCAGACCATCAGGAACAACTGTTCTGCCTTTTTGAAATAAAAAAGCCTCCCTGGCCTTACGAATGGATTTCAATATTCAGAACTGATATGTAGCTTGATCAGGGACTTGAAGGCTTATGTCAAAAATTAAACAAGACTTCTTATATATTCCACCGATTTTTGTCCGCTGTACATGCTAAAAATAAATTTATCAGCCGGGGACATCTAAAACATTGATAGATATCATTCAGCTGGTACTACGTTGCAAGTTGATGTGCAGTTATCCCCCGTCAATATGAAAGGCTACTCGCAGTGTACACGTTTTTACTTTGTCCATATGAAGTATTGCTGATATACACTGTAGCAACAGAGTTATATACACAAGAAGTGGTATATAGCATGCATAACGCTCCAGTTGGCCTGTTTACGGTAGCTCTCAGTGATGGAAATGGCCGTTAACATCATCATCATTTAACCATTCTCCAGGTGGAGAATTGAGCTGTCTACTCCCTGTCTCCAGGCTGTCCTGTCCTCTGCAGCTGATGCTGCCTTTGCCCAAGTTCTTAATCTGATTTCAGCTTCACTACGCAACAGACAAAGCACATAATGAACCATTTAGTTTATTTTGCCTGTCTTGGCCGAGCACCAGAGTACAGTAAATAAGTATATAAAGGCGATATGAAGCTAAACACCGTCTTCTAAATTCTTCCAATAACAGGTAGGAAACTAATGAGAGCTGGGCAACCACTAACAAGACATCGTGGTTAGACGGGGGCCAGAAAAAACCTGCCGAAAGCAAAAACCACGTAGGGAGAAAAAATGACAGGAAAACTGGGTACCAGGCCCAAGCCCTGCAGCCCATCCTACGAGGCGAAACAACAACAACAACAACAAAACATTATAGTGAGTGATGTCGGCCTAGAATGATTGCCCACGTGCAATTACAAGCTTAACTACTCACACGCTATTACCCATGATGCAACCACATTAAAGGACCCAGGCCCACGGCCTGCTGCTCCCGTGCCGCAGAAATATTTAATTATACTCTAATCACCCAGAAACGATTATAAAACATTTTGTAACTAATCTTAAATAAACAAAAACACAGCATCAGGGGCGGGCATCTCGTTTATTGATACAGCGAGCGTTTACAGCATATCATAGAGAAATTACATCAGTGAAAAAGCAAATAAAGTCAAAGTTGAAAGAGATGCCTTCGAGTGGCTCTTGCATCATAACTTAAGTAGCCTAAAAACCCCTAGGGGTTCATCATACCTGCGAGCATGCCTAAAGAATTTCAACAATTAACACCAATCTTGCATATGAACATACTCCATTGTTATTAGCGAAGCGTTACAAAATATATTTTCAGGCTAATTCGTAGCGACTCAATCGCCAGAAATTTCATTTATCTCTTAGCTCCCTTTCCACTTTTCTTCTCCAAGTCTCGCGAGGTCGATCTTGATTTCTTTTGCCTTTTGGTACCCATGTGAGAGCGATTCGTGGATGTGAGTGGTGATCCATTCTAAGGACGTGGCCCAGCCAAGACCATCTCCCCCTTGCTACCGGCTTACTTATTGTCTCTATCCCTGCTCTTGTTCTAATCTCCTCGTTTGTTATCCGCATCGGCCAGCATACCTTTAAAATCCGACGAAGGCTCTTATGTAGGCTCTTATGTAAAAACACATCCAGCTTTTTTTTCTCGTCCGTTTTGGTCATTCGCCAGGTTTCACAACAATATAACAACACCGAGATGACATTAGAATTAAAAATTTTGATCTTAGTCTTGTTGGTAAACTGACTATTCTTCCAGACCTTACCAAGCTTGTTGTATGCAATCCTTGCTTTTCCTAGTCGACTGCTTGTTCCACGATATTCCTACCGTGCTCCTTCCTGGACAAAAACCAGCTTGCTCCTTCCGTAGTTTTACATCAACACCATCTGATATTCTTCTGATCAACACCTTACCCATCACTTTGGCAGCAACAGACATCAGAGTAATCACCCGCCAATTTCCGCACTCGGTGAGATCCTAACAATAAGGGCCTTCTTCCAATCTGCAGGAACAGTCTCACTGATCCATATGTCACAGAAAAGGTCGTAAAGTACGCTGACTGTCGTGTTTATGTCAACCTTAAGCAGTTCTACTGTTATGCCGTCTATGCCAGGTGCTTTGCCTGCACTCATACTGAGGATGGCGTTCCTGATCTCAATTTTAGTTATGGGACCTGATGGAATCTCTTCCATCACCTCCATATCGCTAATCACGTCGGCTTCTTGTTCTGGGTTGAGCCTGTTCAGTGAAGTGTTCTTTCCACCTCATTCTCATCTCTTCTTCTTGTGTCAACATCTTGCCTAAATTGTTCCTTACCATGTCAATTTCCTTTGGTGGCTCACTGCATAGCTTCCTCTTAGCATTGTACACACCTTTCATTTGCCCATGCTTTGCAGCATGTTCTGCTTCTTGAACTATATTGTTAGCCTACTCTCTCTTATCCTTCTTCAAACTCCTCTTCACTTCAAGATCCTTCTTCCTGCATTCCTGTTGCAACCGCGCTCTAAGTCTTTCCGACCTTGTACCAGCTAGCTTTTGTTTTAGCTGCCTCATTTCTTCAACTTCGTTCCAGCTCTTGCTTTTCCTCTTCTTGAAGCCTAGCACATCTTTGGTCGTTTTACAGTAGGCTACTTTGAACTTTTCTCACATTTTCTCTACTTCGTTTTCGTGTGCTACTTCGCCCTCGTCCTCGTGTCTGTTTTCATTGTCTTTCTCTTCCAAAGATAAGCAGCCAAACCTGTTCTTTAATTCCAACTGAAATTGTTTACTAATAATTCCGGGTATGTTTAGCTTGCTGGTCTCGTATCTTCTGACTTGGACCACTCTTCTGCCTATTCTGTTAAGCTTTTCAAGTGTCTTTTCTATCACCAAATTTTGGTCACTTGCGCAATCTGCACCTCTATACGCCCTAACCCCTTGTATCAATCATTTGAAGTTAGATCTAACGGCCACATGATCAATCTGATTATGGTGTTGACCATTTGGTGAAGACCGCGTGTATCTGTGAATTTCTTTGTGTGGAAACATAGTCGATACAATGGCGAGATTGTTTCGAGCGCAGAAAGATACAAAATGCTCCCCGTTATCACTCCTTTCTCCTGCCATTCCAAACTTTCCTATCGTGTCTTCCTCCCGGTAACAGTCTGCATTTTACCCCTGGTCTGCAGTCTACAGTCTGCAGTCAGCGTTTTACACCGACCGGATAGCCCAGCCCGTATCCATACCCTTGTATCAGAAGAGGAAGTTGAAACTACATGCTGAATGAAAATAAAGAAAGTCTGTCTCCTACAGTAAGAATTGTAGTGACAGAAGCGAAAAATGCAGAGATAACAAGTCCTCTCAACATTACTTTCTCATGAGTTTTGTGGTACTTATCAGTCTTCGAACTTTGAGAAAAAGAGAAGAAGGTTGTATACCTGCTTACCTGTACAAAAAGCTTTTATTGCGACCAGTAGGCCAACTTGATGATTCGTTAGCAGCTTCCGACAATTATTTGTTATTATTTTAGTCGCATTCACCCTTGTTTTTTATCTTTAGCCTCGGAAGAAAATTCGCTACAGAATTAAAAAAACTGAGATATATCTTTGAGACTATTTCATCATCGGTCAGTGTTAAACGTATACTGCATACTGCAGACTGCGGACCGGGGGTAAAATTCGGACTAGATAGATCACTTTATTTATACACGGTGGATTCCACTCAGTAATGTACAAGCAAAAATATCTACAAAACTGAGGTTGAAATGCAGAGTACAGACCAGGGATAAAATGCAGACTGCAGACTTTTTAACTGAAATGTGTTATCATTTTCATTATTGACTAACCGAAGCGTTATTCAGGCTAGCCGGAGTGATATTCAGTCTAACCGTATTAACATTCAGGTTAATCGGGTTAGGGTTTTACTACGATTAGACTGAATAACCCTGTTTACGGTTAGCACTCGATAATGGAAATAGCACTATATATATATATTAAAATTCTGTAGTTTGTAATCTGTATTGTACCCGAGATCTGCGGTCTGGATTTTACCCTCAGTTTGCATTTTACCCAGCGGGCTGCAGTATTATGTCTTAAATGTATAATGTAAGTAATATTTTTGTTAACTATTTCGTTGTACATGTAGTATACCGTGAAATGATGTATCTCCTAGGTGTTTGTAATAAAGTTTGCATAATAAAAAAAAGAATTTGCTTTCTTTTTTCTGGTAATCTTCCTCAGAATAAAAATGAAAAGCATTTTCATCAATTTTGGAATAATTTATACATATCGGCAATTGGTGCACACTTCTATTTAACTTTTGATCACGACCTCTTTGGATTGCTCGTTGTAAAACTTATTGGAAACAACCTGTTCTATAACTCGAAAGCAACACAGTACTATGGCACAAGCTATAATGCCATAATGGAGGTGCGAGAAAAGTTAATTACATTTTGACAGTCGAAACAAATGAGTAATTTTCCTTTCCTTTTGACGCAGTGTGTTTATAAAAGAAATAGAAAACATGTTCTCTCTGTTTCTATCAAGTTTTAGTATAAATCTACTAGGGTCTGTCACGAATGCCGTTCTCTGATTGGCTACGCTGCTCACTATCTATTAAACAATTAGATTATGCGCTCAAGATTTCTATCGCGTGATAGTTGACGAGGGCTCAGCTTGAGTCAACTATTACGCATAGAAATCGAGAGCGACTTCTAACTTCTAACGCAAATAATGGTCTCCAATTATTTTTCCACGTGTTATTAAACTTTACAGTCTAACTAAATCGTACGGACTGAAAAGTCATTGGAAATTTGCAGTTGTTTACGGGCCCGAACCCATTTTTGCAATAATTTCAAGTTTAACCGTTAATTTCCTCCAAAACTTCGGGAAAACGAAGAAAACGTCGGCATTAGGAATAGCTCAATCAGAATGCAGCATTTGTATTAGAATCGCATAATTGAATAAAATCTTGCATTCTGATTGGTTTAGGAAGCGAGGTATTTAGCATGGAATTGCGAGTTGAAAACGAGGCTAAGTGATATTGCTTTGCATCTACGTAACAACGGTGGTCGAAAATGGTACCACAACAACTGCAAAAAAGTTTTTCTACAATGTCTTTTTCTACAGTTTTATTCAATTATGCGATTCAAGGAAAATTCATTACCTGACTCGTGAATTCCGCGTTAAATTGCACTTGAAAACCGATATCGCACTCATCGCTTCGCGATTCGTGCGATATCGGTTTTCGCGTGCAATTTAGCGCGGAATTCCCTCGTCAGGTAATGAATTTTCCTATAGTATACTACTAGAATTCTACTAAAGCGCGATAGAAACACGGTATATGTTTTCTACTTCTTAAATAACGGAGATATTACGCGCGCTCTGATTGCAAAACCTATGTAAACCACGATTTCCGGATATGGCAGCCCTGCGCGAGAACTACAAACACAAGCAGTAATAAATGTAACAAGCAGTTTCAGCTTTCACGGGCAGAGATATCAATAACACGGATATCTTTTCATTCAACATGTGCACGGAAATTTGCATGGAAACACAGGACCAGAAGTTGGTCGGCATACACATAGACATAGACAGTTTATTTTACTTGGACAACACATTTAGCTATATGGTAATGGTGCATCCGATCGACTTGATAAGCAGAGTCTACAGGAGGCACCAGCTAGTTTAAAGGTTGTAGTAACATGAAGTCCTAACTGACCGCTGACCAGCGGGAGAGCGAATAGTACACGGAGCTGGTAAAGGATCGTATTAAAGCATGTTGCGTTTATGTCTGCTGTCTTGTTACCTTTCTGGACACAACAAAGGTGCGCCAAGAAAACGAAATAACAAAGTTAGAATGTATGTACAATTGGGTATAAGCTTAAAGCTTTATGTTTGTTTTTTTTTGTCTTACGGCGAAAATTGTACGCCGACTCCGGTTACGCTTGAATTTAAAATTAAGGAGGTTTTTAACCTTTTTTCCGTGCTTTCCACGGCCTGTGGATGACGAAGTCAGCTGGGCTTGAATGATCAATTTGAGTTGTTAGAAAAGCAAAAAAAAGATATTTCTTTCGAGTTAATATTAAGTTTATCAGAAAGTTTGTGTTGAAACTCAATGCATGCATGCATAACACGATAAATGAATTTGGTTTCCATAAGCAGTAGTTTTCATTAGAAAAATACAGAGAACCATGGACTTGATAACCTTCAACATAAGTAAATAAATTCTGCATAAATTTTGGAAGAAGAGTTTCTGTAACTAACCTTTATTCCATTCGCAAAACTTTGGAAAGTTATCTTTGAATCACTTTACCAAGCATATGAAGTTTGTACTACTTGCAAACTTTTCGAACAGTCTTTTCCTTTCGTAATGACTGAATCCGCCTACGAATGCCTGCATTTGATGGTCAGAATACTTTTAAAATTAGTTAATTTACTCTCTGCCTTTCACCGATAACCTTTTCCTTTCCTTTTTTTAAAACTGTTTTAGCGCGAAATGTTTTCGTCCATTTTATTCTGCGGATTTTGTGTCCGAGTCTATGCTTTCATTCTTTCAGTCGCTGTGATTGGTTTGTCGCGTCATCTCATGAATTTGATGAGAATAAGCACCTTGATCACAAAAGTGCAATGAATTTTCCTCTCTTTGACAAACGTTTTCCATAGTTATTTCATAAAAGTAATAGACTACTCCGTTCTATGGGTTTACGGCGCTATAAACCAGTTGGGATGTTGGGAGAAGGATTTCTTCTGTTCTCTCGACATCCCGCGTGGTTTATTGCGCCAGTAAACCCATAGAAAGATTGATCTTAAGCATATGATCTAATCGTCTTTAAGTACCATTCATCTGCCTCATGCTTTTATTGATGAACCAACTGTAGGCCATAACTAGAGTTCCAGATCCCTTATTCATGTTGATAAGTATATCTACATGTTTGAGACTTGGAAAAAACAGATCTTGTCTGATTGTTCTAATGAATATTTCAAGAGCCTTATCTCTTCCACTATGAAGATCTAGAATCCCTAGTACCTGAAGTAGTGCCGGGATGTTGTTGTTCGACGTTTTGCAAATGAAAATATGAAAGATCATATATTTGAACTGCGGAGAAAGACATGAAGACATAGATGACCAATGCAGTTATCTCCACAACTTAAGCAGCTGTGAAATTAAAGGGTATATTACGAACTAACAATGTGACCAGCTCCCAGATGGCTTGATAGCTCAGTTGGTAGAGCACTGCACCGGTATCGCAGAGGTCATGGGTTGGAATCCCGTTCAGGCCCGATTTTTTTGTCAGGCTTTAATTTCATAGCTGCTTAAGTTCTGTAGATAACTGCGATGATCATCTTGGTCTTCATACTTCGACGTTTTGTTCAATAAGTCTTAGCTGAGGTTATGCCTGACAAAATTGATACTTTCCACTTGTATTTTAAACCATTCCATGTGCTAAACGGTAAGCACAAAAATGCACCAACGAGAAACCAGTAAAACAATTTGGAATAATTTAAAGGCCAGGTTGGTAAAGGGATCGTTTGTTCATCGTGTCCCTACAAGGGACCGGAGGGGGTATTCCTAAAATTTTACTTCTTATGAACAAGAAAAGATGAATGAAGAGACAGTTAAACCCTTATATTGGCTGATCATTCAAAAGGTTGACAGGCCAAACACGACTCCTATTGGTCAAGATAAGAAGACTTTGACCTTCAAAGCTTTGCTCTAACGAGTACGTTTTTCAAAGACCTCCCTTTTCTGTATGAAAGTAGGGGAGGTTCTTTATAGATCTCTCTTAGTAGAGGCTGATTTTCTATTAAATGCCATTTACTCATAAGAATGTTTTTAAGACAAGGCACAGATGGGCGATATTCTGTAACAAACGGCAAAATTCTTTTGCGCGTTTTTTGTTTGTTTTGTAGAGCCGACATTCTTTCGCTAAAGATAATTTCTGAGAGAGCATTTTCTATAAGGTTATCTGGATAACCTCTGTCGCGTAATCTGCGTTTGAATTGTGTAATGTTTTCTTCAAATGTAACTTTTGAAGAGTTGGTTCTCAGAAGTCTTAAGGCTTCGCCTTTGATAAAGCCTTTCCTGACGCCTGGAGGGTGGCAGGAGGAGAAATGTGTATATTGGAAAGTTTCTGTCGGTTTGAAGTGCGTTCGCACGTCGAGAATGGATTCTTTCTTAAATCTTTCGCCCTTATATACGCATGTATCCAGGAAAGTTATTTCTTTATCTGAAATCTCAGCCGTGAATTTTATGGTCGGGTGATAGCTATTTGCTAGCTCTATAAACGAGTTTATTTCCTCTTTTTTTATGTTCCATAGAGAAAAGACATCATCGATATATCTTTTCCAAGTGAGCGGCTTGAAGTGGCTCTGGTTTATGATTTCTGTTTCTACCGCGGCCATGAAAATGTTGGCAAAGGAGACTGCCATTTTTGTTCCCATTGCGGTACCATGCGTTTGAAGATAATTTTTGCCGTTAAAATGGAAAGAGTTTTCTTTTAAGATAAGCCTAAGCATATCTCTGAGGTAGAGGGAAGGTATAGGAGGTTTGTTTAGGTGGAATGTTTCGTATGTTTTACATACAATTTTGATTCCTTCCTCCTGTGGGATGTTAGTATATAGGCTAGTAACGTCCATTGACACTAACATTGTGCCCTTTGCGACCTTCGTTTTCTCTATAAAGTTAAGGAAATCTGTTGTGTCTTTAAGGTATGATTCCTGAACTTTAGCAATAGGCTGAAGGAGGTAATCAACAAATGATGATATTCGTTCTGTTGGGCTATCACAGCCAGATATGATTGGCCTTCCGACTGGGTTTGGTTTGTGAATCTTTGTAAGGGTATAGAAAACTGGAATTCGTGGCGGATTTGGCGTAAGGGATAGCCATTTCTCTGTCATTTCATCAATATGGTTACTATGGCGAAGCGCTTTAATGAGTTATTTGACTCTTTGAAGTGTTTCTGTTACCATTGGTAGCGCTAGGGACTCGTAGTTTTCTCTTTTGTCCAGTAGTACCTGTCCCTCACGTATTTTGTCTTCTTTATTCATAATGACAGTAGTGATTCCTTTATCTGCCTTTTTAATATTGATATTTGTGTTTTGTTCAAGCTCTTTAATGGCTTGACGTTCTCTGTTTGGCAAGTTGTTCCTCGGCTTAAATATTTTGACCTCCACCAGTTGTGTTTTGACCTCTTCTAAATATGTTTCTAACGCAACCGAGGGTTGAATAGGCGGCTCCCAGTTAGATTTCACGTGGAAGGGGTGTGACTCTTTGTTCTGACCATGAAACATATACTGTAGTCGCATTCGTCTAGCGAACGCTTTGAAATCGTTTAAAAGCTAAGGTAATACCACTCGAGTTATGTTTAGGTCATTGCCAGCTTCAGAACCTGCGAACGGTTTAGAAATGGCGCTAGCCAATTTCGCTCACTTTACAGCATCAGCGTTTGAGAGCTACGTAAATTATGTAATTTTTCGGGCAAAACTTCGGGCAAAAATTGAGACTGCTGAGAGAGGTCACTGAGTATGCAAAGCTTTCAATATGACTATTGGTGGCAATTTAGGTGCGTCTTTTCCGATTACAACACTCACGCATTCAGGCATTGCGTAATTTTAGGGGGTTCCCGTACGCCTATGCACACTCCCCCCCTGAACAGGCCAAAGTGTCCTATACATTTCCCAAAATTCTATTATTGCGCGTTTTACTGCCTTTGAGCGGAACAAACTTCACCAAATTTTAATGATGGTTTCCATTTCTCCTAAGCGCTTGACTAACGCTTTTTGGAGTTTTTTCTTTAGTCTTTTCCTCTTTTTTTACTGATTTTAAGTTTCGTTGGCTGTTCCTATCTTCCAAAAGGAACGTTCCTCTAGTATCAACTGTTCCTCGCTTTTATGTTCCTATTGACCATAAGAGGACCAGATTTTTTGCAAGGTAGGAACAAAACGTTCACTCTAGTGTAAAAAAAGAACATTTAGTTCCGAGTTCCCAACTGTAAATGGAACACATTGTTCCCAAATTGGTCAATCAGGACTGTTTTGTTCCGAATTCCTATCTGTGAATGGAACACATTGTTCCCAAATTGGTAATTTAGGACTGTTTTGTTCCGAGTTCCTATCCGTAAATGGAACACATTGTTCCCAAATTCCGAATTGCTGATTTGGCATTCCTATTTTGTTTCCACATCAAGGTGTCTTTTTTTGAATGAAGCAAACAATAAGGCACGCACAGACCTGCTTGGGCAAGTTTGGTTGCATCTTAGTGTCATGAATTTTGCACAATGGTAATGAGGGCGGGCAAGTAAGGACATGCCTTGGCAAATACAAACATATATGCAGTTCGTTTATTTGTCAACGGTTCCTGTGGTTCAAGTGTTCTTAAAAGGGCAAAATGAGCAAGAAGTGCAAAGTGAATTGGTCGGATATCGATGGAGCGTCACCAAAACCAAAACGCCTTCACTTGGAAAAGGATGAAACTGACAGTTTGTATCACTGCCCAATACAGGAGTGTGACCATGATGGGTTTCAGAGTCAGAGAGGCTGCAGAAAACATGTTAACACCAAGCACAGTTTGTTCTTTTACTTTGACGAAAAACCCAATTCGAAAGAAATCAAGGATTCGCTAAAGGTAGCAAGCAATTTTTCAAGATCAAACAAGTAAGACCACAAAGAATAGCGTAAAGTTACTTCCCTCATTTTCATTATCGTGCAACATTGGCGAAGTATTCACGAAATGGCTGACTGGAAGTGGTGGCGATTGTAAGAAAGATCGCGCAGCACGACAAATAGTTGCAAGATGCTTTAAGTTTCTTAGATTTTGTTGTGAAGACGAGGAAGAGTTGACTTTTGACGTGGTGGACTTTAGTTTGTGTTCTCCAAATTTGTTGTTTACTTACAAGACGAATGCAAGCTCGGACATGGTGGGCGTTTGGGCTACATAGATGCTATTTTTGAAATGATCGACTTCAGAAAACTTCATGGCGTATCAGAGGCAGTTTTTCAAAAGTTTTCTTCAACAGAGTTGTACCTCAAAAGAGCACGAAAGACGGTTGCAAAAATGATGAGATTGCAATGGACACAAGATTTGGACATTGAGACACTGGAAGCAAGAGGCCACTGGGCAACAATGGAGGAGTTGTTGGAGGTCGTAAAATTCCATCTGCCGCGCTACGAAAATACCGTGAAGATTTGCAATTCGAGTCCAGCTCAAGCTAACCCCTCAGACTTGACAATTGCCACGATGTTTGTAGCCATGTATTTGTTCATCAAAGTGAAGGGGTCACGTCCCATGACTTATCAATATTTGACGCTGGACATGATCGCTACAGCTAAGGAAAAGGGTGGATTCATTGATCAGAAAACGTTCAAGACTGCTGGAAAGTATGGATTTGATTCTTTGATTCTGACCGATGCAAACTTACAAGTGCTCAACGGCTACATCTCGTACGTTAGACCTTTGCTTAAACCCCAGTGCGATTTCGTTCTCGTCAACAGAAATGGCGACCAGCATGGTAAATTGGGCGAGATCGTGAGCAAACTGGTGTTTGATGCAATTGGAAAATACATTCATCCCACACGTTATCGCCAAATTGTTGAAACCCAAAGCCTCAATCAGCTCACTAGTGAGGAGCAAAGGGTTTTGTCAGAAGACCAAAAACACAGCTCTGCCGTTGCTAAAGTTCACTATCAAAAGCAACGATCCCGTGAAGTTGCTTTGAAGGGTCACGAGTGCCTACAGAAACTTCAAGGTGCCAAGGGTTCAGAAGTGGACGAGGACGTCCACGCAAGACTCGGAGATTCGACGTGAGAGGCCGGGCCTTCAGCTGAAAGAGTGCAAAATATCAAGTCCTCCCCCAAAAAGGAGGCCCTGCCTAGAAGAATCTTGCGCTCTCAGAGCAACATTCGTCACGTTTTGAAATTCACAACAGAAGAGGACGATTTTTTAAAGAAAGGGATAACTAAACACGGATTTGGACAGTGAACTGCTATCCTGAGAGACCATAATTTCAAATTTCAAGACGGAAGAACGGCGGACTCCCTAAAGAAAAGAGCTGGAATGAAAATGCCGCTGGCGTGAGAAGTTTAAGTTTATTATTATGTTTTTTTTTTGCACCATTTGCAAATAGTTACATTAAGGTATATTACAAGGAAGAAACTAGCGACGGAAGAGAAAAGACCAACCGAAATCTAAAACACTCACTTCTTTGAGTTTCTGATGAGCTAAATCTTTTATGGTACTCTGGAAAATGTATGGGCATTAACATTTACCAAAGCTCCAGCGACTCAAAGAGTTGCCTAAAACATTTCGAGAAAAACTAAATGACATACATTTCAACTGAGATATCCATTTTACTTTAAATTTACAGAATGTAAATTAAGCACTCTTATATTGTTTCTTTACCGCTCTTTGCTAACATATGTTCTCACTCGACAAGTGACCTCGACCAAGTGATAGTTAAATATTTATACAAAGGAAACACTATTTACGCGAGTGTCCTTGTGAAAGGAAAAAGCTGGAGATTTTTTTCTGTCCCCTGGACAACGGACTCTGGGTCAAAACGCATGTGATAAATAAATGGCGACCTTGACCCCTGAGAGTGAGCCAAATTAAGGTGCCAACGAAATTTATCATATCTTAACAATTCTAATTCGCTGTGGCCTTTCGGAAAATGGTTAAACGAAAGCAAAAAGATTGCAATTTGTCGGCTTAACTGTTTTAGAAAGATTTACAAAAACGCTATAGTCATAAGTATTTATCAACTAATGAGTAACTGCAACAAACTAAGGTTGATCACTCACCTAAGATAATAATGCTGATAGGACGCCTCCACGAAATTCATGAGGCAAGGATTTTTGTGGTCTTTCAGAACCTGGCATAGCTGATTCAGATCGTGGGAATTTTTTTTCCTCGACGCTCTTGACAAGTAAAACTCTAATCCACATTTTACAAGAGCTCGTTGAATCTTGAATGGATTCACTGCAGAACCGTTGTGGGTTTGACACGCCAGCCAATACGATATTGCAGGAAATATTTGTTTCCCTTGTGATGAGATTTGCGAAGGATTGATTTGAGATTCTTCATTCGAATCGTCGCTTTCTCTAGCTTCATCCGGCTGTGATCTTTTAGACGTTTTCTTTTTACTGTCAAGTTTTGAAGTGCTGATTGCCGAAAAGAAAAAGCAGACCTCGCTCATTTTGGACAAAGTAAGATCGCACTCGTCTCTCTTTTCGCAGATCCAACTCCAGGCTCGTTCGATTTCATCATCATGGACTCTCCAAACACACTTGAAAGCCACAACAGAGCACTTTTTCTCAATTGCCGCAATAATGTGGCACTCGGCTTTATCTCTGATAATCTTACTGTTGAGCTGCGAACAAGGCTTGCTCATTTTTTGTGGTCAAGCAGACTGAGCTCAAAAGGGATTTCGGCTTCTCGGGACTTTTATACCATTACAGTGCAACAAAACACCAAGGGAATTAAGCAAAGCGGTTTCATTGGGTAATTTAGCTAATTATACTTTCAGACTGAAATTAACTTCAGTCTGACTAAAATATTCAGTCCAAATACGCCTCGCACGCTAAATACGCCATACCCTTGACACATCGACAGTGACCACAGTGGAAACAATGACCTATGTATTCGTTCGCTGAAGAGTGTTTTAAGACCAACAAAAAACACGTGCACATCGAGAAAAGCGTAAATTAAGGGTATGGCATGAATGCTAATGTTACACAGCTCGAGTCCTTTCTTTGATGATAGAGTGTATGTCGAGATAAGCGTAAACTGCGGGTATGGCATGAATGCTAATGTTACACAGCTCGAGTCCTTTCCTGATGATAGAGTGTATATCGAGATAAGCGTAAACTACGGGTATGGCATGAATGCTAAGTACTGTTTAAAACACGAGCAGCAGTGTTTTATCGGGTTTAAAAACACGAGGCGTAGCCGAGTGTTTTTAAACCCGATAAAACACGTGCTGCGAGTGTTTTGAACAGCTTCAAAAATAGCTTCAAAAATCCGTGCATGCGAATTCTTCTGCGGCTTCGAAAACCCGAGAAAACGCGTGCATTGAGAACAACTGATTGAGATTTTTATATAAAGATCACACGGAGATCTTTATATAAAGATTACGTGTGATCTTTATATAAAGATCATGGTAGTCGTTCTCATTTTTACCAGGTATAAAGGTTCATGCACGTGATCAATTTGACGTCTCTGATAGGCTCATGTGCTTATGAATTATTAATGAGTTTTTGAATGTTACATAGCTCGAGTCCTTTCTTGATGATAGAGGGTATGTCGAGATAAGCGTAAACTACGGGTATGGTATGAATTAATTTAATAAAATTTATTAAAAATGAAATAATAATAAAAAAATTAATAAAGGTATTATTATTATTGTAATTACTATTTATTTTAAATAATAAATAATAAATTGTTATTAATTAATTAAAATAAATAGTAATAACAATAATAATAATACCTTTATTTATTTTATCATGATATGCCGTATTAACTAAACACAAACTGTCTTTTTGAATCGTCCTTTCAACAACCAACATCAAAATCATTACATACATACATATACTATTTCCTGTCAATTTCAATTTTTAAGTAGCTTAAATTAGCTAATATCTTCGAGAACACAAATACAACAAAATGCAATAATTATACAATAAATATACTAAAAAATTATGAATGTGCTGAACTATGTACACATAATAAAACTACTGACAAGTTTCAATGCGCATGCTACTGAAATCCAATACGCTCGACATTCTTTGCTATCAACTACATACATAACATAACGCTTTATTTATATATGAAAGCTATAGCGTTTTAAAGAACAGCCATTTTTCTGTGTAAAAGTAAACGTTAAACTAAGAAATGAAAGATGCTTGTTATCCACAACAGCTTTATTCACTCACTCGTACATTTACAGTTTTATGAAATATATAACCAGAAGGACAGAAAAATGTACTATTTGAGTTTTCTAGTCAGCCTCCAGTTATTGTTATATTTCTAGAGATATTAAGAGAACTCAGAATTGCGAGTAAGAGAAGAGATGTGTACATGGTATAATATAATGGAGAAAATCAAAATAAGTTTACAGAATGTTGTTGAGATAGTAAATACACTATCAGTTGTTTAGAGAAGTTGAAGACATGAAATCTTTAAAGTGAGCGGGGATTTTGTCCCAGAGAAAAGTCGCTGTGTAAGCTATTGTTTGTTTTCCAGAATTGGTACGCACGTTTCAATATGTATAGATTTTTCCTAAGATCCATATCTGGTATTGTATTTACTGGCGTATTGAATGAAATCTCGAAACAAGCTTGGTAGGAGGCCTTTATTTCAAAGGTACGTGAATTTCAGAGCTTGGAGTGTATACACGTTATTTATTGTGAGAACATCTAGTAAATTTAGCAAGGGGAATGCGCTTTGTGTCTGGTCGCCAAAGTTCTTGCAAAGAATAGGGAGCTTAAGCAAACCATGACGACGACAGCAACGAGAACGTCAAAAAACAAACCGCAGGGATAAAACGCCGAACGTCGAACGTCGAACGCCGAACGCCGAACGCCAAACGCAGAACGCAGAACGCAGAACGCCGAATGCACTGTTTGCTTGCGGTTAGTTTCACTCATGTTTGCTTCCAGTTAGCTTTTATTTGTTAAGGACAGTACGTATGGCCCTGGACAACAAATAAAAGTTAACCGAAAGCAAACATGTGTGAACCTAACCGCAGTGCATTCGGTGCTCGTCCTCTTAACTGTAAAAAACAAAGGGGTGGTGGAATATGCAGTTGCTGGTTCTTCCAACCTCAGCTGTTTCCACCGGATAGCGAGAGAAGCAAAAGAGGAGATCCAGGGATTAAAAAGATAGGAAAACGAATGGATACAGTAAGAAACATGGGATAAAATCACAGAAAGAAAAAAAAACAGACGAAAGAGAAGATCAGAGAGAGAGAGAGAGTAAGTGAAAGACCGCTACAGAAAGAAAAACCAAGACCTGGATGTTAAGAGGACGGCCAAGAGGGACAAGAAAGACTAAAACGTGACTGAGAAAGCAGAAGAGGCTGCAGCACGCTATGAAGCCCAGCAAACATCAACAGAGCAAAAAAGATAGCTACAACCTCGGACAAAACCTGTTGAGACACATTACAAAAATACCTATTTTTTGCACTCACCCTGACAAAAATGCTTACTGTCGCCAATTAAAAGACTGTTTCCCCCCTCCCCTATTGCAATGTTGTTTGCAGTAACACAAGAAATGCACGCTTGAACTGCTGAGCCGAAACAACATTGCAGCCGGGGTG
>OZ026599.1:4474709-4539709 GCA_964020085.1 Micromussa lordhowensis
AGCCGAAATAATTTTCGAAAACCATTATTTTCGCATCGACTGTTTATTGAAACCGTTGTAACTAAGCCTAAATATTATAGAGCTAAAAGCTCAACAGGCAGGAAAAGAGGCCTTAATTTAAGTGCAAGATCATAAAAAGCCGAGATTTCCTGCATGCTGTCTTCAGCATATCAAAAAAGGTTAACTTACGTTGAAGGTTGCGTGACAGTCTCTATTCCGGGAATCGGGGACTTTTCTCCGAATCCAATTAAGTTCTTACATCAGTTACATTTTTAACGATGATTTTCTCGAGCTTATAAGACTAAGTATAGAAATTAAATTGCTAACGATACGTGAACGGTTAAATTTTCTTCGTCTGGAAAGTAAAACAGTTGCTTTGAAGGGAAGATTTTTGTCGGAATGAACGAGTTGGCCACTACCCGTCCCAGGCTCCACGCGGAAACGAAATGACGCCTTGTGAAGAACGTGTTTGGGGGAATTTTTATCGTCTTGAGACACAAAATCGTACGACGTTTCTTAATTTCTATTCTATTTTTACAATGAAAGCAGTTGCCAAGTGACGCGACCACAACTACGAAAGGGAAAGCCCCCAAAACTACGAAAAATTTCCATTACATAGCGAGGAAATATTTCAATTTCGCTTAGAAAGCCCCGTTGTAGCGAAACATCATGGATTTTAAGGTTAATTCAAAACGTTTTGAAAGAACAAATTTTCGATTAAACCATCAGTACAGTCGATTATAAATAACGTAACGCTTTGTTTGGAAAGAAACAGAAAATACTGGCACAGGTCGACGTACTTTCGAAAGAAAATATTTCGCTTCTTTCGAATCATGCGTGATACCTGTTATGTGATGACTTTTAACTGCAGCCATCTTCAGATGTTAACTATACACTTGCTGCAATTATTGCACTCTTTCGTTTGCTTCTTTTAGTAGAATGAGAACACATAGGCAGCAAAAAGGTAATTGAGAAACATTGTAAGACGAATCAACAAGGATATAATAATATAAAATAGCGAGACATAAACAACGTTTGACAATTTATTGGGACGAAATTCGTAATAATATTTACATTACAGGTTTGTTCACCCCATTCTCAGACATTGAAATTTTTTTAACTTCGTGTTGTAGGGAAGAAAACCTTTCCTATAGCACTATGTTACCGCTATTGAAGGCTTAGAGATGACTTACCACTTGTAAAGATAGGAGTAAGTTTAAAAGAACAATAGTAACTGTTTACCATATGATTACTATAAGATAACCTCAGCCAAGTAATCGACTTTTCAATACAACAGAATCTACAGAGTAGCGATATCAACTGTAACCATATCACATCGAATAGTTATTTGCCTTATAGTTTGATTTCATCTATCATTTGATGTTGAACACAAGATAGAAACCTACGTTTAAGTTCATGTTTACAAGCAAACCAGAACAACTGGTTTTTAAATACTAAGCGTTGATAAGAAATGACCGGGTATAATATTGATGAGAGATAAAAGTTAATTAAAAGGGACGTGTTCAGTCAGGCAAGAACGTTTCGAACAAAGAATTTTTCGCAAAAACGAAAGTGAAACAAACTAGGTGACGTTTGGAATCGGCAATTATTAAATACACGAACGTCTTTTAAATAACGCTACGTTTCAATTTCCAACTTTTCAGTCGATCTCGCCTAAATTACTTAATTAGTTACAAGGGATTTTTGGTTCTGAAATGTTTCTGTCTTCACAATGCAGGTCTTTTATCCTATAAACCATAAATCCACTGCTGGCTAGTTCTTAGCAGGTCATGCACTTTGCTCGGCATCCATGCGATCCGATCCAGTGAATTAGTGTGTTCATTTTCGAGTTTATCCTGCCAACGAAAGCAAAGAGGATACGTTACTTTCTAATGCTGAAATGCAACACTGAATGAAATACTGCACTATCTGATGTCGGATTTGGCCGATAACCTTCGACAAACAGACAACTCGATTTTTCAATAACAGCAATCCTGCGTACAAGCAAATATCAACTACACAATAAAACCTATTGAGGGCCATTACTACAATTTATCACTTACGAGAAGTAGACATAAGGAAGTCGTTGGGCGGAATATTGACTTAAATAGTTTTCTACTCAATTTCGAGACCCAAAACATGAGCTACAACGCAGGTTAATGAGTGTTTCTAACCTTAAAACACGAAGCACTCGTCATTTGGCTACGTTTTCATTCCGCTTTCTTTCGTGCCATCTTCTAATCTGGGGTCCATCTGAGAAACGAAGACATAATGTTAGCGTTGGATTAGGCGTTAGGCAGAAGCGAAAATGCCTCGAGACCGCGCGAACAAAAGCAACACAAACCATCAACTGGCGTCGGTGGTTCTTCGTTTTCATAGCCTGTTGGTGGTGTCAGTGTAGCAGCCCATGCTAAAGCGGCCACTTTGAGATTCTTTTCGAGACTTTTTCCGTCTGTGGCTGGCTCCATTTCGTTTTTACCAGGAGTAAGACGCAAATTGCAGCGAATGAAGATAGCAAATGTTAAATTTCACAAAGCCCAACGCTGGAGACAGTGACCTGAATATTAAAATACCGCAAACAGCTGCCGGGAGAGTCCCAATAACTCGTGCCCTCACGTTTGTTGTGACAAGTGCAAACGCTTAGACCTATGCTAACCAATCAGCGTTTTACAAACCGGATAGCTGTCATTTGCAGTGACAGCTAAAAGTGGAAATAATAGATGTCTCCCTGGAGCTAGCTATGTTTACATTTTGAACATCCAATCACCAAACGAGGATCTTAACCCTTCATGTGCGTTTATGCAGATTTAAAACATGGAAACGCTTCTGCACGCAATGACTCAAGCAAAACGGCATGAACAATTTGGACCAAATCCCTCAGCCAAAAACTGAATTCACCGCCCTGGACAAACTGTCTAACTGTTCAAACGATCCGTTCTGCGAAGTCAGAAATGACCAAATAAGGTAATGTTTATAATAGAACGTGCTCGCTTACAATAGAACTGCTTCATAAGAACATTCCAGGTGATAAGAAAATGACGACGTTGCAGTTTCGATTTATCTGTCAACACAGCATTTCCTTTGTTTAATTCGAAACTGCTCGCTAAGCACATTCTTATTCGTATACGTAACAATAAACACGAAACCGAAAACGCTTCGCAAGCACCTTTGATTCGCGACAACAAAGACTCTTTGCTATATTTGCCAAGGTGAATGACACGCAGCGATTCAAGCCACTGCGCCCTTGACAGACAATCGATCACCTCTCAGTGACAGGTGCATGTGAGGAGAACCTACGCCTTGATCTTCTCGCTGAACATTGCTCGATTAGAAGCCATTTGAAAGACCCCAAAACTACCTAGACAAGATTTTTATGGGGTTGCCTACCTTAGGAATCGCGGAACAGCGCGAATTTTACAAAATCTGAGGAAAATTTGACTACGTGCAGATATGCCATGCCGGTGTCCTTTTGATAATGAGTAAATGTTTGAGTTAAATGTAAACGAGTATCATATGAAACGTGGATGTCTTGCGCGTGGCCCACGCGGATAATTTCCTTGCGTGTGCATGTCTCCCAAAACAATCAGCCAAGTAAACCGAAAGTCGAGCAACGGGAAAGGTAAGTAGAGCTGTCCAGATGAAAGTACTTATCTCTGACAAAAATAAGGCTAGTTCCTGCTGCAAGTATGCACAGACTGCTAAGAATCATTTCGAAATAGTTCTTTTGCCTCGTGTCAGTATCTTGAAGAAATATTGGTATAACCTACATTAGAGAAAAGCCTTGGCTTCATCCAGCGATCAACACCGATCGTTCTCGCGTCCTTCAGTCACTTTTGTTCCCCACTATTATGTTTTGATTGCAAGGTATTAAACATATTTTCTTTGTTTCCTCTAGCTTGGAAGGAACAGCAATGGCCGTCCATGATTTAGCAAGGTACGCGCAACGTAATAAGTTACAACGAGAGATTGTTTATTAAATTGTATGCTTCAGATCGTGCAGTCTTCGCTGTAAAAAAACGATGCCTTCTCTTTGTATGTTTTTAGTGTACAATATTATTAAACCTAGCCTTGAAAACAAAATATCCATCGAGTGTTTCTTGGTGAAGTAACGACACGGAGAGAATTCGCGAGACCGAATTATCGTTCATATCGTCTTACCACTTGTAAAACCCTCTCTACCTTAAGGCTCCTTTTGTTACAGACAACATTGATTTATCGTCAAATATTTGCTCGTATTTTATTGAAAATTATGGGAAAACCAGTCTATATCCAATGTTTAGCTGCCTACGCTGAGCTCAAGATATTAGCTTTTATTTAACACTGACACACGAACTTTTCTAGTCAAACCACAATGTATGGACAAGAATGAAGCATATGTTAAATTTACACTACATGAACAAGTGTAAAGTTTCGGCGCATGGAGAATACAATTGCCAAAAGTTAAGACAAAGCTATGCGTGACGAAAGGTCTCCACTGTTACAATTCACGCAGGTGTTTGCTTGCAAACAATACAGTGTTGTGATTAGAAACGGTTGCTTGTCTTTCTTTGAACGCGTGAAATAATTTCGTTAGCAGATTTTACAATGGCAGAACAAAACGTACGTCTCTGAACGTCAAACAGAACAGTGGGTAGGATTAAACAAGGAAACGAGCTTATCGAACAAAATCGCAGTCAACAAGCTCATACTGACGGACAAACTATACACAAGATTTCCTTCCAATTATGTTCATATTCAAAGCTATAACACCTTGACATTTTTAACCTGGTATTTATCTAAGCAAGCCACGTCTGTAAAGCCCGATACGCGAGGCTTCCAGGTAAACAGCGCGCTCCTTCAGTGAGATTTAACAAGCCAATTACACGTTTTAGAAAAGTGCGGAAGCAATGAACTAAAAGAGCGTTGCAACTGCAAACGTTTAGTGCGTTAGGAAATGAAAAACGCACACGAAGAAAGAAAAATACAAATCTTACTCGACATCTTCCACCAGCAACTGCTATTTTACTTTCCAAAAAATCCGAACTTTGCGTATCTCTTCTACTTCGTATAACCCACGAACTGACCAGCTACAAAGCTAAGCACTCGATGAAAGCTACGAACTGGTAGCCAGGTTACAGTCTTGTTTTTGCGAGCGCCTCAGAAAATGACGCACACAGACATTCATTTCGCACGTGCAAGGGCCAAATTTAGGCGCCCTGATATTCTAAACGACGCTACGCGGGAAACCGCACCAAACTATAAGGGATTTCTCCCTTTTTGCTGACTCGGTATCTCATTTTGATTGGATGGCTGGCACACAATGAACTGCAAGGTATAAATACCCACCCCCAATGCAATTTTGCTCTGTCACTATCTGCAAAGAGAATCATTGGAAAACTTTGCCTGCTACGTGTTATATTGTTGTGCTTAATTACGCTATGAGTCAACCAGAACCTCCCGGTCACTCGCGATACGAGATACTGAAAATATGGATTCCTACCCATGGGGTTGTTAACATCTACAGAAATCCAAGAGGAGGTGAAGACGAATTTTGCAAATGCGTTCGACTGGCGAAGAGATCCATACTAATCTAAGTGCTTTTCTTTCCACAGAGTATCACGCGGATAATGCCTTTATACTCGAGAAGCCGCCTATCAGGGCATATGGCGTGGAAAGACTCAGGGTTTTGGCCTCACAAGGTGGTGTCATAAAAATTACTAGAGATCAGTCCGCTGGTCCATTACAGAACAAGTATACCATCGAGCCGAGCCTTTCAATGGATCAGTCGGAAGTTTTTGTAGAAGACCCTTCTCGTTAGTACAAAGTAAGTACCCACTGTTAAATATAACCTGTGTTGTTTCACGAATGCTAAACACGAATTCAATTCATAACGTATTTTCTCGGGGCAAAAGTTGTGCGGATATCAAAATTCTAATACCACCAAAGTATCGACGACGGGTTGATTACTAAGAATAGTAAAGGGAGGACGGATTGCTCAGTATATAATAGTGCACTAAATCTAATGTGGGCGTACAATCATGGCTGCATCAAAATGTCTGCGATTGAACTTTGTCTGAAAATGCTTTTTTTTTTGCCTTGATTGCAGAATACCTTACAGATCAGCTTGCTGTGGCGAAGAAGAATGCTGAACTTTGCACCTTTGTATCTTTCCACTTATCACTGTACAATAAAGTTGATGATTTGATTGCTTGAAATGTTCGTCTGTTTACTGTGCATACGCGGGCAATGTCAGGTAACCGCGCGCAGCTGTCAGAGGGATCAAAAATAGACCATGACACAAAATCGGAGCTCTCGACTAGTGCGCAGAAGCGCGGACGCCTAGGATCGTATTTAACACAACACCTTTGAGCGCAAAGAAACCATTTCGAGTTAAACGCCGATTCAAACATGAGCGGGCATGAAGGTGACGAGCCAGGCGCTTATGAGTACCGCGAGGTAGTAAGGATTGGGCAAATTAGCGAAGAAGACGAAGCGGAATTAACCATCTTCTATACACCGAACAAAGGTTAGGCTGGATAGTCTTTCTCGCGTATTATTCGAAGACTTCGGTCTGAATTTTCTCGTTTTGTATTTGTTAGAATTCCAAGTTCATAACGGCTACTTGGCAGAAACGAATGAAGGGGTAACTCGACAGATCGTATAAAAAGATTGAAAATAGTCCCTCCAACAGGAAAGCTAATTTTCGTTCGCCATTACGATGACGGAGGTGATTTTCCCGCATTTCAGTTCTTTAGCATCCTCCAGAAAAGATTCCTTATTGCAACCGTTTTTACTTCCTAGACTTCGTCGTAACTACATCTGGATGTCATGTTTTGAGCCAAGTTGATGTTGACCTGCGATAAATCGGTAAGATAAATGCTTCGTAAGCACATATTTTACAGTGACGCAGAAATAGATAACGAAAGGGATTCGCCCGAACGAAAAAAATTATCGCTTTACTTAGAACATCTTGTGTTGTTCTTAACCCTACTGTTGTAGATTTTTAGCATGAATAGGAAATATTTGGAGCAATCACTTCTGAAAAGCGCGCGTGAATATCGACTTAGCACAACCGACTAGAAAGCACCGCTTCAGATTTAGGGATTATATACACAGCGTTGAAGGAATCGATCTTTGTTTTTTTTTTAATTTTCAGCATCAGCAGTTCACGAGAAGATGAATTCATCACAAGCGCCAAGCTAGATTGTTTAATTGTAATTGCTAGTTCAATGTAACAGAAGTTCCAGTTGTCTTATGTACCTGAAATAATAAAGGAAACCTTTTAAACGCTGAACTTTGTGTGTCGTCGTAGATAACGCGGTCTCCATGTGAAATATGCAACAATACTTCAGCGTGATCAAAGTACGCTTTCTCCTTACTATTATTCCGACCGTAGCACTTCTTAAAATAGCGCGTTAGTCATGCTGACAGCTAAAGTGTCTCGCGTGCAAACAAGCTAAATATTTTGACTAGAGATTTTTGAACAGGCCGCTTTGAGCGATGACAGCTCGTTTGGGCCATGTCTAATTATGAGCGCAAGTAAAAATACCAACAAAAGGATGTGAGAAAGAACGTATTCGAGAATACACGCGCGTCAAACGGAAGCCCTGCGCGTGAGCCGCGTCAACTTTCAACCACACGTTATTGCACCATCGCGCACGCAACACTGAGTAAGTTTCAAACGAGTACTGATTCCAAAATGAGCGTGTATGAACATGACGAGCCGATTGATTCTGAATACTGCGAAGCAGTTAGGATAGGGCGAGATGGCAAGAGTGCCGAAGTGACAATCTTCTACACACCAGACGGAGGTTAGCAAAGCTCGTTTCCCGCGTCGATTAAGCCATTTTATTTTGAATTGATTGTTGATTGCGTCGACTATATTTCCCTAGAATTCGAAGTGCACAACGGGTACTTAGCAGAGAAGAAATTACGAAAGAATTTAGGAAGATCCTGTGCTCAACTGAAAATAGTTACTTCAAGAGGAAAGCAGATAGTGGTTCGACGATATGACGATGAAGGAGGTGAATTTCCGTCCTCGTTTCTTGACCACACTTATGGAGGGATTTGTTATTTACAACCCGGCTTTCTTACTTCATAGAATTCGAAATACTGTCAGATGGATACTGGTTGAAGCAAAAGGACGTCGAACTTTGAGAACACGGTGAGTTGCTTCGTTAGCACCCTCATTACTGGAAATATGGGCCTTGAATCTCTTTTCACAGTCGCGCGAAAATCGGGTTTGGACGATCAAACAGGACCGGAAAACTCAAATTCAAATTTCACTGCAAAGCAAGCAAATTCTTCTCTTCTTGTTTCAGGTATCAGGAGGAGGAACAACGCGCTGAGGGAATCGATCTGTTTATTTAGTTTGAAATTAACGTAAGCATTGCACGGAAGGATTCAATTTATCATTAACGCCATCGAGGAAGCAGCATAGAAGAAAAACGTAGATCCAAGCTAGTGATTTTTAATTCGGTAATCGCTATCTCAGTGTATGAAGTGTCCAGGACTGTCTTGTGTAGTTAATGTAATAAACGAAATGCTTTTCTTCTAAAGTTTGTGTCGTAAATAAAGCGCGCTCTACCTGAAATGCAAAACTTCGCCACAATAATGCAGTGTGATCAAAATACGTTCTCTCCTTACTGTTATTCCGACCGAAGCACTCCTGAAGTAGCGCGTTAGTCACGCCAACAGCTAAAGTGTCTCGCATACCAACAATTTTGAGTAGGCACATTGCCATCACACTTAATTACTCATTCGTGTTGTAGCTCGTATTGAGCCGCTAAATGAAATTCTTCCAGGTCAGGTTAGAAAGCTTTCAATCGACCATTGCCGAGGTATGTCGACGTAAATGGTGAAGTTAGATTAGGCATGATTAACCCTAAATTCTCTTTCCACTCGTCTTATCTCATTTGTCAAATATTGAAATGTGTTTTGACAGTCGGCGCGACAGTTCGACAGTTGGCGCGAACACACGCGCGTCAAACCGAAGCCTTACGAATGCGCTATTTTCATTGTCAATGACGTATGTATTGCACCATCACCCGGTCAACACTCGTAAATAAATTGAGACGAGCACTGCTCTTCCCGCCGACTACAGACTAACTAACAGCGTGAGAATTCAATTTTTCGCTAAGTCGACCCTTTTCAAGCAAAATGAGTTGGTTTCAAACGCAAGATGCGATGAATTCTTTTTACGAGACGGTTCAAGTCGGGAGAGACTGGAGTTCTTACCACGAAGTGACGATCTACTACTATAATCAAGGGCGAGGAGGTAAATCAAAATTGTTCAGTTCGACTTCTTTTGTGCCACTTCGACTTCGCAAATAAAGTAAAGTAACTATATCCAACATTCGCTTGCCTTCTTTTATTAGCGTTTAGTATCACAGATGGAGGACGCATTCTATGGGAAGAACAAGACGGAAGAGATCGAAGACTTCGTGTTCAAACTAAACACGGAAATACATTTCAGATCACCCGTCGTTATAGAGGAGGTTTGTGTGTTTGTCTGCTTCATTTTTCTCAGTCGAAGTCAAGTATAGTCAAACTTGTACAGCTAAAACAATTTATTTTTATCTTGAAGGATACTATTTAAACACTAGTGGATTCTGGAAAAACGAATTGGGACGTACATACTACTAACCCAAAGGTAATTGCAATCTGATAATGTGAAACACAACTCATCATCTTTATCGAACAACATAGGATAAATCTATCATTACTGGGCGGGCAGCTTAGCACAAACATGAAACAGTCCTGCTGAAAACATTGTAAGGGAACCAAACGTCGATAAATGGATTTCAATTTTCATTCATTTATAAAACGTGCTTAATATTGTTCTTCTACTTTTTCTTCCAGTCTAGACCTGCCAGATGAGGACAAGAGACTATGAAGTTTTTTTTTTATTTAATATAAAACCCTAAAATAACGATTTTATTGTGAAAGCAGTTTATAACTAATAAAGTAATTTCTGTTAGCAAGGAGAGAACTGTGTGGCGTTCTTTTTTATTCTTATGTTGTCACATCATAGAGAGCAGCTAAAAATAACCGATTACCAAACACATGAAAATGCGCAACTCAGCACAAGCCACGGCGCGCATGTTTGCAACTGCATACGCGCAAGTACAATTGAAACTGACGCACTCCGGAGCGTCAAACGAATTGAGAAACTCCACTAGAGGCTACCTTTACAACATTAGACGGCGTACAAAATGGGTGACGGATACAGCCCAGATGAACCAAACGCGCGTAAAATTTGCGAAGTGATCCAGATCGGAATTGAAGATAACACCGCCGAAGTGACCATCTTCTATACTCCAGAAAGAGGTTTGAGTTTATAAATTTCGTTCTTGCGTCTGCTAAAATCGAGATGAATACACACTAACGCTGAAGTTTCCGTCTTGCACATAGAATTCAAAATCAGCGATGGCGTCAAGGTTGAAGAAGAAGAACGGACTAATTATGGCCGGCGATATCGACGATTAAAAATTGTTACTTCGAAGGCTAATGTGATAGAAGTAAAACGATATAGTGATGGAGGTAAGTCTCTGTAAGAGTCAGAGAAATCTCAGTTTTAGTGGAATACAGGTTAATACACGATCTGGTTTTTTTTTTCTCCTTCAAAGAATACAAAGTAGACGCAAACGGGCAACTATATTATTTTGAAGGAAGAAAAGTGGAAGTATAAACGTAAGTTAACACGCGTCGCGAGCGCGCTTTGTTGTGTATTTCAATCTACTGCTATAAGAGACGCGAGTATTTCCTTAACCTCAAAAGCGACAAGAAATGCGCAGAATTTAAGAGGATGTTTGACTAAAATGAGGCTAAACAGTTACCTATCGTTACCTCCGTTAGTTCTGACACAGCAAATACAATTGGAATGATCTATGCGACGCAACACTCTACATCACATAACAGCCATTCTACACCAAAGAAACACCAACTAGTGTATTGACAATGAGCGGCGTGAGTGGCCCAGTTTGCTACCGACAAAGGATAGACTGTGAAATTCCACTAAGGAAAAATATTTGAAATAACACGAATGTTATTTTTTTAGGTCTACTCAAGAACAAAGTCATTCCATAAAAGCATCCAGGAAACAGTTTTCAAGCCACATTAATCCTACTCTACTACCGAGAATTGTTCATGTAACAGAATACCGTGTTTACTACAATAAAACAACATTTAAACTTGAACCTAGTATCGGTTGTATTTCCTTTGAAGGCCCGAGAATAAAATTACCATCAATTATCAGGCTTAGAAAAATGCCAATCACTGCTAAAAGGGGACTACCCCAGCACTTCAGTTTCTAAAACGAGATTCCCCGCGCCATTGACAAGATCGGAAGTCAGTACATATTTCAGACGTATTAGTCTGTTCAAAATAGGTCCTCTCCCTTCCACTTGCTCCTCCCACTGAGCCTAAATTAAACTATTCAAGTGCTACAACCACGTGCGCGCGTATAGAACAGATCAATTGCAGGGAAAGGTCAGAGTTTTGATAATCAACGCGGGAAAAAGGTGCTTTTTACTAGCATTCGACGAGAATAAACAAGTGCGGCGTGACAGATACGTTTAAGCGAGATATCGAAATAAACTAACAGCAAAAACAGAAACAAATTCCAACAAGGCACGCGCGAAAGAAAAACGCGCAACCGAATCGTGCACGTGACCGGGAAAGAGAGGTCAATATGGAAAAACGCATCTAAAACGCGCGCGAGGGAAAACGATACTGAGACATTATTACAATGAAATAATTTGAATAAATTTATGCTTAGCGAAGCAGCTTTCCAAATCCAATTTGTAGGGTGCAAACAGGCGTTCTCTCGAAGTTTCCCAATACATTCTAAAGTATCGAACGAGAAATGTCGCTCTTTGAAACAAACGAGCCTCAACTCAACAACGTTGAAAAAGCACACCTTCGGAGACTTTTCCATTCTTCCGAGGTTGCAGTAACTTACGACACGAGATCAGGACGTACGTTCGATTTATTTCTCCTATCTCGATTTCCTTTTGTAAACTATTCCAAATGTACTTAAATTTTAATTGAATCCTGTTAGGCTACGGCGTTGAAAACGGAAAGATTGTCTCGAAGACGTCAATGCAAGGAATATCTACTACATTAACAGTCGAGTCAAGCAATGGCCACCAGTTCACTGTCACCAGAGAACGAGGAGGAAGTATGAATGTTTATAATGTGTTTATTTTGCATGGAGAAACATGTGGACGTTTTTGAGAGCTAAAGAGTTAACATCCGTTTAATGTTTACAATCGTTACTTATTCTTGATGGCAGATTACTACACTAACAGCTGGTGGACTTCGGTAGAAGTTGAGTAGATTCATTCCAAGAAACTAACTTTAAGGTAAGAAGACGACACACAAGACTCCTAATGTCTCCGCACAAATCTCTTCATCTCTCGGTCACCCTATAGTAATAATAGCCTTTGCTAACGAGTTCTTTGGGATATTGAATTCTTCTTTCAACACTCGATCAACTGACAAGACTTTGTGTACCTGTTCGACGGTTGGCAGGCGTCACTGAAGAGAAGCATAATCCTACGTTCAATTAAATCGCGCTGATTGTACTAAAATTCCTATAAACTGTCGATTTTTCTGTAATAATTTTCCTCTTTTCTGATCATATTTACAGATTGTTCCGCGGAGCGATTCACCCTAGGACACCTGTAGATCTTTTTAGAACAAAATGGTTTACGTTGTAGTGTGAAGTAAATAAAGTTGATGTTTCGCTATACACGACTGTGCATTGTGCATATGTAATTAAGATTTATGGGCTCGAAAAACGTCCTTCCCATTGTCAAAGTTTACTTCTTCCTAGAGTTAAAAGTACTACAGTGCCTGCCCAAACTCTAAAAGTATACAAACTACAATTAAATAGAAGCTGGCAAAATTCGTTAAAAATGCGCACAATGCTGCTCAAGCAGAATTTGCTGCGCGCGCGCAAGAAAGAGCTCTGGGATCGAAAATGTTATGACATCACTTATAACTTACTAGTCAAAACCACTGACAACATATCTTTCGCGATCCCTACACGAGTAAGGTATTTGTGATACAAATTTTCACACAAAAATGTACGGTTACCAAACACGCGATTATTCAGCCGATGTTTGTGAAATAGTCAAGGTGTACAAAGACAACGGAAACCTTGAAGCAACAATTTACTACAAGCCGAACCAAGGTGAGGCATGTTCGTGAAATCCATCAACTGTAAAAGTCATAGAACTCTCGCGACTAGTAATGTTCTTTATTCGTAACAGTGTTTGAGGTACAAGGAGCTTGTTTACTGCGCGAAGAAGTAGGATTTGACTGGCCTGTAGGAAACTACAAAAGCCTTCATATTGTTACATCTTCTGGTGATGTCGTGACAATCAGGCGATTTAGCTCACGAGGTAATCCGCTACACATCTTTTAACCGAAATTTCGCCCATCAAAAGGAAGATTTCCAAAAACATTTTTGTCTGTCTTTTCAGGTTATAGAAATATTACTAATGGATATCGCCTTGGTGAAGTACAATCGGTGCAGGTTTGAACACAAGGTAAGATAGATGTACGGTCCACTACAGCTCTACTATTTGTCACCTTCTACGCAGTTAACGCAGAATGAATTTAGAACGAAATACCTCGTTCCACATTTCGAACCGAGGATCGATCAATGGTCTATCAGGTAAGTACGGCCATCGACGATGGAAAATATTTGACGGTCGCGACCGCGTCCGTTTGAGAAGACCACAACACCGGTTATGCTGACGCGGCGACAATCTTTAACGTTTGCGCGCGTTGCTACAAATCTCACGGAGCGAGCTACTATCAAATTAAAAATTACTGTTTTTACATCAATGGGCTTGTCCGGTACGGGAAAGATATGTAAAATAACACACATTTTATTTTTCTAGGTCTCCTCAAGAACGACCTCGTTCGACAACAACACACTGAAAACAGCTTTCAAAGCCACACAAAACCGACTCTGCTGAAGTAGTTTAATGTAATGTTCATGTAACAAAATATTGTTTTTGCTCCAATAAAAGAAAGTTGAAAATTTACAACCTAGTGTCTGTATCTACTTTGTAGGCCTGAGGTTGAAATTACAAGCCATCAGGTCTTAAAAAAACCCGCCAATCAACCCCAAAAGGGAAATGACCCATACACTTTGTAAGACGACATTTGGTATGACGTCAGCAAACCAAAAATAAAGCGGCCAAGAGGCATTGATCTGATCAAAATCTGTTCTCTCCTCTCCTGTTGCTCCGCCCATCGATCAAAAGAGTTTCTGGTCTACATAACAAAAAGACCTAATTTGAATACACTTTTGCGTAGCGAAGCAGCGGTCCTAAACGACATTCATAACGCGCAAACGACTATATTCTCTACAAGTCGCAAACAAATATCTGTTACAGGTTGGACGGAATATGACGGGGGTGCAAAAAGACGAACCGCAGTACGAATTCGTTGAACAAGTGCTCATTGGTACAACATGTCAGTATGCCGCAGTAAAATTAATTTTCAACTCGCGGTCAGGAGGTGCGTCTCCATCACAGTTTTTGTTTTGTTGAATACTTCACATTTACTTACATTTAAATTACAACCTGTTAGATTTCGACGCAAGACCTGGACGTGTTATCAATAAAACTCCACAGCGGATAAGTCGATCAACTCCTACTACACTGACAGTGGAATCGAACGAAGGAAGCACTTACGTCGTAAGCCGTCATCCAGGAGGAGGTCTGTATGGATGGATCATTGTGCTTGCCTATTGGTATCGATCGGTGATGAAACTATACTCTAGCTTAGCATGCAAAAAGTGCGTTCAATAAGAAAAATACATGAAAAATACACTTCACCTCTACGACACTGCAATTTTCTTCAGTTCCTTCTCTTAGCTGATTGCCAGAGTGTCGATCAAGTAAGGGGGATCAGGTGTTTCGTATTTAAGAGTTAACTAAATCACCACTTCTATGTCATAAAATTACTCTTTCCGCTTATTCTTTACCCTACAGTTTACCAGGCAGAGAGCTGGTGGACTTGGGTCAATAGAGTCAAATAAATTGAGGTAAGCAGACGAAACCCAAAACTCCGAATGTCACGATTGCAAATTGTCTATGAACGGCTACACTCAGCATTTCTAGATATTTCTGTTTACCCTGAGATCATCGTAAAGCAATTATCGCCTTTGCTGTTGAGTTCTAGGATACATTGAAACCTTGTTTCAAGACTCAATAAACAGTCAATATAGATTTGCGCCCGTCGTGTACCACGCTTGTCTGTTAAGATGCGTGTTTGAACTAAAACACAATCCTATGTTGAAATAAATCACCTAAATAGCACCTATAATTTTCTGTTTTCTTATCTTATTGCAGAATGTTTTGGAACCCACTGATGAAGGAAGCCAGTGCACATTGTTTAAAACGCAGCGTTTCAATAGAACTGTAGCGAAAAAGAAATAAAGGTCATGCTTTGTGCCTAGAAAAACGTGCATTTGTCATATCTTAAATAGAATTACGGGCTTGCAATGATTGCGGCATTACCATGTCCGAACGCTACTAGCTTACAGACCAAAAAATACTATGGCAGAAACCCCAAATTTACCTTTCCCATCTACTTGTGTCTCGGGCAAGTATTACGCACACATTTAGAGAAACTTGGGACGAAAATGCGACAGATGAGCTATCGGTTTTTCATAAGATCAACGATATGAAAGTCTGCATTAAAAACTCTGATGGGCGCTAATTTCGCGACTTTTGCACTAGCAGTTGATTAGCCCAAGCTCGAGCCCCATAAACCCACTGAAAATCGCGCTAATAAACTGCAGCGGAAGAAGACATGCGTTTGCGAACACGCTACCAAAATGAAACCTTCTTCCGCTCTGCGCACAAGACCGCAGCAATATTCCCAGTTTGGCGCATGGTCATGTGATCAAACCAGCCTTTGTCGAATCCATTACGGGAGCACTTTTCCACACTAGAGCCTTCGCCAGTCGGAAAGTTTAACGATCTTAACTTAAACCCCCTCAGCAATAAGATGTCAGGGTATGAGGGAGATGAGCCATCAACAAAATTCTGTGAAATAGTTTACGTTGGAAGAAAAGAAAATGGTCAAACAATTCGACCCCACGATGTGGTAATATTCTACAAGTTTAAATCGGGACGAGGAGGTAGGCTGAGATCACAATTTCAAGTGGTTTTCACGATATAATCGCCAGAACTATATAGGAGATGCTTCAACATTTCCTTGCCTGTTTTTCATAAGATTTCGAAGTCCAGGGAGGAATTAAATTCGACGAGTCGACAGTCCCCTACTCGACTAAACGCAAGCTAACAATTGTTGCCAGTCATGGATATTCGTTCGGCATCGCTCGTAGTCCTGAAGATGGTAAGTACAAGTTTGTCTTAAAGTCGATTACGAGAAACAGGAGTAAGGATTGGGTATCTCACTATTTCTTGTTTCTTTTGAAGGATGGAGTTTCACTACTTCGAAGGAAAAAACCTGGGGGACGATTAAACGCGTGGACATATAAGACTAGGTAAATATTCGTTATGAAATTCAGTCAGTTTGCACAGCTTCGTATCCACTTGAAATCACAACCTAACCTAGCTATTCCACTTGTTCTATAGGCGTAAGGCAGCCAACACACTTTTCACAAAACACAGCGTTGAAATCAGTCACCTCAAATCGAGTAATAGAAAATAGAAAATGCATATCGATCCAGCACTGTCCTGTTTGTGTTTCTTTTCAATCACACGCTTCCCGAACAAGAATATGTGTTCGTTCATTTGGCTAGTTTGAAGCTAGATCAGAGATCAGTGTGTTCTTTCATTCTGAAAGCGGTATGAACAAGCAAGGCAAAACATTTTTTTCCGTCGCTCATTTCTGAAAGCGAGCGCTGTCCAAAATTCCTGTCACGCATGTAAAAAAAATGTAAATCTTATTTATAGTGGTCATACACTTAGCTATACAAGCATGAAGCTTAGCTAGTTTACAGGCATGCCACTGAAGCAAAGGAAACAAATATTTCAAATAAACGTAGCATAGTTAAAAATCTCAACTGGCGGGAGGCAGACCTGTTAGCTATTTACAAAGCATGACTGAGGATTTGAACTCGGGACTACCGAGAAACAAATCCCGCAAGTGGCAGTGCCCTAAACCACTCGGCCACGCTGCCTCCAGTAAAAATTACATTATAACTCCTGTCGCAGCGCACTCGATTCCATTGTCCAAGTATACAGTAAACGAACCAGCATTAACTCTGCCAACAGAATGAGTGACAAAATGGATGAAGAAAAGAAGAATGGCCTTATTAGGTAAAGAAAGTCAAAGACAAGACACTGTAACAATGTTGTAAACTCAATAAATTTCAATTTCGTGGTTTTTTTTGTCTACTTGTTTTGCATTGCGCGCGAACAGCCACACATACGATGAATCAGCGAAAAGTCGAGAAAACGCGCTATTTTTCGAAAATGACGCAATTGCGGACACAAATGCTCATCTCCATGTCAAATGATTGAAATAATACCTCTGTGAATTTTCGGTTCCTCCTCTTTTCTCGGAAGCTAATTTTATTCCCAGTTGGAGAGAGATCAACATAGTTAAAGCTGCGCGTCCAACATATGCTCAAGTGGATGAACGAATGCAAACGAGGAAAAAACAAATGTGGAGCTTAAATATGAGTTCGCGTCGAAGAGAGTGAAATTAACTGCGAGGAAACACATAAACGAACGCACAGCCAGGAGTCGCACGAGAATGAAACGTGGGCGCGAGAGGGCGCGCGCGCGAACCATTACAAGCACACCCACGACTAACACGCGCGCGCGAGTGAGAAAAAATAACCTTACGACAACATTATTTATAGTCACTGTGCCTCTGCATAACAAAACGTGTTTTGAATAAACGTTTGCTTAGCGAAGCAGTTTGTCGAATAACATTTTAAAGGAAAAAACAACTATTCTCTGCCAATTGCACACAAATACCTAGACGGTCTGAACGAAAATGAATTGCTTTCAATCAGATGAGCCTAACAACGACTTCTTTGAAGAAGTGGAGGTTGGAAGACGTCTCCATCTATGTCCCGATGTTAAATTTACTTTCAATTCGAGGACAGGAGGTTGGTTTTCACTCAGTTTTACATGTCAGAAAATCTCGAATTATCCTTAAATTTAAACTGAATTTTGCCAGATTTCGACGTGCTGTTTGGACGCATTGACCATAGAACTCCCTGGCGGATAAACCGGAGTAGGCCAACTATTTTAACTCTCTCAGGCGGAAGACATACGTTCGTTGTCACCAGGTATCCAGGAGGAGGTTAGTGCCAATGATCACTTGACCCTGTAAACAACGGCGATTCCAACGAGAACAAAGTGAAGTAAAACGTCAATTAATATCTTCTCCTAAGCATCTCGCCATTATTTAGATACACTCAGTTTGTCTATCGATGGCAGAACCTTACTCGCCCAAGCTCAATATGCAAAGATAGCGGTCTGTTTCAAAAAGGAACCTCCATCGCTGCATTTCAAATTCATGCGCAAAGCATAATTTGGTTATTTCAAGTTGTTGTTTTCGAGAAACGATTAATGAAAGTACCAAGATGTATAATTTGAGCCACTTCAGTGTCTAAAATTATTCTTTCAAATTCTTCACTATAGTCTACGATTCCAACAATTTTTGGACTTGGGTAACCGTTGACAAGATTCCAATGAAATGAGGTAAGGACTCGTAAACAGTTGCAACAAGAAATTGCCTGCGAATGGTCTCACATACACTCTGGAAGTGAAATAATTCGTCAATTTTCCAGTTGTAATTTTCTCCTTTCTAATCTTCTCACAGAATGTTTTGAAGCCCGTTGATGAAGGAAGTCTGTAGATTGATTACCACGCGACATTTTCATAGCACTGTACCAAGAAGAAATAAAGGTCATGTTTTGTGCCTAGAAAATTGCGCATATGTAATATTTCAAATAGAATTACAAGCTCACGACAATGATCTCTAGGATTTTAGAACTTCGTGACGTCACGTGAAAACGATCTTAAGACGATTATGTTCAAAATCGGTTTTCTCCCTTCTTTCCACTCCGCCCACTGAACTAAAAGACACAACCCATTGCGTCCGCGCACCAAAGACCTAATTTGAATGAACTTTTGTTTAGCGAAGCAGATTTCTAGAATAAAAATTCATTTGGTCACGCGAAAACAAGTATTCGCTATAAAAGACGGAAACATCTATCTGAACAATCTGAGGAAACATGTCAGGTTTTGAGCCATACGATCCCACTAACGACTTCTTTGAAGAGGTACACCTTGGAAGAATGTGCTGTTCCAATGTCATATTAAAGTACGACTCGAGCACTGGAGGTTGGTATCTGTAACACAATTTCACTTTGCAGAAAGTTTCAAACTTATTTAGATTGGAGTTGAATTATGTTAGATTTCACGGCCCAGACTGGACGAATTATTCAAAAAACGCCACCACGGACACAAAAGAACACACCAACTACATTAATAGTCAAAGCTGCAGGAGGATGTGAATTCCACATAACGCGAAATCCTGGAGGAGGTTTGTATAAATGCTCACATTACCTAAATATTAACTTTCTTTCTGTTCGCACATGGTTTCTTTTCTAAGGACGTTTCACAATTCGACAGCGATGGCCAGTACCACGTTAATTATAAAGGATGTTGATATTTTAACAATTGCCGCATCATCTAAAGTTGTTCATTTTGTCTGTCGCACGCGGGGCTCTCTTTCAAATGAATATCGAGTTACAGCATTTGATTCTAAACAGAAAAATCGAGTCTTCACCATAGTATTTGCCGTTCTCGCCAAACTGCAAAGAAAAGTTACCACGCACGAGTACAGTCACTGCTCTTTTCATGGAACCCTTTTAGCGACGTTCTCGTTGCCGCTACGCCTGTGGTTCGCTTAAGCTCGCCCATGGCGATATCTTCTAGTCGATAATTCTCTCAATTCTCTGCGTCTGCTTGTTCGGCAGTGTGTCTTCATCATATCAAGACGTGAGACGTTTAGCACTCTTGAAAACTCTAGAGTGAATCAATGTCCTTCTTATTCTTCACCACAGAATACCAGGTCGACAATTGCTGCGCTTGGATAAACGTTGAGAAAATGGACAAGATTTCAGAGTATTAAGGTAACGAAGCGAAACAACTCATTCATCCAAAGTTTACTATACGAAATTCATGAGATTGTCTGTAAATAGGTGCATGTTTATTTCTAAAATAGGTAGAATTTGTCGAATTATCGGTTATAATTTTCTCCTTCGTGATTTTGATTGCAGAATGTTGTGGAAACCTTAGACGTCTGCAGACTGCTCACAGAATTCTAGAGTGTTAAGTCAATAAAGGTCATATTTTGTGTGCAGAAACGAGTGTATGTGTAATTTTTTAAGAAGATTTATAGATTGAAAATGCGTCCTTCCCATGACCGAGTTTTGCTCGCTAACAGACCTAAAATATACCATCTACTTGTGCGTAAAATGGCCCGTGTAAATGTTCCGGCAAGTTTCGCGCGCGCATATATATAGAAGCGCTCGGGTCGAACTGTGGTCGAACATTTGACAGGCAAGCCATCAGCTTTACATGAGATCTGCACTAAGAGCTTTTATGCGCACAACTATCGCGACTTAGGAAATGATTTGTCTTGCGCAAACTACAACACATATTCCGGCATTAGCGACCAAGATGGGGCAATGACTCAGCGACTGAGAAGAGAATGCGTTATTTTTCACAAAAATGATGCACTTGCGGACATAAATGCCCATCTCCATGCACAGTGATCAAAATAACACTGCTTTGAATCTTCAGTTCCTCCTCTTCACTTAGTGCGGAAAGTAATTGCATTCACAGCTGACTGAGCTATCCTGAACTTGATGAACTTGACAATCACGTGCAAAATGTCTGCGTTACAAAGATTCTTAGATTTCTTTGAGCGCTTTTGAAAGTGACGCGAATAAAAATAGCTCCGTAAATGCAACAGAAAACCACGCGACGAAAAAGACGCCTTACGCGCGCGAAACTGTTGCGGTTACTAGTTAACGTGGGTAACAAAAGTAATTTCCGGCCGCTTTCTTCTACCCTGACGTCATTGGCTCCAACGAACTAAGAAATACCACTCACCCATACTGCGCGAGAGTTTCATATTTCGCAGACTGAGCTCTTCTGAACATGGACGAACCACGGAATAAATTTGTTGAAGTGATTAAAATTTGGGAGCACCATTTCAGTGTCCAGCCAGTGGCGATCATACTATATGATTCGAACGGAGGTAATGCTGCTAGATTCCTTTTTGTTCGTGCAATATTACAAGATCTTTCCAACAGATGACATGTACCTTTACTTGTTACAGCAATTGAAGTCCAGTTGGGAAGAAAGATCTGGGGAAATAGGGATCACTTCAAAATCATAACGTCTGACGCAAAAATCGTTGAAATTCAGCGAAAGCCTAATACAGGTAAAGACGTGTTAATTGATTCGCTAAATGATCAATTTTAACATGAACTTATCAACGGTTATGCTATAAGAGCCATGTTTTCTTTAAAGGATACGAGATCGTCAGCGGCGGGCGTGTGCTCACAAAGAAAAGAAAATATTACGAGTGAGGTAAGAAATGTAGCAGACATTTATCGAGCGTACCTTAGTTATCGTTTCGATCAAAACCAGTGTCCCTTGTTTAGGAAAACATCTTGCTTCCTATATTGAAATCTTGATTTTATTGCTAGCCGAGGAACGTCAAAGGTCTGTCAACCCAAGCCAACACAGGCGCTCTGAAAATGTAACTTACTGCTGAAGACTGATGCTCGAATTAGTCTGTACAATTTAACACTATAATAAAACAAAAGAACATCCAAGGTGTTTGCAATGTTCATCCAATGTTCTCTGCCGGGTTGTTCCGAGGCATAATCAAAGAATAAAATTAGCTCCTAATGAGTTATGTATCCACTGAAACAACAGAATTGCCAAGTAAACGAGTTTGAGTAAGCTGAACTTTGTTCCTGTTGTGCAGTCAATTCTAATTTCTAAACGTCATGTTGTCAAAGGCTTGATAAAAGTTTCATTTCTTCGGCAGCTTTAACACGACGTTAACGAGGTTGACCACGAAAGGAAGACACCTTTGCAAAAGGATTCAACGATGATGTGAATGATCGATAAATAAAATCAGTGAAATATCAACTTTGTGTAATTTTTTTTTTTTGGGGGGGGGGAGGGGGAAACCACTCGTATTTCACAGCCTTTGGGACATAACAAGACTTATGATAAAAACACGAATCTCGAGAAAGATGTTATGCAATGCGCCAAGCGTCTAGAAAGATCGATTGAGACCCACGAGGTGCTTGTGATCAGAATCTATTTTCTCTCTACCTCTAACACTCCCATTGCACTAATCATATTCAAAATGCGACAAAAATAGCCACAGGCCAAAAACTTCAAATTTCTCAGGGGGAAAAAACACTAATGGACTGCTATGTTCGACAAATATTAGAAACAGCTCTAGGACCATGCAACCGACGATGACGCAAAGCGTCGATTCTATTTGACAGATTCAAAAGAAAGAAATGACTAACGCGTGTTTGCATGCTATGGCACGCGTTTCTGTGACGCGTTTTCACCGTCTGCGTAGATGAGAACGTTGACAGAGAGGGCTAAAGTTAGATTATTCCTGGCCTGACGTCATTAAGGAATTGGCATAATTTGCCCGCATGGTCAGTTTATCACATCGCCGATTGAAGCACGTTGCTCTAAGAAGAGCGAGGGCCATTTAAACGTGAAGATTAGTATTGCAATTTGGAATCAAACCCAATATGTCCCAGCCGAGAGACCCTTCGAACGATTTCGTTGAGTTTATTCAAGTATGGGGAGGTTTCTTCCACGAGTATCTGGAAGGAGTCGTAATGTACGATTCGAGAAACGGGAGTAAGTGCATGCTGTGTCATATTTTCAACAATTCTGCGACCGTTTTTAACAATCACTGTCTCGAACAATTGCAGGGTTTACGGTTCAAGTAGGGTTCGAGATTAGCGGAGGAGAAGCGAACGGTGTGAAAAGAATACAAATCATCACGACTAAAGGAGTAACGATAACGATTCGACGACAAGGAGGTATTAATTGAAACACACACTGCCGCGCTTTTATTCTATTGTCACTATTTGTAACCCACTTCTTCGCAAATATTGTCTACTCTTAAAGGACGAGACATAGGCGCGTATACACTTGCAAGCGGAAGCGGAAAGAAAATCACCGCGACAAGAACTTACTTGTGAGCTACTTAACACCAAGGTAAGAGACTTCTATCTTGTAGACGCAACGTGATCATCGATCTAACAAACGAAAAATGTCCCAGACGCAGAGAACTACTGAATTCAGTGTAAGCAACACAAAACGATAAAACATTACTCGATCAGTCCTCAACTTCACGCTTACACAAGCCAACTACGGTTACATCTACTGACAGATCACAGCATTCTGACATTCTCGAGCATCTTAAGTCGTTCGCTAGCTCAACGCTGGTTGCCCTTTTACGTTCATCTGCGAAAATCTAGACATAATTTAAAGCAAAATTCATTTTCTCAACAGCTTGGTGACGACTTAAGCAAGAATTCAGCAATTACAGAGATGCCTCATAACAAAATTAGTAGTAGTAATGTAAAAACGTTGCTGATCTAGATAACAAACTAAATCTGTTAACTTCAAGTGTAGACAAACCGCATTTACTTCGCACGTACATAGTTAAAGTTAATGCTTGAATTGCGGTAGAAGAGTTGGGAAGAGATAGCTACGCCACGAAATGTAAATGGGAAAGCGCTCCCGACACGAGCACTATACACAAGATTAAACACATGTCCAAATGCCACGTCATGTCTCAAAATGTAAGCGTCTCACGCGCGCGGTTCTAAAGATCAAATTTGTTCTCTCCCTACATCACGTTCCTCCCCTTTCTTAGGCAGGAGAGATAATTTGCATTCTTTGTTGTTGGGTCAGATACCTCACGCTATGAAGAAGCCTCATGGAATTAAGTTTTTATAACAAGCCATTTAGCTCTTCAATGTTGGGAGATCCTGTACTGAAACACATTTCGCTATTTGCTTGAAAGTGTACACTCTTTTAAAGTTATCAAATCATAGAGCCACTTTAAAACTGTTTGATCGACAATTTTGATTCTAATACAAATAAACGAAGCGCGGCGCACATCACGCAACATTGCGATCTGTCCACAAAGACTGGCTTAAAAAAGATTCCGGAGTAAATGAGACGCTTACGAAGGCGTTTTTCATTTTACCCTATCACACAGCCAACACTGCTGAAATTTATCAGTCGTAGATAGCCATTCCATTTCTCATCGAAAACGATTGTAAAAGGTACATCACAGAAATGCTGAGCCTAGCTGAACGAAACGAAGCTTTCTAAATGTTTGAAAAAACTATCATAAGAACGTAATGCTTAAATTAGAACAGCTAGTGAATCAGAATTTCACGATCTACGTGCTACTTTTCGTCTCACACATATCAACAGGCCTAGTCGAAAATCATTTGATGGAAAAAGACCAAGCCTAGAGCGCAAATAGTTAAGCCTTACATCATTTTCGAAACAAGTAAGAGGAAACGCACCTTCAGTTGAGTTCATCTTTCCATAGCAGTTCCCCGCTCAAACTACATTTTCCAAACAGAACAAGTACGAACTTGAGACATTTTTTACTGCGCAATAAACACCGCAGAAAGACTGGAAGTTTCCTTGCCTCTTAAATAGCCACAGAAAAACATTTAAAGTGTGACGTTTATACTTTTACGAGAAGCTATTGGTCGAGTACTTTTATTTTGTTTGGAGGCGCATTCCCCATAGGACCTGAAGCGAAACGTCATTGGATGAAGCTGGTCCACAATTTGACAGCTTGTCAATCAACGACGTCATTCATGAGCAATGATATGTCTTGTAAAGTCCTCAATTATTCTCGTTCTCGTGTGAACAATACATAAAATTACACAATGGCGTTTGGATACAACAGACTAGATGCTAGGGAAGCTGAGCGCTTAGTCGTCACAGAGTCTTTCCTTCACAAGGAAACGTACTGAGTCGATCAACGGAAGGAATTTCAGAGGTTTTCTCGCATTTTTCTCCAGGAAACAAAATGGGCAATACATTTATAGAAGAAAGGTAGAATACTACGAAACAGAGAAATTATTCCTCACGTCTCTTGGAAGAATCGCGGCAGTAAAACGAATTGAAATGTATTTGCTAAATACCGCGCTATACTTGGAATGTCTGAAGGCTTTGATGTTGTACGCTCCTTTTTCTTTAGCAGTGTGGTACCAAACAACAAGTATAAATGAACATTCGAGATCAAAAAATAGTAACTCAACGATCACGTTATACCCTTTTGAGGATAAAGCTCCGCAAAAACCATCTAAATTTTTATATATAATTAACATAACAATCATAACTACTTATTAATAAATATTACGTTAGATTCCCGATTAAGACACTTGGAGCATACCCTGGCCAGAGTCCTTGGACAGGACACCCTTCCCTCTCCACCCTGGTGTATAAATGGAAACTAGCAAACTTTGCCATTCGGCATTTAAAACACCCATCTAACAGAATGCTAAAAGCTGAACTAGTGTGCTGTTTACTAGCATCCATCTCAGAGGAAGCATTCGTATTACTAGAGGCTTTATGATACGAAGAACATGCTTTAAAACAACACAAAACTTCAGAACCTTCTGTGAGTAATTTGCCCCAAAGATTGCTCGCTTTATTCGACATTCACGCAACAAATTGTCTCAAGTCAAGTGATGCTTGCGAACGTATAGCAATGAAATTGGCTGCATTCGATATTTAAGGGTTGTTTTTACCTGACATTAGGCCGACTAAAAGATGGCAACAGATCCATTTTGATCACACGGTGATCGAGTCTTCTAGAACATCCTAATGAAACAGGTCAACCCCGAGCAGCCGTAACCGTATTGTGACTACATAATGTCTGTCTGTATCACTGAAAAGCTGAAAGCACTTTGTACAGTGTAATAAGGGTGAAACAGTACCACATGAATTTACTGCTCAACAGCATTAATTGTAATGGTCACGCACTGAGGTTTCACGCAGATTCAAAAGTTCGATCCACCTTTTACAGTACCGCAGGAAAGTAGAGTTCAAAAGCTTTCACTTGAATGGTCACACAACAGGGTTTTATCCACAACATGAAAAGTTAGAACCACCTTGTACAGCGTAATGAACAATATCACATGAAAGTACTGCTCGATAGCTTTCATTTGAATGGTCACACACTAAGGCTTCATCCACACACTAAAAAGTTAGAACCACCTTGTGTAGCATAATAAACAGTACCACATGAAAGTACTGCTCGATAACTTTCATTTGAATCGTCAAACAACAGGGTTTTATCCACAGAATGAAAAGTTCAAGCCACCTTCTGCCGCACAATGAACAGTAACACAAGAAAATACTGCTCAATGGCTTTCATTTAAATGGTCACGCAATAGGATCAGGCGGTTTGAGCCGCAGCATATGATTCGAGGTTTGACGTCAAAACCGGGGAAAGGGTTAATAGGCGTCCAAGCGCATAAAAAAGAAACAGAAACTGATACGAGCCAAGGAAAACAGTCAGGGAAAAACCCAATAACTCTGACAAAAGACAAAGAGTTTGTTATAGCTCTTCGTTGAAATGAAGAAGCAATACAAATTGGGATTCCCCCAAGACAAGGAGTTGTCACGATTGGTTGAGTTAAGTCAAAATCGTAGTTAGCCAATAGCAAGGTTGTAATAGCTGACAACATGCACATCGATGAAAATGCTTGCAAAAGTAATATTCACCGCATACTTCTTCCGAAACGTAACGAACGCACCGGTGAGTAGAGCAAGGCGTCACGAAGTTGGTCAGTTGAAATAACCAGTCCACCTTGGTGATTTAGTTTTTGCCAGTTGAAGAGGGCATGGAGAATGCAACTGGTGACAAAGAAACGGAGTCTTCAGGGAGCAGTACTGAACGCAAATCATCACCCTATCAACGTATCGTTATCGCCTGCCCTGACAATCACATCATCGTTGTGAAGAGATTTACAAGCGGAGGTGAGAAGCTGATATTGCTGAGAGTAAACGAGATCTTATGACAAGGACACAACACTCAAAGATTCGTTTTCGTTTCTTGCAGAAGTCAAAGTTGAAGGAGGGAGACTTGTTGCTATTGAAAACAAGAAAGGACGCTAGCAAGAGGTAAGCGTTTACCGATTCATTATTTGCAAGAGTTGACATTATAATTAGCGCAAATTAGAACAGACAGACAGCAGGCGTTAACGAATAAATCGTGAAAATTCTTGTCAGATAATTAATTATTCCAGTTTGAGATAGTTCCGACTCACCAATCATCTTAATTACTTTGTATCTGATTTGCTTAAAATAATATATCAGTTAAAACAAAAACGAAACCGGCAGGGAAAGATTTCGAGTGCATTTGTTAAAGAATATGAGATGACAAAGTGAAAATGGCAAGAGGGCGATAAGAAAAACATAATGTGCATACCAACAACGAAAGAAGTGATGTGGGAAAGAATTTTAAAACTTTTGGCAACAGAACGAAAAAAAAAAAAACATTGGTAGCTAATGGCATAAAACAAAAGCCAGGTAAGAAAGCAGAGCTATATTTTTCCAAAGCATGAGAGCGATAACGTCCAGTTTTTCCTAACAATAACCATACATCATCAAGCAAGCACGTGATGAGAATACAGAAACTCGTCAACAACAATGAGTAAGGAAAGACATGCAGTCAAGTTAACCACAGAAAAAGAGAGAAAAATTCCTTAATCAGATAAAAACGCCACAAGCGCCACCGTACAAGCAGACATTTAACATCGAGAATACTTGAACTCCGCTTGTGAGTTAAGATGTTGATACACACTTGTTAGTAGTTGAAAATGTAAGGCTGTGTCAATGCGTTGAAGGATTAGTAAAGGTCTATAGCTGAGTACCATTCATAGTTAACGAGAGCATCTGTTTTGCAAAAGGAATGAATAACAACATCGTGCCTTAAGCAGGGGATGAAAACATGGCATGAAATAATTACCATTTGTACGAAATAACTAAAAAGCAAAAACTGATTTCCCAATAGTAAGTTCGATTTCAACAAAGGGTTTTGCTGAACAGATTTGATGGCTATGATTTACGGGTTAGTCTGTAGTTACTCCTCCAGCCTTTTGGATATTTGTCTGTAGGATGCCCTGAATTATGACTTTGACATACATCTGGTCTTAAGAAAGGGAACATAGAAGTCCCAAACAAACAGTATATTCCATGTTATGTTCTCGCCCTTTTCAATATGGCGGAAAATGCGAGGGCTCTGTAGTTTAGTGTTATTAACTAGTCCAAGAGTAAAGATATCATTTCAGTTTTACGTTTTGCAGAACACACAGCTAAAACACAGTCAAAACATACCTTCTAGGTGCTAGTTGTCCAGTGAGCGAAATTAAGGCTCCTTTCTTGTTGAAGGAATTTGACCACAGCGTGGGAAAGCATAGTTAAATTAAAATGCGTTTGCTTATCTGCTCAATATAGTTTATTTAACCAACAATGCTTTTATTGAGTTGCAAGGCACATATGATCATTCCAAACATTGCTTGCATGACAGAAAAAGATAAGATGTTGATAAAAAACGTAGGCAATTAGCGGCTAAACTCAGAGAAAACTGTGTTGGCTGTAGCAATAATTTTGAAGCAGTTCTTGAATTCAGTTGGCTATGATGGGCAATTCTAAACTGCAAGCTTGAAAATGTCACCAAATACAATGTGTTCATTCACTGCCCAATTCTCGACTACTACTGGAACGGTGATGATTTCTGAGCAAATTGTAAAACACGTTTGAAAAATACAGACCAATTCATGATTCCTGTCAATCACAAAGAAATTAAGCTAAGTTTACCAACTGTACCCACTGGACAAGACTTCCATTTAGCTTTCACGTGTTTCAACTGCGTTTCTTAAAGATGATTGCCAGTACTGCGCAGTCTCAGTTACCACATACCTTATCTTTGAGGCCTTTCAAATTCCAACAGCTTCATTGATTTTTACAGCTGCGAAGTTGTTTCATCAAGTGATATGAGAAAGAACAAAGCATAAAGCTTCGACGACTTCGCATCCATAATGGCGGTTTTTTTGAAACTTAGAATTTACTTCATGTAAGTTGTTGCGAATTGTTTACATTTTGTGATGAGACGAAACAAAAAACGCAAATAAACACTCTAAAGTGCACAGTACGAATCAGCTTTAAGTGGTTTTAATGGAAATATCGCCCAAAAAAGCGTGAAGTAGCCCTTCACACCATTATAACTAGGATCAAAATTCTCTTTAGAGATTCCCATATATTCTCTAAGTTCATCTTGGGAGAAATCGTCCTTAGATCAACCAGCCTTATATTCAAAACTGATCTGTGGCTACCTTTCTTTTCAATTGTGTTGTAAATAGTGTTAAAAAAGAGCAGTTAGGGATTTAAACTCAGCGCTGGGAATGCGAGATACGCTAGCTCTTGAAGTACCTGTATGAAAATATAAATTATCCTCACTGGTTTCCATTACGTTTCTGGTATTGGTTATGAGAACTTGCTGTCGAATCAAGACAACACCTAGGGTCCCCTCCCATAAAATTATGGAATAGTCGACAAATAAAGCATCCAGCATGTCTTTTGTCTCGTGGCGGCCATTTTGAATTTTAAATCCCTGGTCATTTGGCGCGAAATCTATAGACAAAATCTCACGGGGCCTTGGATAGTTACCCTAATTAACATGAGAAACGGAAAAAGTGAAGGATTCGGGCAGTTGCAGTCAAATGAAGCTATTGTGCAAATCTGCTATTCTCGGATCCGATCGTACACCGAGAGTAGAGTTCCGAACAGTTTCCGAACCTTTCTAAGTTCCAGACCTCGCACCAGATGACTGCGTACTGAAATTCGAAATGGTCACAGCAGAACAGGCATCCTCTAATTTGATGTGAGGGCCCCTATGAAGAATACCCCCTAGTCGACGACTATATTAATTCTCATTACCTGTTTTCTTGATAATGTATTAGGATTGTAAGGAGAAATTAGATGTTGATTTTTACTTTTAAAAAACACAAGCTAAACTTTTTGTTTTCACTGTCCACTAAGCTGAAAGGCTTCATCTTTTCAGCACTGCATTTAGATTGTTTTAGATATCTATCAACCAGAAACTTTGAAAAACATTTTCTTCAGCACAGACCTACAAAAAGTATCTATTTTCTCTTGCAATTCACAACTTCCAACAACATTTGATTTTTCTTGTGAGTCTGCTGTAAGGAAAATTAGGTGGTTTTTAAGTATGACATTTCCTACTGCATTACATGAAGATAATTATAGTCAAAAGAGCATTAGTATTGGAATGAAAGCAGATATTTATCAAGATAATTATGCAAACAGTTTAGAAATGAGCCCCTATGCAATTCATAAAATAGACAATTTCACTCCACGTCTTTTCGACGAGGTGAAAAGTGAAAAAATAAAGAAGAGCGGAGAGAGTATTTAGAAACCAACATGACAACAAAGAGAAAATCTTGTTTCTTGCAAATGCAAATAATAAGTTGAGCAAAGCCAAAGTGTAAGTTAGTGAATGTTTTACCACAAGCAAGTGAAGGAAGGTGAAAAAGGACCATGACAGGGATTTCAAAACTCTAAAAGATCCAACTAACATATGGAACCATAACACACTCAAATAGCATGACTTCGCATGAAAGCTGGCATTTGCTTTGTGCATGTCAATGCCTGTAGTAGAACAGCATGTAAAATGACCGGCAAGCTTTCTAACCAATCTGAGTATGACCATTAAATACCAACAAGATTTTGAAATTGGTTCCTAAGGGGTTGTGGAGGCGCAGTCGCCCCATGGTTAGTATGCTCGTCTCCAGATTGAACATCCAGGTTTGAGCCCTGGTTGAGGACATTGTGTTGTGTTCTTGGGCAAGATACTTTACTCTCACAGTGCTTCTCTCAACCCAGGTGTACAAATGAGTACCAGCGAATTTAATGCTTGGAGTAGCCCTACGATGGACCAACATCCCATCCAGGGGGGAGCAGAAATACTACTAGTCGCTTCATGCTACAGAAGCCGGGGTAAGCTCTGGCCTGATGGGCCACTTGCCTCGCAATGCAGACTTAACCTACCTACCCTGTGAGGATAACATTGTTAGTGGCAACACACTAGCACAATCATTAAGTGCAGAAGAATCCACATCAAGAAGTCTACAAAGTTGTCAAAAGCAGCCCTTGCTGATGAAAATCACCCTTATCTCAGCCAGCTACTCTGCTAAACAATTCATATCGTTCATTTGCGTAACATGCCAGCTACCCCAACATAATACAGCTTGCTTCAAAACTTTCTGGCAACCCAGACTCTGGTGTTCTGAAGCCCTGGTTAGGGTCTTTGTGTCAAATTCTTGGGCAAAACACTTAACATTTACCTTACACTGTGACTTTTTCAATCATCAAGGTATATATTTTTATATAATAGGTACAAACAAACTTGTGAAGGTGTGGTGGCCTCATGGTTAGTGTGCCGGCAAATTTATTGCTAGGGACAGCCCCATGATGGACTAGCATCCCATCCAGGGGGGAGCAGAAATACTCCTAGTCACTTCATGCTACAGAAACCAGAGGAAGTTTGATTGGGCCACTCGGCTCGAATGCAGACTTCATAAACAAACAGTTGGGGCACAATGGCAAAATGGTGGGGAGGGGGGAGTAGGCTATGATGCAGTAGCATCCCATCTGAGGATAACAAGAGGGGGTGGGAAGGGTAATGCATTGACAAAGATTACTGATCACCTAAGGATCTGCAATAAAGTTCAATATTAACTGGTGCTAGCATTTAAAGCACAAAACCATTTTTGACTAAAAACAACCACAGGCTTGATTTCAAGTGTCTTTAGATTTAATAATTCCATGCTAAATAACTTTAAAATGTCACTTACTGTATAACAAGTTAGTTTGTATAACTTAGATGTAGTATATATGTGTACTTTTCTACTGATATTATTAAAGTATTTCTATATTTAAAAAAGGTTTTGCTAAATGCTAAAATTAAAGGCTAATAATAAATGCAGTACTCTACAAATTTGAAATATTTATTGATTAATGATGACAATTTCACTTTAAACAACCAGGCAGGAAAGGCATCAAATTAATACAACATGAACTTGATACTGACAGCAAAATTAATTAGTAAATGTTTACAAATAATTAAAAATGTTCTCAGTTCTCACCTTGACTTGGGAGTTTTTCAACAGATCTTTCTCCTCCAAATAAGCCAAATTTCTAAATTTCAACACAGAAAGACAAACAATGCTATAAATTTGAACTCAATCTATAAGGAAATCCAAAGCTGACTTTTTTATTAAATTATTATTGAAAGAAGTCAATGAACTCATGTTTCTTGTTTCTCAGTCATTCCATTTTAAGCTTTTAAAGCAGTTCCATACCTAATGACATAGAACTCGCTCAAATAACCTTATTGCTGAGCTAGGTACCACAGTGAAGAGTATGGTTTTCAGGCAGTTTAGTCTGTGGTAGGGTATAGAAATCAGACAGTTTTGTTCTACAATAGGGTATAATTTACCAGAATAACTGCCAGTGTATAAATAATTTAGTCTAGAGTCGAGTCATTATACTCAGTTCATTATATCCAGTTCCATTAATAATACAACTTGAAACCCGGAAGTGACTTTGTAAGATATTGGTTTGCTTAGCGTATGCTGGACTATGACCGTGATCAGGATTATGCATAGAAAATAGCCAGTCTTGGATAGGGTTGGGTCTTTTGGTGCCTAGTCTAGAATAAGGTTCCAAATTTAAGTAGATCGTGTCTAGAAGAGCATGGGTTTCATTTAGATGGCCAGGCACTGGGCAAATTGACCGGCTGTGAGGACAATATTTGCCCAGCTGATTTGACTACCTAGTGGAAAGTTTTCTTTAAAAGAAGTTCAGTTATAATAGTTTTATCTACCTGTGAAAACCAGCTAAAACCTGGTGAAATCATTAATGAAACCCCTAAGGGTTTCAGTGTCCCAATGGTTCAACCCCACCCAAAGATTTTCAGAGTCTCCCCCCCAGGCATTTAAGGTGGTGTTACCATAATTTACATGATACATCGGGCACATGTTTTATATTCAATGAGTTCATCTTGGAAGTTTTATTAACAGGATTGTTAAGATTTTCATTTTGTTACTGGCAACATGAAAATGCCTTGAATGTGTGACTACTCACTTCAATGGAAAGTCAGTGACCAGATCCTGGGGGGACTCATCCATCAAAACACCAGGGATGCTTGTTGGAAAATTTAAATTAAACCCCTAAAGGAGACCAATCTGGGTGTGCCTTGAGCTTTATTTGACCCCTGAAAGAAACTGCATAAAACGGAATGTGTATATAGTCCCCTCTACCCCCCTCCCTGGAAATTCCAATTAAGCTTCATGCATTTCTTTAAATTTTTTGGTCTTACAGACCCCCACCTCCTGGAAATCCTAATCCCTTCTGTGGGGGAAGTATGGATATTTCCTGGAACTGCACAATAGGTTTCATTACCGGCCATTGTTCGGGAAAGGGACCTGCGCTAGTAGACTGGACTCAAGAGACGGCAGAAATTGAGCCTAAAATCGGAAATACGAGCAACTTATTATTACTATTTTTAAGTGCACCCTAAAAGATACTTTGACAGCTAAAAATAGTGGCATTTTGTCATAAAAACCCTAACTGAGATCAGAATTGTTGATTTATACCCCTAAGTGAGACCATGAGCGACCCCAACCTTTTCATTTGGGAGTCAGACATGTGCTTTGAATCACTCAGAATCAAACTTGTACATGCATGAAAACATATCATGAAAACAGATTCAGTAAGAATGAATGAACAGAATGAAACTCGCACTAGTATCAAATCTGATATGTATATTCCCTTTATAAGGAGTACCGTGAAGGAAAACAAAGAGATTTTTCTTGTGTGCTTTGGGATCAACTATAACCAGAGGCCAACACTACAAGCCGCAACGCTGCAAGACAGCTTTCAATCAATAAAGTCCTGGCTGAAATCGGAAATCGAGCAAGACTAGCAGTCAGTGTAAAATGCAGACCAGCGGTAAAATGTAGACTGCAGACTTTTTAATTGAATTGTGACATTACCGTTTTCATCATTGAGAGCTTATAACCATAAGCAGGCTAAACAGAGCATTATTCAGCCTAACCTGAGTGATATTCAGGCTAGCCGGAGCATTATTTAGGCTGACCTGAGTGATATTCAGTTTAACCAGTGCAGACCTTCACAGCAGTTACCCTGAATAACCCTGTTTACGATTAGCACTCTATAATGGAAATGATTATGCATTGTAGTCACAATCTGTCTTTTAATTGGCTTAAAGCTTACAGTTAATTCTTGGAAACAGCGCAACCTACAGATTATTCACTAATCTGCTGGCAGATTAGTGAATAATCTGTAGGTTATGCACAAGAGCAATGTCAAGTTCATGGGTGATGTGGCATAAAAGGTTGAATCACTTCTTCAACATAATGCATTATTTTGTCCTTATTTGCTTTAAAACAATGTATAATAACACAATTATTTGATTCAGTTTTTGTGATATCCGGAATAATGAGGGGGTCAGTAAGTGTTAACGGCCTCAGCCTTTGGCTTCGGCTGAAAACACTTACCTTGACCTTGATTATTCTGGATGTCACAAAAACCTTATCCAATAATTGTTTATAATCTGCAGTTTGCTGTCTGCATTTCACCCCTGGGCCAGGTTGTTCGAAAACCGGTAAGATTAACCCAGGATTAAAATTTATCCGAAGTATTTATTCTCGTACAGAACTGTTTTCCACTTCTTATCTTTTGTGTGGTTTTAGATTATTTAAACACAAAACTGAGGGACAAGCAATAAACAGAAACCTTCACCGAAAAGTTACAAAACTAAAATCAAAATTCTCACTAATCCTGGGTTAGCTTAATCGGGCTTTGAACAATTAAGCCCTGGTCTGCAATCTGCATTTTGCAGTGACCAGCAAGAAGAGACTCTGGTAATCAGGGTCTTACAAAGGGAGACCAGTTCAAAAAATGAGATAATAATCACTGGGGTAAGGCTCAATTTTATTTAAAGTCATTTTGCTGAATTCATATCATGAAATTATCTGATAAGAACAGTTCTAGGGCCGATCAAATGACCAGTTAGCGAAAGCCTAGATTTCCTGGTCTTCCTATAGACCTTCCCACCAAATTCTCATAACCATCCCAAATAAGAAATAAGAAAACCTGTAAGGAGAACTGGTATTTTCATCCTCCGGATTGAGTTGTCTGTTAGACATGAGAGAGATTTTAGTGATAGTCCAGTTTTGTATCTGTAGTTGTATTAACCCAATCATTTTGTCTGTCAACGTCAGGGCCACGTGCGGATTTCAGTTGCTATAAACTACAATGGACAAAGCAAATGAAGAAATCAAGAAAAGCTCACCAGTTTGAACCAAGTGGACAAGTTTCTGTAGCGTGTTTTTGTAGCTTTTGTTTGTAAAATAGCGTTTAAATTGCACCAGTATTAAAAAGGCATTGCTTGAGCTTCAATATTGTTGTTAAGTTAAGCTTATCGTAAATCGTATTGAGCTTTTGCTACCAAACGCGTCTAGATTTGTGTATCTTGTGGATCACGCCTTGCAGATTTGCTTAGCTTGCTATAAACATCTTTAAAAGATAATGCTTTACCCTGATTATGTAGAACAAGAACGTTTGAAATACATACCTTTTAGCACATCTCTCAACATCGCTCAGTCGCGCGATCGACGCTATCAATGCGCTGCTTTTGTCCAGGTGACTCGTCCCCAGGCTATCGCGAGTAAACAGTGTGCGCTCAAAATTCCCATACTTTTTTGGTTGCTTCGGCCACTTTTAAGTGATTGTACAAGGTGGACCGAGTATTTTACGCGTATTTTCATCATCAGGAATCTCCGTAGGGCATTAACCCCGCATAGTCTCCCTTTATCGTCACGCAACGCTTCTTGGAAAGAGAAGCGTGGAGAACTGTTGCGTGACCAACGAAATCTGTAGAGACTGTCCGAAACGTGGATCGTAACTTGCAAATTCTCAACGTAGAGACTTGCTTTGGATGGGCAAACGGAGCCGCAAGTAGACCCAAGTTTTCAAATTGCCCCTACTTGCAACTCCGCTTGGCCAGGGCTTGCGTGCACTTGCGTTGACTTGGGATGACTTGCGCTTTCTTTGGTCGAGATAAAATTTGCATGCGCCGTTTAGCCATCCAAATGAGTGACGTCCATTTGTTGTTATAGCAACCTATTGGCCATTAGAAAACAGCCCTTAGAAAATACTCGCGCTGATTGGTTAATAATCGTGTTTCTATTAAACAATTAGATTATGAGCTCGAGATTTATTTAGAAATTCGAGAGCGAATAATCTAATTGTTTTAGTATATATCTACTAGTTGTTCAGAACCAGTGGCGTATCTAGCACCCTCCGAGTGTTTAAATTTTTAGATGAGGCTATGTAAACACAGAAAAAGTGCTCTGTTGCATTTATAAAGTAATTTTCAAAAATACGCGCGAATCTAAAACGTCACAACCGTGTTTACATACTCTCATCTAAACACACCTATTGACCATTGAGATGCGCGTAGTGGCTCAATTATTTTATAAAACTCGATAGAAACACGGTAATGTTTTCTCTGATTTCTTAAATGAACTACAGAATATGTCAACCTTGGAATTGCTTCTTTTTTTGTGACTTGGACGCACTTGCCAGGAAACTTATGGGTCCGCTTGGTTCCTCAACGCAGGTCTTTAGGCAAATAGCCCTTATGCGTGATGACAACAGACTCGCAAAAATCACCACCAAGCCTCGGTTTGAGCGTGCAAAGTGCAAATTTTATCATGAACAAATTCCCAAAGCAGCTTAGATGAAAAGAATACCCACGTGAAAACAACATGAAGAGAACGAAGGTTTGAGAAAATGTCGCGCAAACGAAGCTCGGTGGTGAATTTCGAGCATGTTACGTAATCGCACATAAGACGTATTGCGACTACCTTTGCGAGTCCGTTTGGCCAGGCCTTTATTACACAAACGTTCGTGTATCTAGCCGTCGCATATAAAACGGATTATTTGGTGGAGGTGGCGTGGCGAGGTGGTTTAGGGCGCTGGATTTGAATTCTGGAGGTCTGCTATCTGGATTGGTGGCCAATTGGACAGCCTCCTACCAGTTGGGGTTCTTGATACTTTATGTTCTCTTTCCTCAATTTTTTTCATTATTTACAGCCCATTAGTCCATTTCCGAATTACCTTTAGCCTCTTTCTCAAAGCGAGTCTAGGTGCTCATCCTTTCATATGAAAATGAGATTTCATTCACATGCAAATTAAACTCATTTTCATATGAATGGTTGTGCACCAGGCCTCGCTTTAAAAGAGAGGCTTTAGGTAACTCGAAAATGGTCTATTAGTACAACAGTGCTAAATACGCGTGACACTTAAATAAAAGATGTTTCTACACATAATTTCTTCTATTTCACCACTACAAAAGTGTAAATACGTCTATATTAGGTTATCCCTGTGTTTTCTGTCTTTTTAATGTCGGCGATGGACAGCCCTCGCCTGAGTCCTAAGAAGAAAAGGTAATAAATTCACTGAAATTTAGATGTTAGAGACGACGGCGACGCCAAGGACGACGCCTAGAAAAAAATGAATTTATATTTTACCGTCGAATTTCGCAGATGCCTAGAACTGTTCAGTGCGTCTATCGGTCTCAGAACTTGATCAAGCTTAACATGTGATGCCAGCGTTCAATTCCAAAAGAAAATACGAAAAATAAGCCGCCGTCGCTCACGTTCTCCAAAATACCCAGGCCAGGTTGTTCAAAGCCGGATTAAGCTAACCTAGAATTAGCAAGAATTTTATTTCAGTTTTGTATTTTTTTCGGTGAGGTTTTCTGTTTATACCGTTTGTCCTTCAGTTTTGACCTTAGGTAACGTCAAACTACACAAAACATAAGAAGTGAAAAACATTTTTAGACAAGAAAAATTGATGCTTCGATTAACTTTTAATACTAGGTTAGCGTTAACCGGCTTTCGAACAGCCCGACCCAGGACTTAGAGGACGGCTAAGAAATGTGCCAAGAATTATAACGCACGTGCACAGCTATTGTTCTGGCCCCAGTTGTACGAAGGCTCGATAACGCTATCCACCGGATAAATTCCTATCCAGTGGATAAGTGTTATCAAAACAAACAACGCTATCCACTGGATAGCGATTTATCCGGTGGATAGCGTTATCCAGCCTTTGAACAACTGGGGCCAGCTGGAAGGCTGGATAACGCTATCCACCGGATAAATCGCTATCCAGTGGATAAGTGTTAACAAAAACAAACTGCGCCATGCGCTGGATAGCGATTTATCCGGTGGATAGCGTTATCCACCTTTCGAACAACCGGGGCCTGGAGGATAGCGTTATCCACCTTTCAAGCCTGCTCATTAAACCTTTTATTTTGTGGCGTTCTCGTTGCCGTTGCCGTCGTGGTTTTCTTAAGGCGGGGGTAAACATGAATAGGCGTGAAATTTGAAGTGATATAAAAAAGGAAATTGTTAGGATTAAGATGGGTTGAAAACACTACCAGATAGTTGACCCCCGCAAAAGAGAACCCCTGGTTGCTAGGAGACTGTTTGGTATCCGTCTACTAATTCTTCACTTCAAATTTCAATTTTCCAAATCCATCAAATCTTCAACATTTCATATTTTCCTCAATTTAACCTATCCTTTGAGAAAAAATATCTCTTTCCCAAAATGCCCAAAAATCACCCAAACATTTACACAAAACCGCCAAACAGTGGTTAATGAGATAAGCAGAGGGATTTAGTGTCGCTTGAAACGTGACAGAGATAGTGGCAGAAAGGCCGTGTTAAGCAACCTCAAAACAGCCTTCACGTTTACCCCCGCCTTAATAAGATATATTTTACTGAATTGCTCCAGGACCATAGCGAATAGTCGCGAATAGAGCGGTCTATAGAGCGTTTTCACTGGAGTGGCCAGCTCACATGCAAATTTGTTGAAACAAAAGGAAGTGTTTACATAAGGATTGGTTTTGTACACCAACATGAAAGCCATGTCATTGTTTTGGAACACCAAGATGGCTGCCTTGACGTCATATGAAAACGCGCTATTGAAGTAGATACAGTGGAACCTGTATTAAGCGGACACCGTTGGGACCATCACTAGTTTCCGCTTAATACAGGGTGTCCGCTCTATACAGGTTCAGCAATAATCTGAGGCAGGCAGATTTCTCTATACCCAGGTATGAAACAGTCACCTACGGCAAGCATTCTATTAGATATCTAGGGCCTAGGCTATGGACAAAACTACCCAAGAGTATCAGGGAAGTCACAACCCTAATGTCGTTCAAAGGCAAGATCCGCCACCTTAATATAAACGAACTTTTAGATGATGGCTGCGCAGGCTGTAGCCTCTGCTCTTCTTGACTTTTTATACTTAGATAACTGTACTTAGATAACTGTTTATTATTTAGTTTATTAGATAACTGTATATATTTTTACTACAAATCCCGTAATTAGATAATTTTAAATATTTTACCTATCACTTATATAGCATTTAGTTTGTTAATTTTTTTTTTCCTAATTGGTGTCCCCAAATTAGTAAGGGATTCTTCTTCCCTAGCTAGATGGCTTCAGACACGTTAATAAAGTTTCTATCTATCTATCTATCTATCTAGCAATAATAGTTAATTATTAACCCTTTTGTAACACAGTGTAACACAGTGTAATGTCAAAGACTGCTCATAGCATAATGTCCAGACAGTCAATGCATCAATCTGGAATAGTCTACTTAGCTTTAAAAGACATCGCTGAACAATGTTAACGGTGTCTGATCTGAGCTTTTAGAAGTGAAAAGCCTTTGAAGTGTCCGCTATTGCAGGTTTTGTGCAACAAAATGGCTTAATATTGGTGTCCGCGTCCGCTTAACAGAGGTGTCCGCTTAACGCAGGTTTATTTTACAGTAAATGTGGGAAGAAAGTTTAGGGACTCAAGCTGGTGTCCACTTAAGGCGGGGGTACACATGAAAGCCGTATTTTGGCTGGGTAGTATGTTTTTTATGCAAATATCTCGTTGACGTTTCAAGCAATCAAGAATCTCTTTGCTCATTTCACATATCTATGTTTTGGGTTGTTTTGTAAATTTTTTGGTGATTTTTAGGTATATTTGGAGAGAAATAGTTTTTCTTAAAGGATTAGTAAAATTGATGGAAATAGGAAATTTTGAAGATTTGGTGTTGTTTTAAAATTAGAGTTTGAAATTAAAAATTGGTTCATACACTCCAAACAGTTGCCCAACAACCTGGGGTGCCATTGTGCGGTCAGGCAACTGTCTGGTGGTGTTCCATAACCCTTTTTTTCCCCTTTCAACCTCTCTTTAAACTTACCAAAATTTCACTTAAATTCACGTGTACCCCCGCCTTAATAGAGGGTGTCCGCTTAATATGGGGTCCGCTTAATACAGGTTCCACTGTACAGTCGACCTCCTGTTGCGAGCACCTCTCGTAAGCGAGCACCTCTCATAAGCAACCGCGACCTTTGTCTCAGAGCTAAAAGTTTGAAATTTTCTTTTAACCTCCCGTGGACGACTACTTGACAGATAATCGAGCGAAAATTGGACAATAAGTTGTTATAAAATTTTAAATTCCTGGTTTTTATCTTTTGAATTCCTAGTTTAGTACAAGGGACTGAAAGTACCAATCTTTTTTCTTGAAATTGACATTTTTCCCTTGAAATCGCTAATGAGGCAAACTCACTGACCCTCCCCTCCCCAATCAGCCTTCAGATCACGTCATTTGGTCAGCGGTTGAGCACGGGACAGCTGTCATGGCGTCCACTCGAGCTGTTTTCAATCTTCATTTGCAAATAGTTAGACTTTAGAACCCGAAAATGAACGTCGAACGAATGATCTTCCCTGGACCGTTATGTGCACCTCTCGCGTACGACCCTTCATTCAAAGGTTTGTGCATGTTCTTGCTTGTTTTCCAAATTCGAACTAGTTTATTGTTTCACCTGTTTTTGTTTGCGTTCTTTAGTGGAAGTTCGTCTTCACGAACCTCTTTGGAAAGTTCAGTTCTCTCCAGACGATGTTGCCATTGAGGTTTTAACTTTGTGCTCTCAATTGGAGCCCCTTTGCAAGAAAGAATATGCTGTAAGCAACGTGTTTCTCCTACATGTAGCTATTGATCAAGAGTTTTATTGATTATATTTAGTTTCGCAGCTTAATTGTCAAGACCTGGCCAAACGGACTCGCAAGTAGGTGTAAGTTGAAATCTTGGGTCTACTTGCAACTCCGTTTGGCCAGACCTTGTGTGCACTTGACTTGACTTGTGCTCACTTTGGTTAAGGTCAGATTTGCACGCAGGTCCCTTTGGTCACCCAACCCAGGCCAACGCATATTGAGTGGTGTCCATTCGTTGTTATACTAACCTATTAGTGAATAAACTTTCAAATTTAAGGAGGCTCTGAACCTACTCCAGAGAATTGTTTTAAACTAAAAAAGTTGCATCCTATCATGCTTATCACAATTCAATAATAAAAAATGGCGGTCACCAAGTTTGTTTGAATTGAGTTATAAGGGCTTAAGGTGGCTCCCTAGAGCTTTTCTTAGACTCAACAGCGCACGCTACCATTGCCTGCCAAACGTCAGTAATAATCGCGCGTTCAAAAATGATGCAAGTAACCCTAATTAAGAAGAAACCACTTCAGCACTTGAAAGGCGTTAAATCACTTTCGTATAAGTAGCAATACTTTCAAACTCCGTTCAAACATGTGTTTATGATGAAATATGACAAAAAAGCTCTATAAATAACCGGTAAAAGAGCTCTTAATGTACTCTTGCTTTCTCGCATGCGATACATGGCATCACCTTAGCGCATGCCTAAATGAATACCCACGCGCGATACCACACATGTTTTTCTGATATTTTGTGACGTCATGTGCGAAACTAAATGCTAATTTTCTTGTGTTTCCTTCGGTGAATTTTTTTAAAATTTGGCTCAGTTGTAACCACATACAATTCCTATAAAATACCCTATTTTTGTTAAAATCTGTCAGAGCTAATCTCATATATTTAGAATAATGACACTTGACAGAATATTGGAAAAACCGTCTGCACAACCTTGACTTTTTACCAGTTCAAAATGTCAGGCAATATCATTTCCATGATATGGCGAAGTATGAAAAAATTTCACTGAAGGAAGGTTTTAAATATTAAGGAGTGTAGGTCAAAATGAGGAATGTATCTGCCTGTCATTAGATGAGATGTTACCATGGTGACAGCCTTAATCCGAAAATTGACAACCAAAACATAAGCCTTATTTTAACAGTACCCATCCTGGTAAATCTCCAAGGGGAAAACTTTAAGAGAAATTAACTATGTTTCCTTTTCTAACTTGCGCTTTTTAGGGAGAGTGTTTCGTAATAACTCTAGGGAGCCACCTCAAAGCTAATATTAAGTGTGTTTTAAGCAGGTCATATTGTGGCACAGTAACCTATTGTGCTACAAAGTTGACAGCAACTTGCTCACCAATGATTAGGCAGTTTTTTGATACCATGAGTTTGGCATCAACCGATATAGAGTGGTTCCAATGAAAATCAAGATCTAAGTCTTGGAAAGTGCTGGAAACTGTTTTGAGCCACCTTAAGGACGTTCACGCAAAAATGTTCTACTAGATAGAATTTCTTCAAACTTCTACTGCGGACAGATAATGGCTTGTTTCAGAAATGAAAAATAAATTGCGGGTCATGGACTTTGTTTCAGAGATAATACATGTGGAAAACTAGTCTGATTTTGAAAAACTTGCTGTGCATAAATCAGCATGGCCTTTCCAGTGTTTCTAACTTAAATATTAAAGATGAATCAATGGAGACAATATAAGTGAATCAATTGTGTTAATAATTCCAAATGTTGCCAATGCCTTCACAAAACTTAGCCCTTCAAGAGGCATTTGAAACTGCTGCACAGATAAACAAAGATCTAAAAAGAACGGAATTAAATGATGCATTTTGCAAAAAATTCAAACTTCTAATCCATAGATTTTCTTCTTTTTTTGCTAAATGTAGAAAAACGGTAGAGAAAATGATCCATCAAAAGCAAACTAGGGGTCACTGAATGTCCAAGATGGTTAAATCCAGTGAAAGCTATATAGCAATGGCCTTATCATTGTTCATTTTATTACTTGGTGCACGCTCAATGCATGATGGTAGGGGTTGGAATTTGCTTGCATAGTAAGGATGTGCAGAAACAATTTGTGCGGATGTTGTAAGTCAAAATGAAATTCAGGTTAAAATGAAATTCCTTTGTCTCCTTACCCTAATTATTCATGAATCATGAAAAATTAGGGTTAGAAGACAAAGAAAATTGAGAATCAAACTAGGTTAAAATCATTTTAAACTGAATTGCATATTGACCTAGAACATGGACATCCTTAAAAGACCTAATGGTCAGTTACCTCTTTGAGACGAGCCTGCAAGGAATCATGGTTTTACCGTAGTTGTATTTGTCATCTTGGACTTGATATTTGTTTTAATTCATGAATGCAACTACCAAGATTTCCTGCAGGTATGTCTCGTAGAGGAAATTTCTCATTAATTACAGTGTGGCATTAATTCTTTTTTTTTCATTTTTGGTTTCATTCAACTTGTTATCTGCTTCTGGGTATCTAGGGATGCATCCAAACAATGGAATTCCATTTTCCAAATCTGCAGTAAAATCATGATCATAAATTTCAGGAATAAGCTCAGGATGCTTCCTTTCTATAAGTGTTTGAAACCCTAAAATTTGATGTAAATTAAGCTCTGCGGGAAAGCAAAGGTTTGTTTATAATTAGTGCTCAAAGACATTACACAAATATATCACCGGACATGAATTCAGAATGTACATGTATCTCACCTTTCAATGGAAGATCGGTAGAAGTGAGAAAAGCTATGTGTTCAGTTTACCTTTCTCCCACCCATTTTCCATGCCTTCTTTCTTTTCTAGGCTTCTTGGATCTCTCACTCTGCATGAGATAAAGAATGTCATTGTATGTACATGTATCACTGGAATTAATTTAATTTATAAATTAAAAATTTATTGATTTGTTTGTGCATTTAGACAACACTGGGCAAGATTGATGCAGCTCATAAAGTGGAATACCAAAATAAGTTTGAACCAAAAGGTACGAATTAAAACCAATTTTATAGATAGCTTGTGAACAACAAATGCAACCCAACTTTGAAATTTTTCGAAATCTGGAAATTTTAAGAAAATTGCATAGACAAGTACAGTGACAGACAGGCATTCCATCCCCTGCTTGAAAAGTTTGCTGACTCCTAGCCAGTTCAGGGCTCTAAAAAAGTGCCAGTCTGTCTTCCAGGACAAGTAGATTTTCTAACCATCATTCTCCCTTGCAAAATGGGCAAGGGTTTAGGGAGGTCAACGGCCAACTTAATCAAAAAGAGCCCAAGGCAAGCAAAATTTGAGAGCTACCTGTCCGAAGGGCAAGCTGGAATTCAATTTTTTCCCAAGCCCTGTAGTTGGACCTAACTGACATCATCAACAAACTGGACTGCATTACCTTTTGGCACTGTTTATTATGATTTATAACTTGCAGACTGCACAGCGACTACCAAATAGCATGTACTCCTCTCAACGCTGAGGGTCAAGAGAAAATGCTTCTTGGAGACATTTCTTGCCTACATTTGCAGCCAAATATGTCAAAACTGCTTTTCATATTCTGGTTCCAAGTGGTTAATGGCAGTCTGATATTAATAATGTATGCATGGTCTTCTGCCCTGAATTTGAGAAATTACTATGAGCTTCATGTGGTTTGCTTAATTGCGCAGACAGTAGTTAATATTAATCAAATAAGTTGTTCAAGAACTAACAGATAGTAAAATCTTCTTTTTAGCTCAAGTTCTTTTTGAGAAAATGCGGGAAATGATTCATTTTCTCCCAGACCCCAGACCAACACTGAAAGTAAGTGAGACCTTCCTTGATGCTTAATTACATTCAACTTGTACACGTAATGTGATGTTCAAAATTTCTGCAATCTGTTGTTTAAATATATCTTGTGAAGTTGATAATTTTGTAATAAATCTTAAGGGAATTTTATTAAATCCAATCACAAATTGTTTGTTCTTGAGGTGACAAGGTTCTCTATTCAGTGTTCTTTCTTGTCATGGAATCCAACCTGCATTATATTGGGTTCCTTTCGTTTTTGAAAACACACAAGGTTCTTATTAAGAGCTGGCTGATGGCTAAAAAATGGCTGCTTCGATTTCTGAACCTTCTGTAAAATAATATGTATGTATTAAAAGAGTAATTTAGGGAAAACACAGGTTGTTTGGAACTGGACTGAACCTGAACTGTCTTTATCTTAGGACGGTCAAAAGTGTGGCTAGAGAGGGGGCATGGGTCACAGTGTGCAGGGCCGTAGCCAGACTTCACAACAATCACCCCCCCCCCCCCAAAAAAAAAAGGATTGAAATCTAGAGGCTCAGAAATGCTCTTTTAAGCTTTTTCTGTGGCATTTTTCTTCAGAAACGTTAATATTGGGCAAGTGTAGAAGTTCACTTTCTTATTGCTGAGCAATACTGGTGCCAAGTTAATGACCATCTGCATTTTAAAGCAAATGTTCACTTGAAATGTTGTAACACCTAATATAAAAATAATCCACTAGAGAGATCCTGAGCACAATAGTTACTGGCAATATGTAAAGGCTTGGGGTGGAAGATTGAGCAGATATAAGAATTGAGACTGGGACAGGCCGAAAATGGAAGAAACCATCTGGTCCTGTAAATTGATGCCACAGATTTTGAAGGAAGCCCATTTGTACAAAAATTGGGGGCCATGATTCCAGAAAATATCCATGAAAATATACCACTAGTGGCATGCACATTATAACCCCTCTTGCTCTACCCCCATGCCCTCTGAATTCCAAAATCGTTAACCCCTCCTCACCTACAGAATTTCAGATTTTTTTCCAGATCCTTTGGAATTCCTGTGTGACTGCCCAAACCTTCTAACAAACAGGAAACTTGCGCCTTTTCCTCAATCCAAGAAAATTCCGCTTACCATTTTTGGTCAAGCAAAAAGCAACCTGAAGCAACTCTAGTTTGTTAAGGTTTAATACAATACACCCTTCTAAGTGTTATCTTGAAGTTGCTTGAAGTTGCTTGAAGTTGCTTACCACCATATTTTCAGGAGAGCGGAAGACAAAAGTAAAGTTACCTGCCATATTGAAAATATTGTTCATTGATAACTGCTGACCTCTACATACATAGTAATGCCACCTACAAATCTGTCAGGCTTTCCATTTGGAAACAAGAGACTGGTGCAAGTTTTTTGCATGCAACGGATCTTGTAAATCTGGAGAGAAACACAGACTTCTTTTATTAATCTATCAACTAACCCATCAACTTTAGCGCCTCATCAAACAATTAGGAGCTTGCTGCACAACTCATTTGCTTGTTCATCTGCAAGAACGCTAACACCTGCCTGATCAATCTTTATTTTGCTTTTGAAGTCAATTTCTGCTTGATTTACAAACTACAAAAGTTAACAGATCAGCGATTTCAAGTGAAAATTCCGCTGTCTTCCCCTCTGGAAATTCACTGACTGCGTAACCCCCCCCCCCCCCCCAAATGCCTTCAGAATTCCAGTCCAAGTAACCCCCCTCTCCCTTGGTATTCCAAGATGCCGCCCGTTGTAGGGAATGGATATCTTCTGAAATTGACCAACATTTTGAGAGGAAGCCGCATCAGCCTTGCTGGTTTTCATGTGGATCCCGCTGTATCCTGGTCAAACCAACAACAAACTCAACCCACATATGAGACTAGCCAGGAATCAAGCCTGGGCCACATTGGCGGGAGTAAGTGCTCTAACTGCTCCATCCCTGCTCCCATGATCAATATAAATTAGCAGTGATATTTCACTAATCTATGAGCACGATTTTTTCGCCACAGGAGTACCTCAGACAGACTGGATTGTCCTTACTGTTTCCAAGAGTCACTTCTTATTTAACAAATCCCGAGAGGCCGGCATTTCAGACTCAGAAATCCTCCATGGATGGTAACTATAAAAAAAATTGTTTCTGTCAATAAAACAAAATAATGCCCAACAAACAAATGGTAAACTTATAAAGAAAATAAAAATCAAATAATAAAGGTATTAATAGTGATGATACATTATGTTACTTTAACTCTACACTTTTACAAGCCATATATGCCTTCCTCTCCAATAAAAACCTCACTAAATACCGGTAGATATTATTTAAGTACTTGTCACTTTTATTGCAGTAATTAACTTGTGAACATGCGGTTGGGAATCCTTCTGTGATAGAGGGCCAGCTGACTGCTAACATCTTGAATTTGTGAATGAGACTTTGAGCGTGATGCTCAAGGAGTTTGCTGTTAAATTCTGAAAGGTCTCTGAAGAGACTCTCTTGGCTGAAATGAAATGCCGCATCAGACTTGCCACAAACTATTTTTTTTTCACTCTGAAACGTTGGCTTAAATTTTGAAGTAACTATTCCAAAAGTACAAGACTAGTGCATTTTTTATAGGTGCATTTTACAAGAAGTGTTAATTCAAATGTATTATGAATTTATGGCAATACGTGTGGTTGATATAATATATAGTTTATATAAACTGTAGTTTATTATGTACAAGTGAATATATGAAAGACTATATATTTGAACTGCGGAGAAAGAATATAATTATGTTGTAGATGAAAATGAAATTCAGGTTAAAATTAGTTTGATTCTCAATTTGCTTTGTCTTCTAATGGTAATTATTTGTGATCCATGAATAATTAGGGTCAAGAGACAAAGGAATTTAATTTCAACCTGACTTTCATTTTCACCTACAACATATACAGTATCACCTGAAAGTATTTACCCATTAGGGTGTGTTTAAACCTCGTCTTTGCCGAAGTGTTCTGCTGCGAATTCACCGTGGTGGGATGAATTCCTCGACTTCGTCTTAGACGGCCATGGCTGAACGCTGCAGCAAGCAAGGCGTGGTATACTGCGGTGAAGAAACAATAGAAGCTAATTTCTTAATTGTTAAAAAGTGTTTCCTTATTGATTACTCTTATATCTGAAATTTCTGTGCTCATCACCTGTTTATTGTTCAGAACTTTTGAGGATTTATGTTGCATTCAAAACAACAAGCAGATAACGAAGTCCCTTGGAGTGAATAACATCACTCTATCAGTAGAATATCGCTCGCATTGAAGATTCTGTATCTTTAACAAATTTATGGAAGCGCGTTCCAAAACATATTTACGAGGGTGCTTTTGTACGCATTGAAGCCCTTACCTTTAATTCTGGCGACAGGTCAAATTAACGATGCGTCAAGCGAATATGCAATTATGATATTGGAAAAACAGAAGCTAGTTTTGTTTGTTTATTGTAAGCAGTTCAATGTTTCCATGAATAGAATTTAAGAAACCCATTGTCCTGGCTAAAAAAAGTTGCAGTCGAATGACATTAAATACACGTACCACTGACAACTGACTAAACTAAATGAAAGCGATGTGAAAGCAAAAATGGTCAAGCCACATGTAATTTGGCGTCTTTTGGGTTTGTAGCAAAAGCCTCATCACTTTTTTCACTCCAACAATTTCTTTTTGGTGTTGTCAAAACACAATGCGGTTTTAAAATACCTTTGACAATGACCAAAACTGAATGAAAGCAAAGTAATCAAGCTAATTGCATCTGCTGGGTTTCCAAGTTTTGCAACAAAAGCATCATCAAGCAAAACCCTCATTGTTGTCTCATCGCCTTTTGTTTCAGAAAAACAACAATGGATAGATCTCTTACCTTCTTCCCATTGGTAATTTGCTGCTGTATTCAGAAACAAACGTGGATAAATGGCTCAGCTTATTCCCACTAGAAATTTGTTGCCATATTTATGTATTTAGCAGAATTTTCAGGTAAACCTGAACGCAAATTGTACGAGTCGTACGATTGAGAACTTTTTGTTACTGAGATCTAAACTGAAAGTTCCACGTTATGGCCTTTTTTATTTTGAAATAGATTTGTAAAATTTGGTAGATTCTAAAATAAGAGCAATCTCAGCTGCACGTATGAATGTTGTGCCGCGTAGCACTAAGAACACAAATGATGACACAGAGACTTTCTCTGTCCGACCTCGTAGCTCAGTCGGCAGAGTAACGGTAGATTTAATCCAGAAGTCGTGGGTTGGATTCCCACTGAGATCAAAAGATTTTTTCTTTACCTCGTGTGGTTCCCTGATTCCCTTTACAAGGGCTAACGCCCGGTGGGTTATTCACGGGTTTATACATAGCACTTAAATTTACACTTCAGAGTTAATTCTCTGTGTCATCATTTCAGCTGTACATATTCTGACGTTCGACACATTCTCAAAATTGATGAAAAACACTTCACATGTAAACAACTGTCAACGCCACATTTGCATGTGACTACAAAAACGTGAATTCGCAAGCGACACAGTTTGAACACTTGAATTAATAGTAAGGCTCGAACTCACGGACTCTTAGTCCTAAAAGTACTTCTTCGTAAATTTTCTCATCAAAGATGAATGTACTAGAAAAAAACAGGCTTGTATTTGAAGCTTTGCACCGCAACAGCAAAGACAGCAAACTATTTATTTATCTTGGTAGCGTCGTGTCTCAGCGGAAAACAAAGTAACTTATATTTCCTTGACTCCCTTTCCCATTCACAACACGAAAAATATAAAATGTAGAGATGCTCTAATAATGGATTCTTGCAAAGTTAACAATGCCATAGCGGGGTCTTTTTGTAATATGATGGATACATGATTTATCACCGGAGCGTGAAAGATGGCATTGTGAAGTTGAAATGAATTGAAACAAAAGTGACAGCAAAAGGGATGTTCGCCTATTCAACTCTACCGCATCTTACTGTTTACCGCAATATTGGGTGCCGTGGCAAACCTAGGTAAAACCTCAGTAAAATTTTGGCATGCCACTTCATTGCTGAGGTGAGGACACAGTGTTAATCTGCGAATTGGCCGCGACAACACCTCGGTAAAAGGATAAATGCTTTCAGGTGGTTCTGTATATGTGACTGAGCTCTTGAAAATGCTGCCCGACGCCATAGGTCGAGGCAACATTTTCAAGCCCAAGGTCACAGTTTTCACTATATGGACTGACCCTAAGCTGGCAAATAACATGTTTATTTTTTTCTGCAGTAAATTGGCTTACTTGTGGTTTTGGTTATGCAACTTTGTCATTGAATTGGCTTACGTGCTGTCTACAAACCATTGATAAAAAAATCTTTGCTTTGTGCGAGTAACTCATATACTAGACAAAGAAAGATGCATTAAAGAACAGATTTATTTTGAGCTACTTTATTTTAGTTCATGCATCTAGTTCACCAGTAGGTTCTCCCAAATTGTTTTTCCAGTGTGAAATTTCATGCAAAGTTTGAAGTTGTACTACAAAAACAGTTTCTGTCCGTCATTAAGAATCACTCAAAATCAGACTTTTCCACTGTAAATTGAGTAGCAGAAAGCAAGGAAATTCGTTAAGTGTATTTCACAGAAATTCTTTTACATACAGCAACGATCAGAGAGCTAAACTTGACTGTAATTTACTCATTCTTTGCTTAAAATTGTGTGGCGAGACAAACACAGGATTACACACCATTACAGTGTCAAGCTACAAACAACCAAACAAACTCTCACAACTTCAAAAAACTCAATTAAATTTACTTCTGTGACTTTCCTTGCCATTTAAAAGTGAATAGAGATAAACTTACATTGATTAATCGTTCATAGAAGTGTGAAAAAGGTAAAAGATTGACAATTACTGCTAATTCATTCAGGAAAATAGATCAACACAATGGATTCCACCGGCTATGGTGGGCTAGATGGGAAAATTCCGCCCGTTCCAGAACCAATTAGGTTGCAGGATTTGTTGAGTTCCGCCCACTCACAGGCTGAGAAAAAAAATGAAAATATGATTGATCATCCCAATTATGCACACAACTTAAGCAGTTGTGAAATTAAAGCCTGAAAAAAAATTCAGGCCTGAATGGGATTCGAATCAATGACCTCTGTGATACCGGTGCAGTGCTCTACCAACTGAGCTATCAAGCCAACTGGGAGCTGGCCGGTCACATTGTGATTTCATAGTGTACCCGTAGATGATGAAGAATACAAATGAATATATGAAACACCATATATTTGAACTGTGGAGAAAGATATGATTGATCATTGCAGTTATATTATCATACACACAACTTAAGCAGTTATGAAATTAAAGCTGGAAAAAAGGCCTGAATGGGATTTGAATACATGACCTCTGCGGGTATACTGAGTATAATTACAAACTAACAATGTGACCAACTTCCAGTTGGCTTGATTATGATACGATAGCTCAGTTGGTAGAGCACTTCACTGGAATCGTGTCATATTATGAATGAGATTTTTAACTTGAATGGTTTTCACCAGGATAGGCTAGTACATAGCATTAGCAAGTTACTGGGAGCTAAGCTATGTGGCTAGTACCTGTGGGAGGCGCAGTGGCCTCGTGGTTAGTGTGCTTGTTTCCAGATTGAGCAGTCTGGGTTTGTTGTGAACTTGTGTTCTTGGGCATGACACTTTACTCTCACAGTGCCTCTCTCCAGCCAGGTGTATAAATGGGTACTGATGATCTTAATGCTGTGGGTAACCCTGCAATGGACTGGCATTCTTCATGCTACAGAAACTGGGATTAGCTCTGGCCTGATGGGCCACTTAGCTCTTATGCAGACTTTGCATTTACGTAGGCTAGTACCTGGCAAGTTAACCGTGAGCTAAGCTATGTGGTTGTTTCAATTGCAGGTTATTTTCTGCACCTGGGAATGTTGAACCAGCTAATAAGCCTGAGTCACCAGCTGAACAGTGATGCATTCAACCTCACAAATCACAAATACATGGCTCATCAGACAGCACTGCTATATGTGAGATATTTACCACTATTATACATTCAACTCTCGAACTCTCTTCTGATTGGCCGAAAGCCTGCAGTGAATTTTCGAAATCAGCGCTCATGACGTCATAACTGCAGATTACACAATTATCGTGTCAAGGTCACTCAAGGTCATGGGTTATCGTGTCATGTATGACGGCAGTGCATGATTTCTAATGGTAATCATGTCAAGTTTGCACGCTTTGTGTTGCTTGCCGTCAGTAAAGGAGCAAAAACATTTATTTTTTCGTTCAATGTATAATAAAACAATTATTAGATTCAGTTTTTGTGATATCCAGAATACTCAAGGTTTCGGTAAGGGTTATCAGCCTCCCTTTGGCTTAGGCTGATAACCCTTACCTCGGACCTTGATTATTCTGGATATCACAAAAACCTCATCCAATAATTCTTTACTATTGATCTAATCCATTCTCTTATCGCAAGATCTTAGCCGCTGTTGTTGAACGGTTAAAGTTTTATAAGTTTTTGCATTAACTTTAGAACTTGAAGATCAGAGTAATAATATATGTATAAAAAACATTAACTCTGTCTTAATCCCTCTCAGGTGTTTTCTAAAACAGATGAAAAGGGTTTTTTGAGTCTAAACTCTTGGAGAGCAGAAGAAATGATTGTCCTGGCTAGTTATGTAACAAAAGCATGTCATCTCGCATCCTGACAAAACACACATTTGGGTTGATTTGTACAGTCCAGAATCATAACTATAAACAAGCAAATGATCAAAAAACCAAAACAGTCTCTTTTATACACATGCTTAGCAATGATGTCATTTGTTTTCGCCTCTGCTGCAGGAAGACCAATTTGTTCAAAGCCAGCCAGTTATCCCATAAACTCTAAATCCGGTCTGCATTAGGACAACATTCTCCATTTCTTCAAACGCAATCACTCTCAAGTGAGAGACGAAAAGAAAACCATTTAGAAGAGTACAAAATATAAGAGCGATAAGAAATTGGGGAAAAATTCTGACATGCCTTTGAGTTTTTGTATTGTTGACTTAAAGAGATTTTTTGGAGAGAAAAAAATGCCACTTTACCAGGGTGAAACTTTCATTGGCACAATATTCATAAATTCAGGCATAATGATTAATCAGATTAATAATGATTATTATTTATGTCCCTGTCAACAGCAATCAGTTAATCAGGCTGGCTCGCCCATGACAGATTACAAAAAGAACATTGAATCGAATTTCAAAAGTTTGAAAGCCGGTTTAGTTCCAAAAGACAAGGATTCTGTACCAAAGCTACCACAGGCACAGAAAGAATGGTAAGAAAGACATACTTTGGTAAACATTTTGTTAGGTATGGTAATCGTAAGTATCATTCTATCATTGGTCAAGGCATGGTGCCCTTGTGGTTAGTGCACTCGCCACTGGATTGAGCTGTCCCAGTTCAAGCCCTGGGGCCCTTTTCTTGAAGGTCCCATTCTTGGCGCATGAAAACGTAAAAAATGTTGATAAAAAGGCACAGAAGGGTTGTAAAATCTTCAAACCTACGATACACAATGTCCTTAGTACACAGACAAATATTGCAAAAAATTTGGCTTTCCTTGTGTCTTATACGCTGTGTTAGGCTCGCAAGGTATTGTGGTAAAATGTACAGCTGCCATCTTTTTTCCTACGGTGGATTAGAGGTTCTCTTCACACAAGAAGTTTCAGGTGTCTACACTTCTCCATTTTTAGATACAGATGAACTAAAAATGGCTTTATGGGCCCAAAACGTTTCCGGGGCTTTTGAGAAACGGGCCCCTGGCCAGAGACATTGTGTTGTGTTTTTGGGCAAGACAATTTACTCTTGCGGCGCCTCTTCCCAGCCGGGTGTATAAATTGGTACTGGAAAATTTAATGCTGGGGGTAGTCCCTGCGATGGATTTGTACCCTTCCAGGGGGGAGAAGGAACATCCCTAGTTACTTCATGCTACAGAAACTGGGATAATCTCCAGTAGTATAGGCCACAGGCCTGACATGTGATAAACTGAAGCAAAAGGTGCTCAGTGCACCACAGTATTTAAACTGCTGATCTACACATTGTATGTTCAACCCTTTTCTCAAGACAAGGTGGCAATTTCATGATATAATTGCTTCATTACTCCCTTAAACCTAGGCTAGATCAGGTCGTTGTGATTAAAAAGGGAACTTTGATGCCCATCTCACCAAAGAAAAATGTTTAGGACACTTCACATGTCACATTGGTTCATTTATCTAAAATTTTGTTTTATTCCCTTTCTAGGATCAGCAATGTCACAGCAAATATTCTTGACAGTGTCCAATCTTTGCCACCAGGCCTCACTCAACCCATGATATCAGCCATGACTTTTGTTGAACAGCAGAGACAGTAAAAGAACTTCTTAAAATATAACTCAGTCTACACTGTAGGCATTTTTCGTGGTCTATTGCGTATCAGGGAATTTGATTTGTTCTTCCATTGATCTTTAATGATTCTCTAATAGTCAGACCTATAGCATAGTAATATTATGTAATCCAATTGAACATGTTTGTATATGAAGTAACACTGATCCTTTCTTTCATATGTTTTAGTCGCGTACATCCATCAGCACAAAATTTTGACCAGGAGTTTAGGTATTTGTTTATGAAATCCAAATCAACTCCTCCTCTGTGTTGAAAATACCCTAAAATTAACATGTGTGACTCACTGAGGAAGACTTCTATCTACAGTATTTTGTTCATAGTTGCTGAAATTCAGAGTTAAAAATGATCTTTAGGCTTTTCCTTAATATCTTCCATTTGTAGTGAGCAATTTATTTCATAGCCAGTGGAAAATGAGTTCTTAAACTTGTGCAATAATATTGCAATCTTTTCTAAAATAGATGAGATTTACCTAGATGTGTTCTTAAATTCTCCCAACCTTGTATTATAAGAACCATTAAAGAGAATTTGATTTAAACAATCAAAGCTCTCAGCCCTCAGCTAGGTATGCAATCCTGTAGCACATTCACATATCAGAATTTAATAAGAGTTGTAAATAATCTCTTGAGTGACTGTATATTTAAGGTGTTAGAAATTAAAATATGAAGGCATGTATGTACTGTATGGAATGATAATTTCCTCTAATTTATTTATCTTATTTGTTTTTGAAAGATATTTCACTTAGCTAGCCAAGACACACGATAAAGATTTTGATTAACATGCCGAAAGGAGAGTCTTATTTTCCTACCTTGAGTTGCTGTGTCACCTCTTCTGGGTTAGGGTTAGGGTTCAGTTACTTCTTGTCGTGGTAGGCAGCCATCCTTTTGGTCACCTTTGGCCAAATTCTGTGTTTCGACCATGTGTAGAAAACTCCTTCTCGATCATCAGCCAGGTTGGAGCAGAAAATTCAGAATCGCAGACTTTAAATTGCTCTTTTCTAGGTTGATTTTTTCTTATTTGCATTATGATAAAATTCAACATGGATGCAAGGTAATTTCGAGCAGAATCGCATAATTAAATAAAATCTTGCATTCTGATTGGTTTACGAAGCGAGGTATTTAGCGCGGAATTGCGAGTTGAAAACGAGGCTCGGTGATATTGTTTCGCATCTACGTCATCTATCTCATCTATCTCAGGATAAAACCAAACTGCTGTTTTCTTTTTTTCTCATTTTATTCAATTATGCGATTCAAGGAAAATTCATTACCTGACTCGTGAATTCCGCGTTAAATTGCACTCATCGCTTCGCGATTCGTGCGATATCGGTTTTCGCGTGCAATTTAACGCGGAATTCCCTCGTCAGGTAATGAATTTTCCTATAGAAGCAACAAAATAACCGTTTGGTGTTTACTTTTCTAATTTGCGTTACAATATAATCCAACGTGCATGCGAGGAAATTTCTTGCAATTTTGTAGTTTCTGCCCGAAATGTGCCTCACATTTACGTTGGAACGTTGGACTACATTCAGGGGTATATGCTTCTGATTACATTGTAATGCAGTCAAGAAAAAAAAATTAACCTTGAAAAGACTATTGAAACCGGCCATGGGTCGTTAATTTTGGTGTCGAACAAATGGGGCCGCGGATTCTTGGAAAGAGAATAGCAGCTTAAACAGCTGGGGGAGGGGAGAGGAACAGAATTAGCTTCAGGCGAAAGAATCATCGAAGATTAAATTTTAATTTAATTTTTAAAAATTAGCTTAGAATTAGCTTCAGGCGAAAGAATCATCGAAGATTAAAGGATAGTGTCTTGCCTTTCTCCTACAGGTGATTGTCACACTAGAAGAATGGCTTAATCCTAGTTACCTCTGCCCCCAACATTCTGTTAGGTTGCTCTAGTTGCTTTTAGTTGCTGTTCAGATGTTCCTCTGGACGCTATCTGTTTTCGATAGTCCCGGTTGTTTCGAACCAAAAGTTGTTTCTCTTGGATTCAAGGTTTCACAATTGATTTTTTTTCCATGATATCCTGAACTCATAATTTCTTGAACCAATATTTCCCCTTGGTAGTTTGAGAAATCGGTATTCCCCTCTTGCTAAAAAGCAGAAGTAAAAACGTTTAATTTGACAAAAGGATGATTCGTAAAAGAGTCAAGATTATAGCTCCATACTACATGAAGATACATAAATTTGCTTCTCTCATTTACTTTGGCAAATCTTCGATATTGCCCTTCGTATAATTATGCGCTGAATGCAAACCACAAGGATTCCCTCAAGCTAATCTTATTGTAAAGTGATGTCGACTTAACACTCGCGAAGGTTTTTTAGAAGCATTCAGCGTTGTACTTAGATGAACTTTTTTACAGTTTGTGACAGAAGACGAAAATTTCGAGAAAGTAGGATTCGGTGACTATGCATACAAGGGAGTTCGTTCGTCTTTCTCGAAGTACTAGCTAACATTGGCCGGCTGCAATCCCAATCAATTTATTTCAAATATTACATACTACGCTTTTTCAAAAGATCTTCTTGTTGCTTGTTACTATTTTTGTCCCGTTGCGCATTGGTTGAATGAACAATAGATCCCACCTGAAAGTGAGGCCTGTTTTGACATTTGAGCGCTCGATCCAACATGGCGATCGAATCGAATTCTGCGGTAGCGAGCAAAGAATGCATCTAAAGGTGAGTTATTCCCTGAAGTTAAAGCTTTAAAATAAATTTACAACCTTAGTAGCTAAGTTAAGAACTGCCCTAGGAGTTTTCGGTGTAGATGTTTTATTTCAAAACAAGAAACTCATGGAAACTAGATACCTCGTGGCGCAGAATTGTCGATCTCAAGTCCTCAACAAAACCCTGAAAATAAAAGACACATGTGGTAAACTCTTGAAGCTGAAGAATAGGGCGTCATCATCTGAATGAAATTAAAGATTCATCATTATCGCGAGGGGTAATTGCGTTTAAAACGTACGCGAACGAGATCCATCCGATGTTGACACTGGTTAACATTGATGTTTTTGCAACTTTTCAGCTTTGTTGCTTTATGCAAGTGCTTTTCCCCGTGCATTTTAGTTAATAATTCCTTAACAGTTGCCGTTGTTTAACATAGTAGATGTCAGCTTGTTTACTATTTTTTATGACATGCAGTGAGTGTTTCGTCTAATGATCCTACAGTCTTAAATTAAGTGATCGATCTCTTGTCTAGCAGTATTATAACACTGTTTTGCTTGGTTAAATAATTCTGGAGATTTAAGATGTGCCAATCAAAGCAGAGGGTTGTATTCCATTGCCTCGCCAAATTCACTAGTATTGGTGATGCAGTTGGAAATGCGTGAAAAAGCTGAGAGCACAGCACTCTACTTTCCAGAAATTTGACCGTGCAAATCAAAAATGTTTAATCAGGTTTGCCTTTCCTACAACACATCGCTCATGAGACCATTCTATATTGTGCAGCCTATAAGCCCATTCCACCCCTGGATCTAAGCTTTCCCTTGTTTTAATCCCAACCAAAAGTCATAACAAAGTTGTATAAGGTAGCACTGGGTTTATACCAGCTTAAGTCTTGCCAGTGAATTTCATGTTAGATTCAGCATCAGTGAATAAAGAAGCCTAAGCTGTGTATTACACTGTGATAAAACACGACGGGCATTTGAGAACACGAGGGAAATGAAGAAAACATGAGCCACAGGCGAGTGTTTTCTACATTTCTCTTGTGTTCTCAGATGTCCAGAGTGTTTGATGACATTGCAATACACAGATTAGGCTTCTTCATTTGCTTTATGATATAGAGATAATGAAGCGAAAAACAACAAAACACGCTTTTTCGATGTTTTAAACTCTGATTAAACATGAGTTTTCTATCAATTGGAACGTGTGCAGGGTCCTATCTATAGTATAATTCAAAATAAATGAACTGGCATATAGAGGCCAAGTAATACAAAATGTCAAACAACACTTTCCTTGTAACTGTTTGTGCACCAATGCTGCAGCAATGCTGCTTCTTCATGCAGTATGTTTTTTATGATAACTACAGAAATTCCCGCACGCTCATTGGCTAATTTTCATTGTCAATAGGCGGACAGACACATGAATTTATGACGCAACGAGCATGGAGAGCGGACAATTTGACGATTTGTTATTGTAAAAAAACAAATTGACATCAGTTGTTCATGCGTCTGTCCTGCTATTGACAATGAATTTCATCATAACATTGTCAAAGTAGTCTACGGATCCACTCGGCTATCGCCTCTTGGACCTACAGCTACTTTGACAATGTGATGATGAAATTCATGATCAATGTTCAGGACAGACACTGCCGTCAATTTGTTGAATTGCAGTTTGCCACACGGGTAGTAATAAGCACAAAAATGACACTTTTAAACATCCAGTGCAACATTGCTCAACAACAAGGTGAAAGAAAATGATGTCCATATTACCCAGCCTTAACAAAGCTCGTCATTTCATCTTTTTCAGTAGTATATTACAGATTTCCTTGAATTGTGAGAATTAACAAAAATAGAGAAAAAATGTTGTTGTAGTGTTGTTTTACATGGTAGAGATAAGCATGAATATAGACCTTTTTAAATTTAATTAATGTACTGTACTTATAATATGTGCAGTGCTTACAATGTAACCGGTACATACTCTGATTACATTTTTTGCACATCTAACAATACTTAATACAATACCTACAATACTGCCAACATAATACTTACAGCTCTAAGAATGTTTTTTTTTTTAAAGAAAGCTCATAGGATGGTAACAGCTAATGCATGATTTGGGTAGATATAAGTGAGAGATACACAATATTATCTTTAACTGGTTTATCATGAAGTGTAATTTATTCAAAAAGCAAGTAAAGTTGTACGTGCAAAACATCAGTGTGATGAAGGGCCATACTATTCCATACTAAGTCAGAGACACATAAAAGTATCAAAATAAAAAATTGGTGTTCCATAAACTATGATTTACACATAGAGTGAGTTAAGTTATGAGTGCAAAACATCAGATGAGTTTGACACAACACATAAGATTACACTCTCCTCCACCTTTCACAATGTCATCATTGGGTTTAACTATATGTTAAATTGTGATTTTTTTCAGAAATGAAAGTCAGTTTATTTTATAACCCACTTAACTGAAGAACTGAAGAATTTTCATCTCAAGGTTTGGTACAAGCATCAGGAAAGTGGAATGGACTAAATGTGAGTACCTTGAATAATCGTGAAATGTTTGCTCAGTGAACTTTAAGGAGATATAATAAATTACAGGGCTGGGAAAAACTTGAATTCCAGCTTGCCAGTCATACAGGTGGCTCTCACATTTTGCTTTCCCTGGGTAAGTCTTAGTTTGCTCTTTTGTGATATTGCTGGCCGACGGCTTGCCTGAGCCCTTGCCCATTAGGTAAGGGAGAATGAAATGTTACTTGCCCGCCAAGAAAATCTACCTGTCCTGGATGACCGAACGGCACTTTATTTGAGCCTGAGTTAGTTAAATGCAATTGAACCTTCCTGAGGGAAGCCTTGTGTAAGCTAGTTCATATACAAACTCTTTGAACTGTCTGAAAAGCAAGACTCTGTGCTCTCACAGTGTCTCTCTAATTGCAATGGCTGGCACAAGTTGTGGAGGCGCAGTGGCCTCATGGATAGTGTGCTCGCCTCTGGATCAAGCAGTCCAGGCTCAAGCCCTGGTTGGGGACATTGTGTTGTGTTCTTGGACAAGACACTTAACTTTCACAGTGTCTCTTTCCACCCAGGTGTATAAATAGGTACAGGCAAATTTTATGCTGGGTGGTAACCCTGCGATGGACTAGCATCCCATCCAGGGGGGAGTACAATTACTCCTTGTCTCTTCATGCTACGGAAACCGGAGATAAGCTCTAGCCTGATGGGTCACTTGGCTCATGTGCAGACTTAAGCTTATTTCAAGACATGACATTTTATGTAATATATCAAACAGGAGCGACAGTGTTTCATCGGGATATCCAAACACCGAGAAGAGAGTTGAAAATACGACGTGCAGCGGAGTATTTTTGACGAAATTCAAGGTGTTTGGATAGCTGATGAAACACTGTCTCGAGTGTTTGATATATCTTCTCAATCGAAGCAAAAACTAAGGAGAAAATCGAGAGGAAAAATCGTCAAAATCTATGCTAATTAAGATCGGGTATCAAAACCTCCTTCATGGTTGTGATTTTCTTTGTTTTAGCTTGATGAATTGTTAATGAGTTTGAGAAGGGTCTAGCAAGAATGACTATGATATACTACTATATGTACATCGTAGTTAGAGATTGGCTGAAAGGCAAGCCCAAAATTTGGTTTTGAGAAAAATTTGGCGTTGAGATTTTACCTAACTTTCTTAGATAGCAAAATTAGAGAAGTGGCACATCTACTGATAACTTGTGAAAAGTACTGTCTGCAAAAAATTTGTAGTCTAGCTCATGCCTTAGTTAACCACGTTGTAGCTTGTAGGTAACGCTAAGCTGATATTAAGATTTAAATCCATAGCCTGCAAGAAAATAAAAAGACTTTCAATTTACCATTGCTACTAATAACAAAATCATGAAGTTACAAAAACTAAATCAAAGTACAGGTAACTAAGAAAATGCATTAAATCGAGTTAATTAAACAATATTTATTTCCAGAAGAATAAAAAGATATTCCATTATTTTGCCCTGAAGGCCTCTGTATTATTCTTGTATTAAAATCATTTACTGTAAATTAAAATTTAATGCAATAAAATGTTTTAACAATCTACTTTGATCATATTGTTTAGCTATGTAATTATATTGCAAGAAAGAACTTTTTGTGCGCTTAGTATAGGCGGATTCATGCTGACGTCATTGTTTACATTTTTGCTAATTTGCATACGGCTTTGCGTATAGAAGGAAACACGTTAGATAAGAATTGGCTTCAGCTAGCTAAAGAGCTAGTGAAACTTAGTACATGGTGAAATTTTTCGCTCTTTGGGTGTAATATTCAAGAAGAAATTGTCTTTCAAAAACTACAAAATTTCTGGGTGGCAAAAGCGCTAATGAGCTCATACATTCTTTGTTAAATTTTGCGTTTTTAAACCCCTGTTGCACAAAAAGTATTCACTATATCAGGCTCATATTCACTGGCAGAGTTAATTGTACTATGACCTTTCAATATTCAGAACTGATTTCTTTGTAGCTCCATCAAAAACTGAATTGCTTATGCTAATGAAGCAAATATTGTAAACAAGGATTCCCCTATACAGCAAAAATATTTAGCTCTAGACATAATTTTAAAAAGTCACCTTAGTCAAACAACTTAATAACATTATTATCAAATATTAGCGAGTTTTTTTCGCAATAATGAGTTAAAAGATAAGATTAAGTAAAAAGTCGTCGCGGGATTCTTGATATCATATTTCCGTGCAAGGACACGCTGGCATATGTTTTTAAGAAAGGTTGTGTGTTTTCGTTGTTCATAGTGAGTGATTTTTAATTATAGGGCGTAAGTAACACTAGACAAGACAGTCTTATCCCATCAAATGATTGATTGTGTGTAATCTTTGGTTTCAAAGCTGTATGCTTCGTCGACGATGATTTTTGTGTTCATACATGTTACCCCAGACAACTTAAAACAGAGCAGTATTACAAACTTCTGAAAACTTCACGCCCAGTGTAGCAACTCCAAAACGTTCGGGTGCGTCTGTTTGTTGAGGCCCGTGATTAAAAGAAAATGCCAAAGTGCTGCTACAACAAATGTCACGTTAAAGTCCGTTGTATCCGGTCAAACGAGAGACGCTTTTTCATTTGAGAGAGCGCCTTAATGTCTATGAAATTATTTTCATAAGATTGTTGAAACGATAAGAATTATCTACAGTTCCGATCAAAATTTCCATGACACTTAAAAGTACGTTTTCTAAAGCTTTCCTACAAAATTGAAAGCTCGAATAGGTTAAAAAAATCCATTAAAGTTGCTAGTTTGTAGGAAAGTGGTTGTAGGCCAGTTATCTTTTCTATGATCATTAGCTGTGAAAGCGCACGCTATTTCAAATGCTGCATAGATAAAATGCGCGTGCAAATTGGCAGCTATTGAAAGAAAGCCGACAAAAAGAAAGCGTGCGAGCGTGCGCGCGTGCCACGAGAGATGAGCCAACCAATAGGAATCCGCCATAATAGGCCACGCCATTATATCGCTATGGAAACGCCAATTGTTTTACGCGTCTGATCACTGCGCTTTTGCAGTTTTCTAGCTGATACTGTGCGCGTCTAGGCTGTGTGATAAGAACAAACAAAGATCCTTTGAAGAATGCTTAAAGAAGAACTCAAAGACGAAGATACTCGGTGATGTCGAATTGCATTGGAGTGCGCTTTCCAGGTACCGCAGTTTTTTATTGTTTGTGTGATAATGTGCAATATCTCGCTGTTGTCTTGCGCCTGTTTCATTAGGATAATTGTGAGGCCGATCGATAAGATCTTCATGGATTGAATTCCATCTTGCAGTTAGCCTAATGCCAGGACTTAAGCTACGTGCTTTAGTAACAGGAAAACGCTAGAGATTCTGAGGTAGAGTAGAGTACACTACTACAGGTAAATAGAGGTTAATCGATGTTACAAATTAGCTGCTTCCCACAACTTGCTGTGGTTGTAAATCGCCAGATGTAGTGCGCAGTTAAGCGTCGATACTACGTCGTCAATTGTATGCATGCTTGTCTCTGTGATTGTGTCAATTGCGATTTCAATGACATTTGCGTGATAAAGTAGGAACGAGCGATGTTCCAGCGACTACACTTGTATGCGCTGTCATCCTTGAAACCGGTAATTCTTGAAACCATTTAGCTGTCGTGTTTTAAGCGAGCAATTTTTGCGATCGCCTTGTTCCAAAACGCAGTTTCAATCTATTTTATTCGCGGTAAGAGTTTCTTAATTCAAGCCGATGAAATAGTTTCAGTATTTAGAAAGCGAGCTCAGATTACTGCATGCAAAGCTGTTTACACGTCTAATTGGTAGGCTTCTTTTGTTTGAATAACTAAATTCCGCGACTTAAAAATAAACAGTTGGAAATAATGAGTAGGTGACTCTTTCTCCGATAATGTGATTTTAATTTACTAGTTCATATTAACATAATATTAAGTAACACTCGTTAACACAGACCATAACCTCAAAAAATCAACCTCAAAATAATGAATATTCGAAAAAAATTAACTCCTTGCTTGTAGATGTAAATCTTTGAAGCAGTTCTGTTTAGACTTAGTTGTACTAGCGAGCGCTAATTAACTTTGAATTGACCAGTCTTAACGGGTAACTCAAAATCTTAATTGGAAAGCACTTCTGGCTAAGAGGGATTAAACCTTGTTCAACTTTCAATTCCTCACTAGCGTTAATACTTTTGTCGTGGTCTATCTACACTTCAAAAATCGTTGATCTTTGGCATGCTCTGAACGTCACAAAGAAAATGGTGTCAATCCTTCTCTTTATTATTCCAGCGCACACATAAAGGCAAATGAAACTGTTGGTTAGTAGAAAAGGGAAAGCCACAGAATTGCACTACCTTCTGAAATTAGCATAGTATTCGCTGAATTCAGAGCTACGGAGCTTGTTTTTGTTGTCCTTCTCCACTGTTTCAATCGTAGATGTTGCCTATTGTTTGCGATAACTAAGTCATAAGGTTAATACGGGATTTATTATCTTCCTTCAGGAACATGAGTGAAGTTTAAAGTGTGTAAAAATTGCGAAAATTCGCCTGAATTACAGTTGTCTCGACCGACTCAAAAAGTGCCATTTCTGTTCGTGCTAGATTTTAGCATCGCCGAAGGTTTTTAACGAAGGCCTGTTTCCCAAACGAAAACAGTTCAGACTCTAAAAGAAGACAAACTAGACCGAATAGAATTAAGGTTTAAAAATCAACAGAATTAAGGTTTATAAATTACTGGCCAAATGCGCGCAATCTATTCTTCGATGTTGTTTCTCGGTTTCAATCACTTACCTTTAGTTTCAACTTGCTTTACAATGAATAGCACCTTGTGTTCTCATACGCTGCAACAAAGAGAGATGAGCAATTCAGGAGACTCCTGCTTTGAAATAAAACGGATCTTAAAAAGCGGGAATCCTGTTTTTTGGCTTTATGTTCTGATGTTACATGTCGATTCGGTCCCGGTCTTCGGCACCAGATCGTGATGTTATATTTTCGCTTTTCTTTGTTTCTCGTTTGTCACTTAGTGTCTTGCCTTTTAAATATCACGTCGTTTTATGTTTCTCGTTTCTTTTGCTTGGACGTTTGTTTACGCTGGTTACATGTTTGCGCAGAACTCCATCGATCTTCTACATCAACAGGACAACCTGGCTTGAACTAGACTCTTCACATTCCCCTATTTTTCCGCGAAATCGTAGATTTCGATCGTTCAGTTCGACGGGCCGCCATCTTAGTTTCTTGCTGTGAGCGAAACTGGGGAGAGCACAAAATGCCCCTAGGTAGAGGGGGTGGGTTTGATAGCGTGGCGGTGGAAGAGCGGAAGAAATAGGAAAACTGTAACAGCTTCCCTCCGGCTCATGTTAGCGGCGTTAGTTGCCCCGGCAACGGCAACACCTGATTTGTCGAAGGGACAGTGGAGTTCACCAGAGCGTGACAGA
>OZ026599.1:4542209-4592209 GCA_964020085.1 Micromussa lordhowensis
ACCTCATCCAATAATTGTTTATTATTATTCGTCTCCAGTCTCTACGGCAATGACAAGCGTTTCGTATAATACATTGCAGAAGTGCCTAAGAGTGCGCATTACAACAAGGAACACGCAATAAATCTATATACGACAAGAACTGTTATTATTTTTATTCTAGACGATTTTTATAATTGAGCAACTCCTGTTTTTTGTCTTTTTCCTCTTCTTCCTCCACTGGAATCTGTAAGGGAAATAATATTCAATTATCTTCCTAGATAATAAAATAAGTAATATTAAGCCAGCGACACACCCCAGCGAGAATCGCAAGCGAATTTCGTCGCAATTTGCTGTGAACACGCTCGTCGACTGCTGCAAAATCGCCGGCAGATTTTATCGGTGGTGTTTGTCATGTCAGACAGATATCGAGAGATCGACGATTTCGATCGCTCGTGGCGGATTTCAGAATTGCTGCTGGCCAAAGCACGCGGTCGTATGAGCGGGCACATAGCGCGATTCGTCCGAATCGCCGGACGATCCTATAAAATCGTGTAATTTGTCGCTGGCGTTAGGGGCAAAAAAGATGTTCCTGTATAATGTATTTTTGTCGAATCCTACTCAGCTCAAATGCTGAGAGAATGGCTAACGCTTTCCGTCGGCAAAATCGCTACATGATTAAAATACACCAGAAAGAGGAAACTTAGCGTCACTTACATCCACACTATCCAGTGGATTTGGAGTGTCTTCTGTAGAAGAGAAATTACTCTGTTGGCTTTGAATGCCTGTGGGACTACTCGCTAGGTATTCTTTTTTTTTCCCGGTACCTAACGCATGGGATTCCTGATAAATCACATCTACAGCACTTGTTTCTATCTCAAAATCTTCACTTCTTTGGTTCCGTCTTTGATAAGGCGCATTAATCGGCGCGTTGACTGTTGCTCGCCGGGATTTCTTGGACATTTTGATTCAGCTCTTGTTATACTAACACTACTATCCTTGCTATAGAGCGAAACTAATGCTTCATTCTTGGACACCTTGTTTTCTTCTGAGGCAGGAGGTTCTCAGTTTTGTAAACGTAGACTTTGAATCGAGTCATTCCCCCTTCTAAGACAAATATCCCCTTTATAGGTCTTAAGGAAGCACTACACGTACAAATATAGTGATATCAATTTGCCGCCAAGGTATCAGGTAGTGATTGAAACTCTGCTTACCTTCTGTTGTCATTGTAAAATGCAGGACGAGTAGTACCCTGGAGTAACAAGAAAGCACTCGTCAAGAGAAGATTTTAAATAGCAAAGTAAAACGTCCCATTATCTCTTACCTTCTTCGCAATTTGGTTGGCTTGTATAACTGCTGCCACACTCGCCGTTTCTTGTAGAACCGGAGTGCGGGTGTGATCTATTAGATGAATGCCCGCGAGAATGCCCGCTACACTCGCTGTTTCTCGTAGAGCCGGAGTGCTGGTGTGATCTGTTACTTGAATGCCCTCGAGAATTCCTGCTAGATTCGCTGTTTCTCGTAGAGCCGGAGTGCGGGTGTGATCTGTTACTTGAATGCCCGCGAGAATGCCCGCTACATTCGCTGTTCCTCGTAGAGCCGGAGTGCGGGTGTGATCTGTTACTTGAATGCCCGCGAGAATTCCTGCTACATTCGCTGTTTCTAGCAGAGCCGCTGTGTTTATGATATCCTCCGCTTCTCGACGTATTTGTTTGTCGCTGTGAATTTCCACGACATGAGCTGTAAGTCGCGTCCCTTGTAGAAATCCCTGTTAGCCTTGATTTTCCGGACATGTCGAAAACTGCCAATTTCTTTCAACACAAATTCAACTGTGTCGTCCTCTTTCTACCTCGTACAGCTTATGTCGAAGGATAACAATAGCTTGTAGGACGTGGCACTTTTAAACCAATGAAAAGGTTCCTCGAATGCGGAAACAAAATGCGCTATTCACATTTGCGTACAAAGCCGCGGGGACCATAATATTTGTTGTTTCTATGACATCTTTATTTCTCGATGGCGGGAGAGAGGCTAGTTTGGTTGCGACGCAACAAGTCGAGGGACTTCCTCGTCAGATCAAATGTTCGAAAGGACGACTGTTGGTACTTGGAAAGAACACCGGAATGTGAATTTTGAAAACGTTTGTTGATGCGCAACGATCCTGACTCAATTTCTTTCGTTTGTAGTGCGCGAAAACGAATGGCTATAATGCAAGGAGTAAGCGAGTAATCTGTTTTATTATCTCTGGTCCTGCCTGCCCAAAGCTACAGTCGTCGTCTACTTTTATTGTGAAGTTTGCGCGCCACGTAAAAATGGATTTTCTCGTTATTTTCGTGTCGCTTTCAATCACTGTTAATCATTTCATCAATCGAAAGCGTTTTCTGTCAATGGGTTGTGTACGCACATTAGGATTCCGCTGATGCGGCAGTCGGTCGTTGCTCGACAGAAAATGTGCTTATTCGACATATTAAAATAACGCTGACAAAGCGGCGCGGGGTCTATTTATATCTTCTTGTTTGAAAATTGTCTGATTTCCATGTTTGTTACTTGATAAAAAATATGCTGACGCCGCAAATTATGAAACGCTAGAAAAGCGCGCATAATATTTAGTCACCCTTGCATTCAACATTTTCAACGGAATACCTCGAACTTTGTGCTTCATAGACTTGCTAGTAATACTGACAAAGACCTGTACAGTACGGAGGTCATTTTTCAGAAGCTTGTACTCAATATTAGTTCAGTTTCCTTGTAAAAAAATTTGAGCGCGAAGCTAGTTTTGTATTCACTGCTAAATTGTTCTGTATTTATGGGTGCAGAATCAATGTTTTACACTCATCTATCAGCTAGAGAAACACCACGGGTAAGCCAGAAACAAAAAAAAAACAAGTGAAGCTACTTTCTATAGGATGTTTATTGCACAAAGCTTTGTTTTCCCCAACATCAGTACTTGACTCTTGCAAAGTTCACATTAGAAATGACATCTCAAAATGATAGAATGCTTCCAATGTTCATGAAACAAACAGTGCTTTTCCTGTGCACAAGAAAATCAACTTAAACGTGCCGCTTATGTTTCAAATAGACTTGATTATAATATCATCAAAGGTGCAAAGAACGAGCCTAATCCTTGTGATCAATATTTTTAACAAAACTACAGGAACTCGAACAAAACTACAATAAAAGTCTTGGTAACAACTAAACTTGGTCCAAGTCAGAAGAGATCAATCATCCGTCCTTGTTTCAGTCCAAGGTCTTCATATTTTTTCCCTCTTCTTTTCTTGGTTGCTGAAAGCAAAGTGATCTTATTAATTCTGGTTCTTCCACGTACTGGTTGTAGAAAATAATTTATCTCGGGAGAAGAGAGGAATACGATGCAGAGTTGTGGATCAACTGAGATTGAAGCCCCTGTGTGTTACGAGTTGTGAGACGTGTTGGCAATGCTATCAATGGCTCTAATAGTCTTCTTTATCACAATAATGGGCTTGTTTCTTGCTCTTGTTTTGAGCGGTGCTTAAGGGAAAACTGGATATACTACCTCCATTTTTGCGTTAGTCATTGAGCAAGAGGCTATCCCCTTCCTTCAAACATTTCTCGTGAAGCAAATTGTTTCAACATTTTCGATGGCAATTTGCTAAGTTGGTGATTTTAAGAAACAAATGCTTGGAAGATTTGAGTTGATTAATGCAAGGTGATTTGTTGTCTAGATATCACTTTGAGCTCCTTTCGAGCGATGCTCCAGAAAGGTGCTTTGTAGGAAATTCGTGATTGAAGAAGGAAACCTTTGGTCTTTGTTGAAATATTCAGTGACACTTTCTTCTTTTCTTATTTAGCTGGCATCATACTAAAGTACAAAATGGACGCATCTTGCAATGAATTTTAACGTCAAAATGATTCGTTTTCCTAATGTTACAAAATCGGCTCTTCGTAATACGCGCAACACCGTCTTGCAAGACGTGGGTGGTAGCTTAATAACGAAAATCACTTTCACTCAAGAACGAAGTTAAATAAAATACAACTCACCTTGTTAGGTCATGGTACAGGAGTCGCGCCACTCTGAAACAGAGTAATAAAAATACGCGTTAGGTCGCAGAATTGCAAAAAAAACATCTTAATGACTAACAATACACGTTACTTGGAGCCCTTCGTTGCGAAACAACCGCTTGTGTCACATGCGAAGTTTGACATCTGCGTCGACCGTTGGAAGTTTTCTTCCGACTAGATTTCTTCTTAATTTTCTTTGCCTTCTTCTTCGGAAAACCAGCGTCACGACTGCTGTTAGCTGTCACTCTTGATTTCCCTGGCGGCATTGTTGTCGACTATTCGCGAAGGAACTTTTGCGCTCAATGTTTGAGACACGAGGAGTTATCAACTGAAGTAGAATGTGAATGATCCCGCGCTTTTCTGGGGTGCGCGGCGCATGCGGTTTGTAACAAACGTTTGATCGAAGCCTCAACGAGCTAATCTATTAAAAGACGCATCGGCTAAGTTCCGGTCTATCTATCACCAAGATTTAACTTAAATGAAATGCAATCTAATCCAAAGATGAAGCACAAACGAAGATCTTCAGTATCAATAACGGTTATTCAGAAGCAAAACATAGCTGCTTACCTTTCGTCATAATATAATGCAATTTGCTGAAATTGAATGGAAGAAAGCAAGTCAGACAGTTCACAAGTGAGAGAAGCACATGGTATTATTAAATATTACTCACAACACCAGCCATCACCACCACCATTCGAATTTCCTCCATTGTACCCAGCATCATCTCCCGAATTTCCGGTAGATCTGGATTTCCCAGGCATGGTGTATTTGCTTTATTATATGTTCCGACACCTTTGCCGTACTATTTTAGCTTTATCTTGGCTGAAATGGCGACGTGCGCAAATGATTCGCTTTTATGGGTGTGTTTCGCATTTATTACGTAGGCGCTCTATTCTCCGAGTTCCGCATTCGATTGGTTGACAGCAATATTGCGTCGAGCAGCATGTGTTTTGAACAACAGAATGTACTTTCGTCAAATGCAAAAATAAATTTGTTAACCCTCTGTCGTCATAGTAAAATGCAGCACGAGCCATAATTCACTGAAACAGCAAAGAGGAAATGATCGCTAGTCCAAATAACACGCGTTATTTGAATGTCTGTTTCAGGGAAATGTCGCGCGTAAAATTACTGCGGAAAGAAAATTATCACCCCCTGGGTTTTACTTCACACTTCAAAGCCGTACAAGCCGCAGATTATATCATTTCCATGGCATCTTTGTTTCTCGAGGGCGGGAAATACCCTGGTTTGGTTGCGACGCAATCAGTCGAGAAACATACTCCTCGAAACGCTATTAAGGAACATTCGAGCACACAAAGCGCGCAGCGACTGTTGATGCTTGTTCATTAGACGAGAATCTGAATTTTGAAGAAGTTTGTCGATGCGCAACGATCCTGACTTCTTTTATCTCTCGTTTATGGTGCACAGATAGGAGTAAGCAAATTTGTTTTCTGTTGTTTCGGATCCCTGTCCGCGCCACGTGAATCCAGACAATGTGAATGAATCTTTTTCGTTTATGGTAACCTTTGCGCGCAATAGAAAAACCGGGTCAGTTTTTCCGAGTCTATTTTCGTCGCTGATAATCAATCAATCAGTCAGTCAACCAATCTAAACGTTTTCTTTGTGCGCACGCATTGGGTTTCCATGGACGTGGCGGGCTGTTGTTTGACCAAAATAAATGTGCTTACATTGCATATTAGAAAACGCTGGCAAAGCACGCTTCCTATTTTTGTATAACTTTGTTTTGAAATTTCCTAATTTTCCACTTATGTGGCACTCCAGATGCCTTGTTTGATAGAAATCTACTTACCCTGCATATTTTAGACACTGGAAAAGCGCGCTTTATGTTTAATCACCCTTGTAGTGAAATTTTCCAACAGAATACCGTTAAATTTGCGTTTCATTAGATTCTTAACGAGCAGCAAGACGTGCACATTGTAGAAGCTATTTAACAGGAGTTTGTGCTCGATATTGGTTCAGTTGCCTCATTGAAAATTTCGTCTGCGAAGCTAACTTGAATTCACTGCTAAACTGGTCTGTTCTCTTGCTTGGGATATTAATGTTTTACCCTCATCTATAAGCTAAGAAACACCATGTATAAGCCGTAAATAAAACAGAAGTGAAGTTACTTTCTTAACAATGTTTATTTCATGATAGCTATGTGTTCTACAAAAATCAGGAGTATCACAGTTAACACCAGGAATGAAACCTATAAATGGTGCTTTTCTTGTGCGCTAGCAACTAACTTAAAGGTGATACATACACTTCAACACGCGTGATTATAATGTAATGAAAAGTGACACGAATTAACAACTTTTCCAACAAACTATAAAAGACTTTAAAGTTTTTCAAAACAGGCTTGCAAACTGTCACAAGTAAACTTGAAGGGAACAGAGCAGAAAAGATAACACATTCGGTCCTTGTACTTTAGGGCTTCATCAACTCTTTCTGGTGTCAGGTTTCTGAAATACAAGATATTGTTAATAAGATAATGTTAATAATTCCTTCCTCGTCGTTTGACTTAATTGTAAAGTATACGAAAGCGCGCAAATGCTCTTCATCCGTTGAACGTGAAGATCACTAAATCAGATTCAAGTTTTCTATTTGCTAACAAACTTTTAAAGCCACATAAATGTCAAATCTCGCGTGCATTGATCAAGTTTCTTGTGTTAATCCACTCACAACTATTTTCGAAGCATAGACCAACTAGTTTCAACTGAAAAAGTCAATGGAAGTAAATTGCCTGAGAAATCGATGTTTTCACGAAGTCTTAAAGATAAACATCCGAGAGAATTCACCTGGAGATTCAATAAATAAGACCAAATGCGTATGGGAATCACTGCGCCATCTTGTAACATTTATCAGGAAGTAAAATTTGCGGTGTACAATCGATGGTATTTTGCTAAAATTATGATTTTAAGAAGTAGTTTGGAAACAGTACATCATTTTCGTTGAAAATGAAGCGAACTTTGTGTTCACACATCACTTTCAGCTGCTTTACAGCGAGGTTCTGGAAATGTGCTGAGCAAGCAATTCTTCGTCGAGGAAGAAGACCTTCAGTCTTTAAAATAAATAACGACAGATTCTACATCGCTGATATTATACTTGCACACAAAATCGACACATTTGAGACTAAATGAGCCAGTGAAGTGATTTGTTTCGCTAACAATTCGAAACTAATTAAATCGTATATATGTGTGCCATCTTGTATCTAAGATGTGGATGGCAAAATACTAGCAAAGAATCACTTTCACTTTTGAAACAAGCTGATTATAACAACTCACCTTCTTAAAGTATTGTACAGTATGCGCGCCACGCTAAAATAGAGAAGAAAAAAGCATATTAGATGTGCCAGAAAAAGGAAAACGACTTAAAACGATATGGATATCAATGCTTTACATCCAAGGTTTCTTGGCAGGAGTTGACCAACTCCACGCGCATTTCTACGCCTGTGTCGATTTGCGCGACTAGCCGTTTGGCCGCGAGATCTCTGACATCCATCCAGTACTTGTTCAACACGTCTAATACACTGATAACCAGCATCAATAGGTGAATTCGCTGTTGCTCTAGATTTTCCAGGCATTCTAGAAGGTTACTGATCATGAGACGCTCCTATTCGTAACCCGAAGGATTCGTATTTGCCATGAAGTCTAGGGCAAGCGGAGTTTATTTCAGAACCGCGCTTTCAAAGCATACGTGGCGCGTATTGGAAGCAGCGTTTTTGTATTACGTTTTTGCTTGATTGAACATTGAGATAAAGCTGATTTTTGCTGACTATTGAACCGATCTTAAAGTGTACCAAATATTTTCTAAATATAATCTTGTACCACGCTGCGACGCAGTTTAGGCGTGATATTTTTTCATTTTAAATACTAGTTTTCTTTTATATACTATGTAACGTTTTTTATCATCATTCTCAGTTTACTCCATGTGAATCTTCAGGTAGAAAAATGATTCTAAATCAAGTAACGACTGCTGGAAAGACGATGACTGAATCTCCCGCCGTGTTGCTCGCACAGTTGAGCAAAGCCTACTCATACATACATTTATACATAACAGTTTTTCGAAACTAGATCTTAAATAGTTGCTGAAAAGCAGGGATACAGTATACGAATTTTGAACCAATTTTTGCAATAAGAAATAATCGTACTAACTCAATTTGATGTATCTTGAAGGAAGAAGCACGTGGTCCGCCATTTTGAATTGAGGGACTAGTTGAATTTTATACCACATCGTTAAGTAGAAAAATAACAAAACTTCTTACTTTCGTCTTTACTTCTTCTGCTGCTGCTGCTGCTGCTGGCACTGAGGCGGCGGCTGAGAATCTGGAAGAAATAAGTGCGTGTAAGATGGTTCAAAAGCGAAGGACGAACACGGGACGGCCCACGGGTGCTCGCATATATGTACTTACTCTGATTCTGCTGGTTAGAACGCTGTATTGGCTCTTCTTCAACTGGACGTTTGTAGTCAGCGTCCTTGGTTTTATTATGCTGTGGTCTAGATTTGGGTGGCATGTTTGATACAGTAGAACGATGAATTTGTAACGCGCCCAGTGGAAGAAAACTCAACTGTAACGATGCTGACTAAGCTGACAGCAGATATATGGACTCGACGTTTGGATGACATTAATAATTGACACTTATCGCTTGACCCTAAAATGGCGCGCAAGCCGGAGTAATGTGATATATACAGATGATTACCTTGTAAAGATATAGAGACTTGCTTACCTTCTTTATCATAGAATAGTACAGCTCGAGTTATACGCTGAAATAGCAAAGAGGAAAAGCGCGTTAGATGTTTTACAAATGAAAAACGATAAAGTGACAAAAAGCGCTTACATTCCCGACTACTTGAAGAGCTTTGGGTGTTTGGCTTTGTCTGTGAACTACTATTATTGTAGCCGGCATCATTGGTAGTGTTTCCAGTTTGTCGAGATTTACCAGGCATATTAATTCCCTCTCAAAACAAACTGAAGGCAGATAGAACCAAATGGGTTTTCTAGCTCGAGCTAGAACTAAAGGTTTTTGTGCGGGAAACAGGCTTTTATAGGTGTCGCGCGCCCATTGGAGGGAAATCGACATTAAAATGATTGGCAGGTTAAAATCTGCCTACTAACATGCGTCGATTTTTTCTCTTACCTTGCAGATCAAAACTTTCCATCGTCGCACTCCGCTCCCTGACAACTAAGTGGAAAACAAATATCAGAAACGCGCGAGTTTGTTTTTCTTTCAGAAAACTTTACACTGGATTACCAGCATAACACGCGCACTTAATCGTTCCAGGAAAAATTAAACCAGAAAAAAAAAGAAAAATTGTTAGTCCTCTTACCTTCTATGGGTTATCCGCTGACAAAATGTGTGCCTCTTGTTTGTGTCATGGAGATGTACACGGCTCAATTTTTGTCATTTCCATAACATCTGTGTTTCTCGAAGGCGAGAAAAAATCCAGTTTAGTTGCGACGCAATCAGTGGAGGGACTTTCCCGTCGTATCAAACGTTCGAAGCGATGCGGAGGAATATTCTAGCAAACAATGACCGTTGGTGCTCGTATTGAAAGAACAGGAGAACGCGTCCTTGGTCGACGCGCAACGTTCTTGCCCGCTCTAGCCGTGTTTCATTTTGTCTCCTTTGTGTTGCGCAAAGTATGAATACTAATAAGTGCAATCGTCTTTCTCTTCTTGTTCAATGTATGACGTCTTTCGCTCAACCAGTTGTCAATCCATATAGCCTTGAGTTGGGTTTGGCACACGATTTCCTGTTCTTGTTGCCAATCTATTTTCCCACAATGATATCATCTCTTTGTTTTGGCTGGTTAGTGACACAAAGAAGTCGTTCTTGATTGTTTTTTTTTTTTCGCTTTCCCAGAAAACGCGCTAGCGAAGCACTTTCGAGGTTCACTAGAAAACGCGCCAGTGAAGCACTTTCTAAATTATTAATGGCCAAAATATGTGCTCGTGATGCACTTTGTGATGCTAATGAGGACGCATGCCTCAGCTTAAGTTACGAGCTGTCACTCTGCAAGCGTCAATTTGGCGAGGAATTTATCCCTTAACGTCTTAAAGGCCTTTTGTGGACAAGTCTGTTTTCTTTACATCGTGAACTCTGTTATCGTAACAACATAGAATGACAACTGAAGCAAGAATAATTCCCTTTTTTGGTCATTGTGTATATGAGAGATGAAAGCGCACTTTGCAAAATGGCCTTGGGGTATATTGCTTTGTTTGGCTTTCAATTTCATCGCGTGAGAAACCAGCGTCATCCTTTATTTTCTTTCAGTAGATGTTAATCTGCTTTTTTGTTTTTAGACACTCAACATTTAATTTCTTTCTGTTTGTTACGGTCACGGAATTTTCCAACTATCCGAAGTGTCGCATTCTGATTGGTTGATAACCCCACAACACGCGCTCATCACGTTATTGCTTGACAAATACTTTCAATGAAACAAAAGGGCCACGCCAGTTCGGACATCCTGATTGGTGGAAAATTGACGCCTTTCAGACAAGAGGGTTGCAGGGTTTTTTCCCGTCTCAAGTATTTATGGTCTAAAATTTTATGGTTTCGAAATCTCGCCAGTTTCGCTGCTATTCTAAACGCAATGGATCCCAAAGTCGCAAAGCTCTTAGAGGGAAAGACTGACCAAGAGAAATTTCAAGCGATAGCATTTTCTTTTCAGTGTCTTTTAACAAGGCCTACAATCAACTCAAACGTTGACGCGCCAATGAAAGGTAAGACAGTACATATTTATCCTATTCTTGGCTGCGCTTTCACTCTTGGGCTCTTTGTTGTACGATTGAATGCTAAATGTTATTGCTCCTTCGTTTCCAGGTGAACTCAAGGCGAAGAAAAAGTCGCACAGTCAACCGAAATATTCCTTCGAAGAATTAAGCGACGACGAGGAAAGCTCAGGTAAAATTGCATCGATGTGCATTTGTGGTGTTATGTTACTCGTGTAACATCTCCTAAGGTCGGTGGAGAGGAAATGTACTCAATTAGACAAAGCTGCTTTCATTACACGATTCTCTAAACCCTTTAAGGCCCTTTTTGAATACAAAATCGTTGATGACATTTTCGAGAAAATTTCCATACACGCCGCAAGTGAATAATGATAGTTGTAATAAGTTCTATACCCTGTCTTCTCCTTTCACGGCGTTTTATCAATTTGCAAGATCTTATACATGTAACTGAACTCCGCGATGTTCTTAGTTTTCACCCGTATCTAGAACATTTTTATGACTGGGGCTTTCAGATACTGTCGTTGTTGATAATTTACATATTCGATTGTTTATCTATTTCAGAATGACGCGAAAAAAATGCCGGCAATCCAAGACGAAGAACTTACATCACGGAGAAGTTTAATTCCGTAAACACGATGTTTGTATTTGTTGAACACTCGATGCCAGAATACAGCAAACAAGGGTGTATGGAACTAAAACCTTTCAAAGGCGTTCGACTGACGCAAATCGCCACGTGCTGAAATGGATATTTGCCTTCACTTTCGCTCCAATGGTTTCGTTCCATATTTTCATTCAATTACAAAAGAACTAAGATTTTTTTTTCAATTCATTTTGTTGCCCTACTGAACACATTTGAATTATATTAGTTATTTATTACTGTGGGTTACTGAGCTCTGTAATTTAGTTTCAACGTGCTCTCTAAGTCGGCTTTTTGTGGGCCTTTATTGAAACGTGTCGAAAGTAAAATTTCCCAAGTTCGACTTTGAGCATCTTTTACGTTTCGAAGCAATGTATATATTTAAACTATTACTTACATAAAATCATTCAATTGTCATATGTTATTTTGTAACCGAAAACTGCCAAAGAGCGTTTCCCCAACATATTGTAACAATTATGAAACCCATATGATGTTCTTTTTCCGCAACAAGGCTTGTAAATAAAATAAGTTCAGCTCGCGACTTTTGCTTGACCCTTGCTGTGTTTTTATTTAGCTGTGGGGCATCTTTTGTACAGATAAGATGGGATATTGTGTAAAACCATCAGTCTCTTTATCAATTGTGTCATAAATGTCGGCATTCCAGTGTAAAACATTCGTAAATATTTCAACTGCGATAGCATATACCGAAACCGTAAATTATCAGTTAAGTTTTTCCCCTTTAAGCAAAGCCATGTTCTACCGTTCATACTTATTTTGTAAAACATATCACATAACTTATCGTTCTGTATTAAAAAAAAAATATATATATATATATATCGGTTATTTCCTATGAATAGAGTTCTTTTGGACAAGAATTTCAAAACTCAAGTCGCTGGAAGCCATGTTTAGATTTTAAATGTTTCTTATTTACATTTGGAAAGGTTTCATTCGCTTTTTCGATTTAACCTCGGCGTAACCTGTTTTTAAGCTTTTTGTAAACTTATTCAGGGAAAGTGTGGTTGGCTCTAGTAAACCTGTGTAAAATCGAAACAAATCATTTCGCAGCCAGACTTTTCCCCTCCAAAATTGTTGCTTACTTCATAAATACTTCCCTCGTCAAATTTACATTTTTCGCCAACAGGAGTTGTTATAACGTATAGCTTTGCAAATTACAGGTTGTTCTATTAAACTGCATCGTGGATTAAGCTTGTGGAGTTTTCCCTTCCTTTTTAAGTTACTCGTTTGTTTCAAATTTGCCAGAGAAGGCACCGACGTTGAAAATAACGCGAATGTACGAGTAGAGGACGTTTTTTGCAAGGCGTTCGAAGCGCGTTTGAGCGGAGGTTGGGGCCCACAACATTGTCTTAGTGTCGAACGATTTCTGTATTTTTCCGAGAAACGCGGCGACGCGACTACACATCAACTACTTTTTAAAACGTCTATACTTGATAATAAGAGCTTTTTTCTGGTCACTGTTGTTAACATCAGTTCTAACACCTTTTTTACAAAGCATAAATGTCAGTAACGATTTGTAATATACCTTTGACTGAATGCCGGCCGAGAAATAATTCGCTGACAATTATAAAAAGTGTGTAGTAAATATGTAACGCAATGCTGCGTTCCCTCGAGTCGTCTAATTGACTGTAATAAACTGTTAGTCTATTTTTCCTATGGGCTTTATAATTACTAGTTCTACCAAATTTCTGGGGAATTCCAAATCTATTTTCAGTTTCTCTCGCTTAAAGGAAGAAGAAAAAGAAGTTGAAGGAGTTAAGGTTTGCCCACGCATTCGTTCAGGGAAAGAAAAAGTCCAAATTTGATGTTGACAACGGAAGTGCTAGAACGCGTGAGATAATCAGAGAAAATAGTTTGAATTAAATTATATAATCCAGTGGTTCTATAGAGTTTTTCACATCAGCGAAGAAGAAGGATTTTGCAAGGTTACTATTTCTCTGTTTATTGTAGATTTTTGTGTAGTTTAGGCTTTGAAAGTTACGTTCACAATTTGTCAACAAATGTTGGCTAATTAGTATTCAAAACTACCGTGTCACGAGTACGCACAGAGCGTGACGGAGAAAACATATCAACTACAGTATTGCTTTCCTTTCGAGAAAATGAATCGGATTTCGTCGAGTCCATACGTTCATAAAGATGCTGGGGCAAGGTATGATTTCGTTCTTACTTCAGTTAAACATATTTTAAAATTCCTCTTCGTTTCGTACATGAAAAAGGAAAAAGTGATTCTTATCGGATTTTAAATTAGTTCGCACTGCACATAAGTAAGTCTCCTTAACTCTTTCTAGTAGAAAAAGAGATAGCTGAATAGATGCCTTTTTCCTAAACTTGTTCAAAATATAAACAGGTAAACGGTAAAGTTTGCATATTAGCCAAGTGGTTTATCAGGCCGGATAATGTCCCGGTTTCAGTAGTCCGTTTGTGAAGGTTTGAGCGTATTTACATGGTTCAAAGTATGGGGTTTCCGGGGGCATGTTCCCCTGGGAAAAATTAAATTTTAAGAACTTCAGGAATGTTATTTTAGGCATTCTGGCAGAGCTGTTGCACTATTATAGATGCTGTCATCACAACACGCATATTCAAAAAGAAAGAAATCAAAGCCTGAAAAAGGCTGGCATGGACTCCTTTTGAGGTCACTTGTAGATTTTCAGCTATATTTAGCTTACTAAGGGTTTAGTTCCTGCTGCAAGGTACCTAACATAGAAGGGCACCCGGGGGGGACATGCTCCCCCAGAAAGTTTTCCAGAACCACAAGAACGCTATTTTAAGTATTCTGGCAGACATTTTGCACTATTATGAATGCTATGATTTGAATACTTATATTCAAGTAAAGATCAACAAAAACACAACAAAAGCTGACCTTGCCTCTGTTTGATCAAAGGGAGGTTATTTGTGGAAGTTGAGCTATATTTAGCAACCAAATGTTTAGTAGAGACTTAGTACCTGCTGCAGGGTACCTGATTGGGGGGTTTGGGGGCATGCTCCCCCCCATCCTGCCAGTCCCCCCCCCCCTCCTCCCACTTTATTAACAATGAACGGTCCCTAATTGGGTGTAAAAAGATTTCTTTGAAAATATATAAGAAGAAATAAGAAATTTAAAGTCGATAAATGTAAAACCGTAAGGCCTGGCTCAAGTCCGGTTCACACTAGCGGCATAACGACATAAGGAAAAGATCAGTTTTATCTTTATGTCGTTATTTTCATGCTGTTATGTTGCTCATATGTCATTATGTCCACATGTTCACACTACAAACATAACCAGGAGTCGTGGAGGCAGCGTGGCAGAGTGGTCAGCGCGCCGGACTTGAAATCCGGAGGTCGCGGGTTCAAGTCCCGCTCTGACCACTAAGCTGGAGTTGTTTCGTGGTAGACCCTAGTTCAACCCCGTGGAATATTTGTTTCATCATTTCATCATTGGCCCTGAAAAGCCCCATTGGGGTAGTGGTCAATTAAAAAAAACGTCCTTTTTACGTCGAGATAACGTCCTTTTTATGTCGTTCGTGACGATGTCGTTATATGAACAAAACTACATAAGGAAAAAGCTGATCTTTTCGAAGCGGCTCGTGCAATTTCAGCTTTTTGAAAAACTCACTCGTGCAAATTAATTCCAAATTGAACTCGAAACCGTATGATTACCTATACAAATTGGACGACACGAAATCTTATTAGCAATTAATCATAAAAATTACAATTTTCCGAGAAAAGAAGAATAGCCAAGTTATAAAAGAAAGGGGAAATTCGCATTAAAAGACTGGCAAATTGTTTCATGTCGCTCTGAAATTGAGATTGGTTGATTTAAACTACAACTTTGAATGTGATTGGTTGATTTAAACTACAACTTTGAATGTGATTGGCATATTGAACTGTCCGATAACAACTTGGCAAGTGAATTAGTGGAAAATAGGAGTTTTTTAAACCAATCACAATCGAGGAAATTGTAACTTTTATGATTAAGAGTCATAGAGCGTGATAAGTAATGGTAATAGGACTGAGTGGGTCCAATTCTGTCTGTAATCATACGAGTGATAACAAAATTGGATTTGTTAATCACGAGTATGATTACAGATACGATCAAGAGTGATAGAGCGTGAAGAGCGTGAGAGATTCCAAGGGAGTCAATGAGGGTGTATGAGAGTTTTAGGTCAGGCTTGGTAAAGAGTCCATGCTACAAGCCGTGGATTAATCACTGCAAGTCGTGCATCTTATTATTTAGATCTGAAATCTCGACTTTTTCACTTCTCTCGTGCCAGTACTCTCGCATATCTTTCAACTTAAAGACCACTGAGGCGTGCATGTATATTAATTATACCTGGGTCGAGGTGCTTCATTTGATTACCAGGCGAGTGCACGGATGTGCCTACACCACAGGGAAGGTAACTGGAGGGCGATGCATCAGTGGACGTGAGTGGAAAGCTGTGACACAGAACACAGTGTTCCACAGAAACGCGTTCTTTGCACTAATAGGCCCTTTGCAGGATCCGGTCACATGGTATGGAATAAATTACGCTGGGACGCAAATGACGCAGTGGGACTTCCAAAACAAAGGAAAGTCGGGCTGGACTGGTACGAGTTCCTTTGTTTTGGAAGTCCCACTGCGTCATTTGCGTCCCAGCGTAATTTATTCCGTACCATGTGACCGGATCCTGCAAAGGGCCTATTCTACACTGGATTCCGTGATTTAAGGTCATTCCCCAGTATTGCATTGCGCATCCCTACTGCGCATAATTTTACGCGTGATTAGCGCGCGCGCATTAAAAAATGGCGGCTTTTTCTTTCCGGCTGGACTTCGCTATATAGGTAAATCGTCATTTTCTCGAAAACGAGCGTGGTGACCTATCAGTTTTTTCCTGTTGTATTGAACTGAGTAGTGAATTTCTCTATGTAAAATAAATATGGGCCAATTCTCAGTGTTGAGCAAGAAGCAATTGTCGGAAACGTGAATATTGCAAGCAATCATGGTAATATTATAAGGATTTATATGGTTTAAACAACGTGCTGTTGCTCTTAAACGAACCTGGGGGCCCCTCATTTTTATTTCCAAATTTAAGTTCCTACAATATAAACAATCAGTAGGCAAAGTTTGACAAAAATCTCAGTGTAGGTTCTATTTCATTGGAATGACCTTAAACGCTTGTGAGACAGAGCCGATTCATATTTCTCGGGAGGAAAAATCTCGAGATAGCGATGTGAATCATGTGTTTTCTTTTATCGTTTCTTTCCTTGGATAGATATTAAATTATAGGAAGGGATTCATTAATAACTATGCTTCCTGAACTTCGCTTGCTTGAGACCGGAATGATCAGAGCTTTAGAACTGTGAAAGACGAACAGTACCTGATTGACATACTTTACTTTACGAGTAATATTTTTTTTAGCGAAGCACAGTATTTTTCACTCTGCTTATAAAACAAGAGAGTAACGTGTCGAAAATCGATAAATGATTAACAATTATTCCACGAGCGCACTCAACGTTACGCGTCACGAGGGGCTATCTGGCTATAATTGTCTCTTATTATCCAACTGAACTTCGTAGAGTACAAATAACGCCCAAAACGAGTACAAATATCACGCGGTACTTGTACTCCAGAGGATCGGTTAGACAGGTTCTCTCGCAACGCGCAAGCGACGAATTGGATTGAAGTTACGAAAAAAATGGCGGACAATTTAACTTATTTTTCTGACGACGAAGAGTCGGAATGGCTGGCGAATATTGATCCAAGTTTAGTAGATAAATCAAACGAAGAAAAGCAGTTAGACGACAGTGAAATTTCATCATTTATTGGAAAAAATAGAAACAGCAACACAACAAAGAAGACGAAAGATTTCCCGCGGCAATTGCGTTCCGCTTGGCATACTTCTGTCACGCATTCCCAGGAAATAAATATGCGCGAAATTATCCCGCACGGAGAAATAGTAAAAATACTCAGCGATACTATACAACAAAACGTCTAATAAGATATATATATATATATAACATATATTTATTTTTTTCCAAGAGGGCACGGTAACGAATCCTGCAATCTGATTGGTTCTTAGCGCGGTCCGGAGTTTCCTATCTCTGACCACGGTCACGGTAACGGCGGGAAACAGCGCGGGTGAAATCCAAGTTTACGCAATTCAACATCCAAGTTTACAATTCTACATCCAAGTTCACGCAATTCAACATCCAAGTTTACGCAATTCAACATTCAACTTTGAAAAATGCATGTTTTCGATATCCAACCGCAATCCAGTCAATGACAGTCAGTGTGGGCTCAGAAAACTATCAAAATTCTCCCTGTGTAGGGGCTAGCAAAGGCAGGTCACGCTATCCTAGACAGTAGCTTTTACCACGTAAAAATGGCGCCGTAGTCATTCTTTTTACACCCAACACGCGATCGTACGTAAGTAATTTATTTGTAAGTTCAGATACTCCACATTCACATATCTCACTGTCCTTTCTAGGTTTTGATGACACAGAGAATTAACTGTGAAGTGTAAATTTAAGTGCTAAATAAACCCGTGAATAACCCACTGGGCGTTAGCCCTAGTAAAGGGAATCAGGGAACCACACGAGGTAAAGAAAAAATATTTTGACCTCGATGGTAATCGAACCCACGACCTCCGGATTAGATCTACCGTTACTCTGCCGACTGAGCTACGAGGTCGGACAGAGAAAGTCGGGAACGATTTAGATGGTGAATCGCGGCGAAGAGAAAGTAAGGGTACATATGAATGTTGTGCCGCGTAGCACTAAGAACACAAATGATGACACAGAGAATTAACTCTTAGGGTTAATTAGAATGTGGTGTATCTGAACTTACAAATAAATTACTTACGTACGATCGCGTGTTGGGTGTAAAAAGAATGACTTCGGCGCCATTTTTAAGTGGTAAAAGCTACTGTCTAGGGTAGCGTGACCTGCCTTTGCTAGCCCCTACACAGGGAGAATTTTGATAGTTTTCTGAGCCCACACTGACTGTCATTGACTGGGTTGCGGTTGGATATCGAAAACATGCATTTTTCAAAGTTGAATGTTGAATTGCGTAAACTTGGATGTTGAATTGCGTGAACTTGGATGTAGAATTGTAAACTTGGATGTTGAATTGCGTAAACTTGGATGTTGAATTGTGAAACAAACAATGTCAAATCGTCAATTGGAATAGAGAAATTGCAAACTTGAATGTTGAATTGCAGATGTAAGTACAAATTGTAAAACTACAACATCGAATGCCAAACGTACAAGCAAAATTCAAAAGTTGAATTTTGGCCCCGATGGTACGCCATACCTCCTAGCTTCCGACTACTGTCGAGCGCTGTTTCGTTATCTGAATTGTGGTTGACGATTTGATTACCGCACGCTCGACAGTAGTCGGAAGCTGGGAGGAGTCGCCGAAAATTTGATTCACGACAGCGAAAAACGCATTTTTCGGTTGAGCTTTGAATGTTAGAGTCCGCATGTTATTGAAAGGCGCAGTAAGACGCTTGCCAGCTATGCAAACAAAACAGCTAGAAAATTAAATTTTAAAGAAGGGCGAACAATGACTAATTTTGAAAAAAAAATTAATATAATCCTAACTCGACTCCAAAACAAATAATCTAAATAAATCACATGGAGTCTGAAAGATGAATTGGTCCATGATTTGTATATACCTTGGTATGCAAGTTCTCAGCTGGACGTGATGTATCTGTGTAAATTTGTCGTTGTTGCCTCGTGACGCTGCCAATTAAAAGAATATCTGCATTGAACGGGCTTACACAAACAGAAGCAAGTTTTGGAAAAAACAGTTTTCGAGGCTATTGTCACAGATTTTGATTAATCGTGATCAACTCGTTTTTGCGTCAGTTGTGGTCACAGGTGCATCACCCGGAATTGTGTTATTTATTCAACTGCAAAGGCAGGGAAAATTAGTTTTATTCACTAATAATCGAGGCGAGAAACACGCACCCGACTTCAATGGAGGAAGAAAACTGTTCGCCAAACTTAACCGCGGCCTATTCCACTGTTTTAGCACTGTTCAATGGCGTTTCTGGCATTTCAACAATAGTTGGTAACTCGATTATTCTTCTGGCATTGTACAAAACACCTTCTCTCCACACGGTCTCCAACTATTTTGTTGGTTCGTTGGCCGGCGCTGATCTCTTTGTGGGTCTGTTTGCCAACTCGCTCTATGTGGCGTTAAGTGGTTTCGTTTCCCTTCAAGAAATACAAGAGTTAAAGGATGCTGAAACTTTTGTCTGGCTGCTAACTACGACTGTTACGACTTTCAATCTATGTTTTGTCGCAGTTGATCGTTATGTCGCTATTGTTCTGCCTCTACGATATGCATCGGAAATAACCACAAAGCGATTTATCAAAGCAATCATTTCCATGTGGATCTTCGCTATTTTATTCTCAACCATCGGTTTTTATATTCCATACAGCGACTTGCCGAAACTGTGGATAATTGGTTCTTTTGTGACTTTTCTCCTTCCTTTCGGGGTACTTTTATTTTGCTATTTTCGTATTTACGCGATTGCGAGAGCGCTAAATTCTCGGTGGAAACGACAGCCCACATTTCACCGCTCTACTCAAGTGGCCGAAGGATTGAAAAACAGAAAGGCAGCTGTGACGTTTGCAATCATAACAGGCTTTTTTGTTGCTCTTTTTCTCCCAACGCTTGTCATAAACTTTGTTGTAATTGCTTTGGAAGGTCGTTGTCACAGAATCAGGCTTAACATAGCATGGTTTTGGGCGGCAACTCTGTCTTACACTTCTTCCACGATAAATCCTTGGATCTACGCAATACGAATGGCATATTTTAAACGGGCCATAAAACATTTACTGTGCAGGGTTTAAAAAGCCGTGACAATTTCGATATCACCATAAACACATCGCTATTATACGAGATCGATATGCGTTTGGCACTTGGTAAGATTTTGTTGACTTTTTTGTGGCACTTTGTAATGGCTTCCCGCTTTTTGGCCAATAAAATCGAAGTCTTGTGCAAAGAGGTGGAGAAGTTAACCCAAGACAAATAAACTCGCGGGCAGTCAGCATCTTAAGAAAATTACAGAGCAAACCGACAGTATAAATACGCCTAAGCACTGTTGAAAAAAAAAAGATAATAAAAAACTCGCTAACTGATTTTTTTGTCGGGCATTCGTGCCAGATAACTCACTATACACCATTTGTTGGTCAAGTTTCGCCCAGATTTCAAAAGAAAACGATTGTGTAATGAAAATTAGGCACGATTTCATCCTTGCGTGACAAAAAAGCAAACAGAGTGGGAAGTTGTAAAATCTTTTTCAATAAAATCACAAAAGAGACAGCTGACATAACGTCCGTGGGAAATTGAATTTACTTTCTAATCTCTTAGTTATCTACAGTAGATTTATATTCAGACTGTCGGTTGTCAGAATTATTTCCAGCTGAAGACAGAGATAATTTTCTGTCGTGTTTTTCTTTATCTGCCTTCTCCAGAAGCCGTACATTATTTCTCAATGAGCATGACGCAACTATAAAACCTTGCACTGTTGATGAATTCTTTCTTTCTAATACCGACGTTCTCGTTCAGTCGTTGCCATTGTGTTTTTTCAGCGGAATATTTTATTACTCCTAGCACGAGGTTCGAGCTTCGAATTCAACCAAGCTACGATCCGCCAGGCGTCCTGCCGAAAGCTTCAAAGGAAAGTTTAGCTTGGAATTGGGGAATAGAGGAGAAGGCTCTGGGAGCCAGAGATAACCTTCTTTCCCAAGTCTCTTTAAACCCCCCTCTACAACGGTCACCTTTACTGGCTATTGCAGAGAGGTTAAAATAAGAGCAAATCTCTCGGCTGAGACGAAAATACGTGCCCACTGTGGGGAGGTGGCCGATAGCAGAGGTTCGACTAAATTAGGTCCTCTGCATATCTCTTGCCCCGAACGGCTTCTTTGACCTGAGTTGGGACTAAGTAGGCTGAAGGCGTATTATCATGTTAATGATACCGTCTAGTAGCTCTGACCACTTTAAAAAGACTAGGGAAAAAAACAATGAAGGATAGCTTGTGAAAATGTGCCACAGTCGAACCTTTGTACAAATGCCACGATGCGGACAGATTTTCTTGGTCATTGCGGAGAGGTGGCCATTGTTGGAAGGTTAAAATAAAAGCAATTCTCTTGACTGGTACGAAAATATGAGATGGCGGTTAGTAGAGGTTGGACTGTAGTTAAAACCAAGATAAATCAAAAGTGAATATCCATCCCGTTATTTTGCAGCCGTTATAACAGATTACTTCTCTGATCCGTACATGATATATGGGTTATTGACCAAGTGTGAGGTCAAGATGGCTGGATATTGGCCGAGTTCTTTTTTTTGCGTGTTTATGGACCGAGACGGAGTCGAGGTCTTAAACACGCAAAAAAAGAAGGATTTATTATATGGCTTTCGGGGAAATTTTTCTTGCGGGACAAGGCGAGTAGTCCCGAGCGGGCAAGATAGCCCCCTCTTGCCCGCTCGGGTAGCCAATCACAGCGCAGGATTTGATTCATCTTGACCGCTCATGAAGCTAGCCATATAATAAGTCCCGATACCGCATCTCTGGTGTGTCTTCGGCACTACAGTGCTTTCAATGAAATGTGCCGCGCAACATCCTGTGTTTACTTCTCATCTTCATATTCATACCGTTAAGAAGATAACTGCCTGAACAAATGGAAAAGTTTAGTTCATAAATCCTGCCATTTGATTGGTTCTTAGCGCGGTCCGGATTTTTCCTATCTCTGATCGCTTTCGTGGTAAGGAGTGTGCGACTTGCGTGAAAAAAAAAGGTCCACAATTTAAAAAAAGATTTCGGTCCGTATCGTGAAAACCAGTTTTTCTCTATCCCTGACCGGATACCGGCTAGAGAAAGATACCCCGGTTCCGGGTACGGGTACGGGTCAGATCACCCGTACCCGTACTCGGTTACACGGGAAACCAATCAAACTTAAGATACACCGGGTGACACCGGGTACGATGTGGGCAAAAATGTTGCGCAAAAGACTGGGTTCTAGTAAAGAAAATTTCTCCACATTTGTGCTTCAAAAGAACTTTTTCGTAATCCCAAAACGCTTCAAATCAGAAAAACAAGTGTTTATGTAAGAATGTGGATACATTCTGGTCTAATAAGCAAAGATAAAGACCATAAAAACTTACCCGTTTCTCCATTTTCACCCGGCGCGAACATACGGGTAGACCACCGATTACCCCGGGAAAACGTGTTGCTTTTACGGGAAGGACACGATCACGTGGTCATTTAATGAATTCAAAATGGCGCTAGCCGAACCCGTGCGCGAAATTCGGGGTAGGTGTCTACTACTGAGCATACGACACGAACTTACAAACAACCGGCCATGCTTCACTCAAAAATCTTAATACCTCTTACTAACTGAGTTCGAGGGCCGTACTGTAAGTTACGGACCGAGTTTTTTCCCCATCGATTTATGGCCCAAGCGCGAAGCGCGCGGGCCACAAATCGAAGGGTAAAAACGAGGATCCCTAACTTACAACTTGTACAATAATAGATCACAGATGACGTCAAAATGTGGTAAGAACATCAATTGCCGGATTTCATACGGTGGGGGCCTGGGTACGTGTCCGTGTTTTATGGGATTAACAACACAAGACCCATATATTCAGAAAGAGCACACCGAGCTTTACAGTTTCGTGTTAATTGGGCCAATATTGAACAAGATACAGCCATTCGAAAACTTCAAAATTTAGTAACAAATGTATGGATTGCCGGACACTCTTTGCCGGAAATCCATACATTTCTTTGCAAATTTTGAAGTTTTTGAATGGCTGTATCTTGTTCAATATTGGCCCAATTAACACGAAACTTAAGGATTTTGTAAAGCTCAGTGTGCTCTTTCTGAATATATGGGTCTTGCGTTGTTAATCCCATAATACACGGACTCGTACCCAGGCCCTAACGGTATGAAATCTGGCAATTGATGTTCTTACCACATTTTGGCGTCATCTGTGATCAATTACTGAACAGACGCACGGAAACTAGTGGTTAAAAAAATGGTGAGTAGCGCAGCCTGTAAGAGAACGGCGCTTGTAGATTTATACTAATTAACAATTAGATTATTCGCTCTCGATTTCTATGTTGTGATAGTCAGTCATTCGGCCTTCGGCCTCATCAACTATCACAGGTAATAGTTCTCACTACATCTACCCCCGCCTTGGATATCACGTTATTATGTAATGAACTGTGTACAACTTTTATTACAAAATACGTCTCCCCAGAATCGTGGAAATAACACGCTGATTTGACCTTCTACTCTCGTTGTAATCCTTTAAATCACACAAAATGACCAAAAATCTCTGTTATTTCAAGTATATTAGTTATTCGTACACTTTGTGCTCGTGTCAGAGCGAACCAACGTGACTACACTCGTGCACGTGGCTGCAAGAATTATCTAATAGTCATTGAAACGACACCGTTTATAAATCCTTTACTAACTTCTGATCCTTGAGATAACAAAAGGCGGAAACTAAACTCAGTTACTTCGGATACAATTTGTTGTTTCTTTGAGTGCCGTTATGAGTTTTGATTTGTGATCCTGATCTGTTTACTTTATACGTGTGTTGTTTGGATCGAGTCTGTCGACCCCGTTGCCGATTTGTGTCTAGAAAATCAAGTTCTGTACGGAACAATTCTATCCAGTACTGCTGAATGATTTATCGCGCGCGTACGCGACGCGTCTCCTCGTCCTCGTGGCTGCAAGAATTACTCAGAGCTGCTTTGCGAGCTTAGTCAAAAATTAACCGGGACCGCCGTGCGCGCCTAGTTTCTTCAAATTGGGCTCAATTCGCACACTACCGATACTACACAAATATTTCACATTCTTTATACGCGGGGGGTCCTATTAATGCCTCCTCCTTAATGTCAAAGGAAGATATTGTTTAGGCAATTGATGATTTTGAATGTTAATGCTCCGCAAATGTTATTCTTAAACGTTCCTTACACGCAAATGAAAGTCATATTGGTATAAATGAAAGTATATTGACCATAATGAAGCAAATTTGGACACAAATGAATGGTTATTTTTTGCAAAAGATGTAATGCTCATTAACGCTTTTGTGTCGCGACGTTGCCGTTTCCGTTTCTGTTTTGGTTTCCTTAAACTCTCTATCGACTCTCTCAGTAGGACGTTATTATTTGATTTTGCTTTTAGAATTTGGTGTCTTCCGCAGAAGTTGTTTTAAGGCGTTTTTGAAATTTGCCATTCTAATAGCGTAGATCCAAGGATTTATCGCCGACGTAGTATATGACACAGCGGCTGCCCAAAACCATGCTATATTAAGCCATATTCTGTGGCAATGTCTTTGTAAGGCTATCCCAACAAAGTTTACAACTAGCGTTGGCAAGAACAACGCAACAAAAAGCCCAGTTATGACTGCAAATGTCAAGGCTGCTTTTGTATTCTTCAACTCCTCGGCGGATGGGGTCGAGCCGTCGAAATTTGGCTGTCTTGTTTTCCACCGAGAATTTTGTTCCTTTGCAGCCAGGTAAATGTGGCAATAGCAGAATACGAGCACTCCTAAAGGAAGGAAAAATGTCACAAACGAACCAATTATCCACAGTTTCGGCAAGTCGCTGTACGGAAGACAAAAACTGATAGCTGCGAATAGTATAGCGAAGATCCATATGCAGCCGGTCGCCAGGTAAAATCGGTTTGCGGTCATAATCTGCGGGTACAGTAGAGGACAAATAATCGCCACATAACGATCTATTGCGACAAAACACAAACTAAACGTCGTAATAGTTGTCGTGAACAACCAAACAAAAGTTTCAGCGTTCTTTAGCTCTTGTATTTCTTGAAGAGAAACGAAACCACTCAAAGCCACATAGAGCGAGTTGGCAAACAGACCCACAAAGAGATCAGCGGCGGCCAACGAACCAACAAAATAGTTGGAGACCGTGTGGAGAGAAGGTGTTTTGTACAATGCCAGAAGAATAATCGAGTTACCAACTATTGTTGAAATGCCAGAAACGCCATTGAACGAAGCTAGCAAGACGGAAGATTCGGTGGTTAAGATTTGCGAACAATTGTCTACCATTGAAACCGGCACAAAAGCAAGTCTGGAAGGAATTTCACTACATGTGATTACCTTTGACGCGAAATGATAAGGTCAGTTTTGAAAAACGCTGTGAAGTGCTTGTAGAAAGGGATTTGCTGTCAAAGGGCTAAAACGTGTGGCGTTTAAAAAGTGAAAATAATTTAGAGGTTAGAGTAGTTTCGATCCTTCTGGCAAATGTGATTTTACTGTTGCGTCTGCTAAAATAGTTTAATCGCTTTCAGTCTATATTTCAATTTTTTTCCCAAAATACCATTTACCATTTTTGATACAATTTTCTTCGCTACAAGTATAACTTGAAAGATATTCAAAAAATCAAATATTCAAAAAATATATTGATATTTTTCTTTCAAAAAACGACACTTAGTTACGCGAGCATTGAAATGAATAAAATATTCGCTGTAAGGAGATTTTTGATGTAAATGATTTAGCTATTCAGTCAAACTTTTGAAACTTGAAACAACGGATCAAGACCACTCTGGATTTGTGAGGGGGAGGGGTAAACGACTTATTATGAAATAGAGCCGCGATCTTGCAATTTCCAAAGCAACCATCGCGGCATCGCGCATGTAAATGATTTAGCTATTCAGTCAAACTTTTGAAACTTGAAACAACGGATCAAGACCACTCTGGATTTGTGAGGGGGAGGGGTAAACGACTTATTATGAAATAGAGCCGCGATCTTGCAATTTCCAAAGCAACCATCGCGGCTCTATTAAGCGGATTGATCATCTGCGCAAGCGCAGAAGGTGCATGACTTTCGTAACCCCAGGGGAATAAAACATGGAAAACATTTTTGCTTTTGAGATGATGTCAGGGAATAAAAGTACAACCATCGCTACGTATACCAGGAGCATAAAATAATCTTTATTCAGGAAGCGAACGGGGCCAAATGTGGTTTACAACTAGGGACATGAAGATTCGATTAAGTTAGAACAGAAGCATATATAGGATAAGCTTCTGGTAGAATTAATGCATGTGTGTAATTAAAAGCTGACAGCGACACATCATGATCAAATACAGTAAAATTGACTATAAAATGATATTTACATGAAAGGTTAAGAACTGACGGTGAAAAAAAGACAATATTAGGGCTTTGTGAGGCTAATTGAGATTGAAATTTTGTTACAAATGTGTCTAATCTGAGCTGTTCCCATGTCTGCTGCAACGTTAACATATTTTCAATGCCCTCGTACTGTACTTGTAGAGGATCTGAATGGAGTACTGGTTTTTCTTTAGTTGTCAGTATATTTTCTCAGCTATCCGTTAACATTTCAGCCCATTTCTCGGCTATCCGTCCATATTGATCAGATCTCGAGACTCAGGCCCCCTCCAAACAACGCCGGAGTTATTTGAAAACACAACAAGCACCGATCATTTTGGATTTGTGTTTGAGGAGAACTCTGACAGCCAAATCACATGATTATCGTGACGCCATCGCTTTCCGCGAAAAGCAGCTTGGTTTTCAAAATGCTTTCCGTTTACACTAAAATACAATGCCGGCGTTTTCAAATTCCTCCAGTTTGTAGAGCGTTTTTGAAAAGCTCCGATTCTGACTACACTATCACGAAACATTCAATGTGAAATAGTTTACTTGAGGAATGGTCAGTCAGTCATCCGACAACAACAATGTGTCCTAATATATACTTATTACAACATACAATATGCTAGAGAGTCTAACTTGAAAAGCTTGAAAACTTAAGTGTACCACGCCAGATACGAAAAACCACTAAAAACCCACTCTTTAGATGTGGCCAAAAAATATGTGGAAACGTATTCCCCACCTAATGCAGCGGAGGTACAAACAAACCCATAACTCTATAGAAAAAAAACAGAACAGAAAGACTGACTGAGCTAGAATGACTAATATTCCCCGCTAAAACATTAAATACTCAAAACTCTCCCTTGAGAATACAAAAACCTCTCAATCGTGCCATCAGAATAGCAATTTCTGACTAATTAGTTCCTTAGTCACTCAACCGTCAGAAATTACATTTTTCGTGACGGATTAGTGTGGACGGCAGGTCTAGCCGTAGAGAGAAAGCTGCGTTTTCAAATTTCTCCGGCCAAGTGTAGACTGGGCCTCAGCTATCGGCTTATAGCCGTGTCATTTGTGAGCTGAGAGTAAAGGCTTTACCAATTTTCAGCCAGCTGCAGTTAAACTTCATCTTCCGTATCTAGTCAGCATCCAGAATCCAGTCAGCATCTTAACCAGTGTCTGGGACCGACAAGGTTCGCTCATTGCGCCAATGATTTCATTCTTTGGCGTTGCACTGAGACTTGCTTAGTAATAACACTTTTATAGCCCGTTTGAAATCTGTCATTCGTATTGCGTAGATCCAAGGATTTATCGCAGAAGAAGTGTACGATACTGCTGCCGCCCAAAACCATGCCACGTTTAGTTTTACTATATGACATTGTCTTTGTAAGGCCATGCCTATAAAGTTTACCACAAGTGTCGGCAGGAACAGAGCGACAAAAATACCAGTCATAATCGCAAACGTTGCTGCTACTTTTCTGTTTTTCAACTTTTCCGCGGATGGTGTTGACCTGTCGAAAGTGGGCTGTGTTTTCAACCGGGAATTTTGTTCCTTCACAACCAAATAAATACGACAATAGCAGAATATAAGTACTGCTAAAGGAAAGAAAAATGTCACAAAGGAGCCAGCTATCCACAGTTTCGGCAAGTCGCTGTACGGAAGATAAAAAGGAATGGAAGCAAATAAAACAGCAAAAATCCACATGCAGATAATTGCCCGGAAAAGTCGATGGGTCGTAATCACCTCAGGATATCTCAGAGGGTAAATAATGGCGACATAACGATCAGCTGCCACAAAACACAAATTAAAAGTCGTAACGGTTGTAGTTAAGAGCCAAACAAAAGTTTCAGCGTTCTTGAACTCTTGAATTTCTTGAAGGGAAACAAAGCCACTTAGCGCCATGTACAACGAGTTGGCAAACAGAGCCACTGAGAGATCGGCGCAAGCCAGCGAGCCAACAAAATAATTTGAGGTTGTCTTCTTAAGAGAAGGTGTTTTGTACAATGCCAGAAGAATAATCGAATTACCGGCTATTGTCAAAAAGCCAGAAATGCCATTTGACGAAGCTAAAATGACCGAACAAGTAGCGGTCAAGTCTAGCGAGCAATTTTTCTCCATTGACATGTTCGCTTGCTCTACTGCCTGTTTGGTTTACAAAGACAGGTGGATATTGCAGCTGCTTCCGTGAGGATATCACTTTCAATTCAAGAGTTATAAATGCAGAACGTGAGACGAATAAATTTTCAGACGCAACATTTTACAACAAAATGTGCTTCAGTGACTAGCTGCCATGAATGTTTTATACATTATGAATTATGAAAGGATTCTTGTGTCTGATCTTAGTCCGGTGTTCTGTAGAAATATGTTAGTATAGTCTCGGTATATGCGTGCAGGGAAGCTTTCGAAAACGATACTTGTTCCTTTTACGTCAGTAAGTCACGTAACGCCTACACAATATGAAAGTTATACACAATTTAAAATGACTCGATTTCGATACAGTTTCATTCCGCCGTCTCAACAGTATTTAATGGTAAAACTTTGAATCGAGTTAGAAATTAAATGAGCATAGCAAATAACCTGTCACGGTTCAATAAAAGAGACATACGTGTCTAATTATACTGATGGTAAACTTTGACTGAATTTGAAATGAGCTTTCTTTTCAAGAGTTTATTGTGATTTTCTTCAAAACAAAAAACAAAACAAAAGAGTGTCATGAGAAAAATCTAGTGAAAATGAAGAGAAATAGGCCGAAATTCATCTCTGACTTCGAGAAAAGAGAAGTGTATTAGATTGTTTCTAATAATATGAAACAATCGGTAATATCTCGTCCACGCTGGTCTACAGGATAATAATAGCTCATCGGATGAATAATTCACAATTACTCCATGGCCCCACGTTCGATACCAGGTGACAAATAACAAACGGTTGTTATAATCACGTCTTAGGCTCCGTCAACACATATCCAGATATTTTTGAATCTGCAACTATTTCTTTCCAGATTCGGCAGCGAATCCGGATATTTTTTAATCCGCTCTCCAGAGTGGAAAAAAAAAATCAATCCGCAACGAATCCGATAACGTGTGGACGGTGAATCCGGATACTTTCGCCGGACGAAGCGAAATCGTGTCCAGTTTCTTACCGAACAATAAACCAATATGGCGGCACAACGTGTAGGCGTAGACCCGGATGCCATCGGATGTGTGTGGAAAGGCAAACTCGATTTGAATACGTTACGTGTGTACGGGGAAATTTTTGAATCCGGAAAGAAAAAGTTGCGGATTCAAAAATATCCTGATTCGTGTTGACGGGGCGTTATCCAACAAGGCTGAATAGAATAATTGTTTTAACAATTCTTCAATCGAATGGTTATACATTGTTTGCAAAAAAAAAACTGTGGGACGTAAAAATTTTGGACGTATTATTTCGGACTACCTCACTTCGGACAAATTTTGGACAGAATTTTCGAACACTTTGTTGAAACATAGCTTAAGTAATTTTACGCCTACAAAACACGTTTTTGACTAAAATAACATCTGTGAAAATTATACGGTTTTACTGCACCCTCAAGGTTTTACAGAAATTGGAATAATTCTATCAAGCCGTTACTTATCTCAAGCCGTGGTTCGAATAGAGTTCGCTCCTTGAAGAAAACTAGCGGCTTTGGAGCTATTTAAAAGTTTTATTCTGTGCTATAAATATCTCGAACGCTTAAAAATTTCGGACGGTTTTATTTTCGGACACTTTTTTGTCCGAAATTAAAATCGTCCGAAATGTTTTGCAAGTATGTGTGATGTGGACATTTCAGTTAGAACTGAACGAAGCAACGGTATGAAAAAGCGGAAAACTTTGTCGCGCGTTCTGACCTTTTTCGTTGAATGAAGCTTGTCAGGAAAGCGAGCAAGACAGAGTTTTCTTCCGAAATGTTCTTCGCATAATCACTCCCAAAAATGACTACTTTCTGGAAAATTTCGACAAACGACAAAAGGTTTACGGGAAGACCAGAAGTAGTGGAGTTGCTGAAAATGATACGCCTTGCTTAAGTGAAATGAGACAAGCGTTTATTTGTTTACGCGATTGTCATAGGATTATTCTCAGAGTTCACTGAAGTGCTAAATTAAAAGGCAAGATCTACACTAAATGTAGGGTAGCGAGCTTTAGTGAAAGGCTACGCTCAATTTTAGGCCGAAATCTGGTTTCCGAAAGATATCGTGTTGGGTTTTTAGGGCCGTAGCAGGGAAACCGAGGCACTTACTTCAGTCATTTTTAACATAGAACATCCAAATTGTAGGCATGGATGGGAGATTCACTCGATCTTTCGCTCCTTCGCTTCCTATTAGACGTTTTGCGAATCCGCTCACGGAGTGAGTAGTTTAGATTTAAAATATGACTGGATAGTAAGAAAAGACTAATTCAACAGTCTGAGAAACGGAAAAAAGAAACTTGTATTTTATTATATTTCTGAGTTTTAAGGTGGCTCGGTAGTCGACGAATCGCAGAGAATCAAAATTTTGAAAACCCTTTTTTGGCAACTACCCCCATTACACAGCTAAGGGAATGTGTTTCTTAAAATTTACTATGTATGTTTGCACTCGACCTTTTGAAAACTGGTGAAGTGACGCAAATTATTATAATATTGTATAGCGTGACGTACATGGCGTGGGGAATGTCACGTTTTTCAAACGGAATCTATATTGGTACAAAAAACAGTTTATTTTCGTTTTAATAAAAGGCATAATTAACTTGCCCGGCCAGGTTTTAGGCTTAAAGTAGGAAATATAACGAGAACCCGCAATACAGGGATGGTCAGGGATTTTATTACTTGGTCACGCGTCTAATACTAACTTAGGTAAGTTAGCTGTGGTGGTCAGATGGAAGCTCTATAAATTTGGGTGAAACATTTCTCTGAATAGCGCGCGAATGAAAAACCGCAGAGACCTTATTCTTGGCGAGGTTGTTCATATATCAATCATCTATCATATCCCAGATTCTTGACTTTATTTATTGAATGGTTATGACTTTTCGTTTTGATCGCATGAAGGAGCAATAATGACAGCATCAAGTTTGTACAAAAGATGAGAAAGAAATGGCATTCTACACCAGAGTTGTAGAGAGTCTTTGGGCAAATATCTATCTTTGTATAGCTGTAATACATCATCAAGGGTGTACAAGAATGCGAGCCACAGAGGTCATTGTGATACTCTGTGTAATGACATTGAAACAAATCCCGGGCCTTCTAAACATAGTATTGATCCAACTCTAACAATCAAGGCACCTGGTGTTGGAAAGCTACACGGGTAATCTACAGTTGTAATTCGATAAATTGAAGGATATTTATACAGTATGTCTAAAGACAGGGTTTATGAATCACTCTTGTCGCAAAGTTTTTCTTCATTAATTCTGAAAATGGAATGCATTGGTGTCAGTATGTAGCGTACTGATAATGGGAGTAATAAGATTTTTGATTCCTTCAGGTACATGTGTACTATTAGAAGTACCATCCGTCCAGAGCTTAGTACATTATGTCCAGACTATACACTCACTCAGTGACAATTATGAACTCATAGGAGGGCAGATTAGTACATATGAAACAGCTGCAGTGAACAGAGTGAATTGGACAAAAAATAACAGCATCCTTTCAAGTTGACATTTTATTGAAAAATTTACACGAGTTTAACATGTCACCATAAAGTTGTTCATCCTATACAATTGATTACAATTTACTGTACAGAGTTGCTTGATGGCTTGGTTCAAGTTACTTCTTCTTCTTCTTTCCTCCCTTTTTTCCAGATTTCTTTCCCTTTTTTCCTTTCTTCTTCTTTTTCTTACTGTACGGTCCCAGTTGCTTGCGCACCATGGTGCCTCTCCACCAAGACTGTAACTGAAAGAAAAGGCAAAACGATATCTGAGCATAAATGTTGTCGTTCGTATCTGTTTTTCAGGCAGCCTTTCGTTCGTATCTGTTTTTCAGGCAGCGTATTAGAAAACTTGATCTTGTTTCCTTAATGGCTGATACTCCCTGCTCTAAATGCATTTTATGTCAAACATAACAGACAGTTTAGTATTTTATTGTCTTGTAAATAGTCGTTTCATATTTTGTTTTGTCTATTGTAAATAGTTTTATCAATTATTTATTTAGTTAGCTTAATTAACTTATCCATAGTGTCCCCATTTAGTGGTTGTTTACTGCTATTCAAGTTGACACTTAAATAAAGGTATTCATTCATTCATTCATTCATTCATTCGTATTCCAATCTCGCTCCCACAGCCTGCGTTGCAGAACGCGCGACTTTCTGGAGAATGGGTTCAATTTCAATAACGTGCGTAGAGAGAGTGACCGCTGCCGGTGACTAATGCTGGCTCCCCTTTCGATTTCTCCCAGAGGTCTCGATTTCTTGTGCTAAGCAAAAGAATCGTAGCGAATTCCGTTTTAATTTTTGTCATTCTTTCTTGCTTTGTTGCTATGATCTCTTCGCTTGTTGTCTACCTCAGTAAACAATTTAATTGGCAGTATGTATACTTTGATCTGAAGGTAATATTGTGTCTTTGGAAAACTGACTGAAGCCAGGTTAAGATTGTTCATAGAGCAAGCTCTTTTTATCGTCACCATCCTTTGTCATTCCAATTCCCTAATGGCTTCGTTGTATTCTCGTGCATCAATCTACAAAAGAGTTTACTCTGGCTTAGTTTCGCAAATTGAACGCAAAAATTACTTCGTTTAATATCTTCTTTATCCAATATTGCACAAGCAAGCTGTCGGAATTCTCATCCCCAGTTTCCGCGCTCTACGTAAAGAACGCCTGGCACTACGACCCCTCATTTGGCGACCAAGACAAAATGGTGTACGCTTTGAAGCTTTTAGAGCATAATAAACACGGAATGGCAAAAAACCACCGTTTTTGCGGAACTTACTTTTGTGGCAGCCTTTAGTTCCTCTAATTCTTGCTCTGCTTTTCGTCTGGCTTGTTCCTTAGCTACACGGTCCTCGATCACAACTTTCTCGTAATCGGAGTACTGTGGATAAAAACAAACGTTGAGCTTGCATTTGTTGATTTCGTGTTACACTCGAGGTCAAGAATTCCGCGCTCGATTCACAGCAAGGGGTCATTGTGTTGTGTTTTTGGGCGACGCAAATGAATTCATCTGTTTAGTGTTAACGAACCAATCTCCTTGTCTCTATATGTTCTCATGTTCACCACTTGCATCACGAAAAAGACGTGAAAGTTTTTTCTTGCATGTAAATTTCACTTCCTTTTCGCCACGCAATAGGCGAAAAAAGCTATCACTTACGTACCCTGTAGGGATTCACAAGCGCGCTGAGCACATGCACGATTAGCGCAGTGGTTTATGGAACGAGAACGAAATTATTGCGTTGTGTTATACTCTTAAGGAAGTAGAGGACATTTTTCATGTTTCTATCGAGTTTTAGTATAAAGCTACTAGCGTTCTATCACGAATGCCGTTCTCTGATTGGCTACGCTACCATCTTTTCTGTTGTACATGTGGATAGTGAGCAGCGTAACAGTGTGCTCTTGTTAACAAAATGACGGCCGCTTCTTGGCGTTTTCGAAGTGTCTGTGAAGAAGATTTAGATAAAGATTTGAACGACTAGTAGATTTATCCTAATACAATTAGATTATTCGCTCTCGATTTCTATGCGTAATAGTTGACGAGGGCGCAGCCCGAGTCAACTATCGCGCGATAGAAATCGAGAGCGAATTTAATCTAATTGTTTAATAGAAACACAAGTGAAAGTTTGAGAGAACGAGAAATGCTGTAATAAACTGGGTTACTCACTCATTCATTAACTTTCTTACCTTCTGTGTGAGGTCTTGTAGCTTTGCGAGATCATTAGCTTTGGAGGCCTAAAGAATAAAATGCAACTTAAGATAAAACATTTCATTCTCCTTACTCATTGCCATGCATTTCTTTGAATGTCAATTCTGAGAATTTGGCGGTACATCTCAAGACTATCCCCTGGCGATCATTTTCTTTTCGATTCTTTATTCCCATTTCCTGTCTGCTTGATGAGGCATCGATATTGTAAGGAGGACTTAGACATTCTAAGGAGGACAAACCTTCAAAACATCCAGCTCGTGTTGTTTTCGTTCCACATCACCATCATATTTGGCCATCCAGTATTCGACTTTGTCTTCCAGTATCTTCAAAAAATAACATTAAATTTTCACAACGATCTGATCTACTCGACTAGACCTGTATGAACTGCAAGAAAATTCCAAGATTATCCAGACAAACCGAGGGATCTCAGAAAAAAATTACAGCAATGAACTTTCTCACACCATAGTTAATTGAGGGAAATGGTTACAAAACTTGGCAAAGTTCTTTGTTGTATGTTTTTGTTTGCTATTTTAGGAGTTGACCCTGTACAAAACATGGCAAAATACAAAAGTTGGAGCTGTTCATACAACTAACCAATAGAAGCATTGCGATTATGTGATTCATGCATAGTCAAGTGAGCGTAAAACAAAAAAATGTGCAGGGCCAAGGGCCTTCCAACATAAATCTTGGCCTTCCTAACCATTTCCCTCTATTAACTATGCTCGACCGACGCTGTATTTTGTACTCTTCTTCTCGAAATTAAGAGGAATGTATTAAGGATACTTCTCACATACCTGGTGATGTTGACGTAAATAGGTCTCAATTTCAGCATTTACGCGAGCTTCTTCATCTATTTTGTAACGCAGTGTCTGCCAAACGAAAGGAACGAGAACTGTGAAATTGGGAAAATAAGCCGATTAACGACTCCCGTTATGACTGCTTATAGGCCATTATAACAGATAGGACCCTGCGCGTGCTCTGATTGGTCAAAACCCATGTTTTATCAGAGTATAAAACAGAAAAAGCGTGTTTTATTGTTTTGCGCGCGTAATTTCTATATCATAAAGCAAATGAAGAAGCCTAATCCGTGTATTACACGGTGATAAAACACTCCGGACATTTGAAACACACTCGAGAAATGTAGAAAATGTAGAAAACACTCGCCTGCGGCTCGTGTTTTCTACATTTCCCTCGAGTTCTCAAATGCCCGTCGTGTTTTATCAGTGTAATACACGGCTTAGGCTTCTTTATGGATGATTTGGTAAAACAAGGAATCATGTCATGTCTACAAAACCATGACAAACTGTGTAGAGTAGCACACGCGATGTTCCAGGCAAATCTAAAGCTGAATAGCTAAGCTGAATCTGATACCTCAAGATCTTCTTTTAAAGCGTTCTCCCCTTGTTGACATCGTTTCTGTGTGCAGCTGACGCGAACCTAAACAGAACGGCAAAACAAAATTGCTGTTAATTTGAAAAGTGCCGTAAGCTCATTGGCTATTGAATACATAGAAAATGGAGACTGGAACTGCATTTATAGGAATACAACATCAAGGTTGCCACCCACCGGAAACCAAATAAAATATCTCTGACCTTTGATGATAGTTCTGGCCATGAATCGACAAAAATCAGGATGGCTCAAATAATTTTGAAAACAAAATTGCCTTGTGTATACAAAAACATCTAAGAAAACAATTTGCGGCAACCTTAAGATACAATTCCCGACTTTTCCCTGACCTTGAATAAAATCTAAAATTTTCCCTGACTTTTCCCTGAGACGTGGCAACCCTAAACATACTATAATTACAGTTACTAACAGCGGCTAAATCCAGGGTGCTGCTGACTTCAAACAGAATCCCGACAAAACTAGATGATGTGATTGTCGTACTTCAAGTTTCTCCCCATCGTTCGTCACCCAAACTTAATACTGGCTTCATGTAATGTATATATGAAATAATTCATATATGAACTGCGGTTGTGGATGGAAGTAAAGAATGATCATTTTTCAATTTAAGCAATCGGAAAGAAGAAGCCTGAAAAAAATCAGGGCTTCAACGGCAATATGAATTATTTCGTATATACATTACATCATTTCATTCCTCACAGGAAGATATGAAGTCAATAAATTGACCTCGCTCCCAATGTGTGGCTTCATAGCTCAGTTGGTAGAGCATCGCTCCGGTATCGCAGAGGTCACGGGTTCGAATCCCATTGAAGCCCTGATTATTTTTTCAGGCTTTTTTCTGATTGCTTAAATTGGAAAATATACTGCGATGATCATTCGTTACTTCCTTTAATACTGGCTTGCTATTATTTTTTCCACTGTTATTATATTAACACTGTTATGCAAACTTAACCAGTTAGTCTAACTGGGTTTGCTTAGAGTGTGCTATTGAGCTCCTGAAATCATGCTATAACATGTTACATGCATGTTAATTATATCAAAGAAGCAGAATAAAAAATGACAGAGTAAAAAACAGACCCATGAGCAAAGCACAAATTAATACATGCTTTAAAATTTTACCTCAGCATCTTTCTTAATGTACTTTCCTTCCATGCTTGTTTTTGCCTTCATTTCTTGTAACTGATCTTTAAGATGGGCAATCATTTCATTTCTTTGCTGTTTTTCCAAGAAAAAACATTTGTTAGCATCTACAAATGGTTTTAATTTCAAACTCGCAAATCTTCCCACGAAGTATTCTTCAAAGAATGTTTTTCAAGACTTACTTGTATTTCACTTTCTTTTTCCTTTTTCACCTCTCCCAGTTGCCTTTGGAGGGTTTTCACAAGTTTGCGACTTTCTTCCTCTCTGCAAAGTCACACAAAATGTTACTATAGTTAGAAGTGAACCCACTATTTAAGAGCGACTCTCCCTAACCACCGCGTGAGGGGCGGCACAAGGTCAGAAAAATGGATCCCTTGATATTTTGCCCAGAGATAACCTATGGTATGCTAAGAATCGTGATATAATTTTTAGGTTCTAGAGTTTTTACATTTTGGAGAAAATTTACAAAAAACCGTGGACAACCCGTGAAGCCGAAAAATCACAGAAATGAGCTCAAATTTCATGATCAGATAATTGAACTTGCGTGAAGGCGCATAGCAAATTTTGGCTATCTTTAGTTTATAATTTTATTAAGGAGGTATTACTAAGCTGCCTTGATGATATTTTAGACTGTAATTGTAATTCCGAATTCCTGGAGAGCAAGCGAAGAGAACCGAAATTTTTAGACTTTGAAAATCCAAAATTCCATACCTTTTTCAAACATCTCAAGACATACTCGGTATTATGTAGAATTCTTTCAAAATTTGATCCTAGCAAGTACAAGAGCTGTTGTTTAACGTGATATAATTTTTTTCTTGGCAAAAGTTATTTCTGAGGCGAGCGGCCCCATGCAAGTTGACCCAATTCGACCTTTCGAAGAGATTTTGTTTAACCAGGAAATGTAAACACAAATCGACTAGCCTTAGCTCGCTTTCTGAGCAAACCATTGAAAAACCTTGCCATTTCCCGTTAAAACTACCCAGTATACCTGAGATAATAATTCAATGACAGCTTACCTTCCAAATGGGTGTTTGAAGGCAAATAATTTTGATGTTCTTCACTAATTTTAGCTAATTTTCTCGTGTCTTGCTGCCGTGCTCAGCCACCGGCCTTTTCATACGGCTACGACATTTTTTAAGTGTCAACTTTCTCGGGCTCTTGTAATATTTTTGCAGAACCTGGATTCATGTCTTGCATATAACGCATCCTCAGGGTATCTAGTGAGTTTTGTATAGGATATTTCTAATGAAAAGAGGCAAGAAATGAAGGAAGTAATAGAACTGGAGGAACTGAAAAATAGACCAGATCGATGTCACGCAATCTTCACATCTAAGTGATCGCGTGCCGCAAATACATCCGGATGGATAGTTTTGTCTTGCTCTTGCTCATTTATTTATTTTCTTCCTTACCAGCATGAATTGGTTTACGCTTGGTTTTATTGTAACTTCTTTATTTGTAATCACAAGCCTATTTCGGAGAAGAGTTCTTTGTATGTAATACTTAGAATCGGTGTATATACGCGCAACACTACTTTTGCCATTTGCTAGTGACTTTGCAACAAACTAGAAATCCTATCTAAATTTAGCTCCAAAAGTCAAATGCCTGCGCAGGTTCATTGCTAATGATTTCCTAAAGCTAGATAAAAGGGAACAGTAACATATATCTGACAAAGGGGTAGTTACTGGCCGCATAGCGAGTTTTTCTAACTTGTATTAATTGTATTTACCAATTTGCCCATGCCAGTTAAAACGTGAAATAGGTCCCCTTCGTGGCGCATCTACCTTTTTAGGAATGATGTTCAACAAGATACCTTTTGGTGCAGAAGTAGACGCATGCGTTTACATAATTCTCGAAAACTATCCCTTTGGATACTAAAAATTATTTGCTTTTGGGTTCGCACCGCCATGTTTCTTTTCGTACGCGCAAATAGCACAAAACTGTTTGAGAGTTGTTATCGAGAGAGATCTAAGTTTAAAACAGATAATTACCAAACGCAAATAGACCTATGGCAAGCGGTTTGTTTACCTCAAAAAAGTTTTAAATATAGAATTCTCACGGCGTTTGAGCTGTTGTCTATTAAAATCGAACTTTTCGATCGCCCGCAAACTTTTCCTAGGACACCCCATTACGTGGGATAAGGATAATCTTTGCGAAATGATGACCTCAGGAGGGAAACTCAACACAACCAAGTCATCGGTTGCAAAAGTAAGAGACATTTGCACCGGGCTTGACAATGCTGTTGATGTATCCATGAAACGTAAACAGCGAACGAGGTTGAGCAGGAAATATGTTTTCCGGTTTGCGCTCGCGCAATTTTGTTTTCAAAATCTTCCAGTTGCCCCTTCCCCCCATCCTCTACGCCCCCTTTAATAAAAAAAAATGGAATGGGCCGTCCAAATACATTTTTTTCCACTCATTTTAAATCCAAAGTTAACACAAGGGTGGGGTAGGGGACTAGGGGAGTGAATAGGGTGTGGTTACGAACTCTTAGCTATTTTCCACTACACAGTGAGCTAAGCAGTAGCTGAGTACGCTAAGGAGAAAAACGGGAAGTTGTCCCGTTTTAATTTGAAAGAAAAAGGTATTTTGAGCGGAAGCAATTGAGTGAATTGCTAAATTAAATATTTTGAACAAGAGACACAAAAAAGTTCTGTGGTTTGTTTATATCATGATGGAAAATCTTAGTTAATTGCAGTGGCCATGTAATGAACTGTTAAATACACTGCGTGCAACATCAACAAGAAAAAGCAATTGTTTGCATAGGTTGACTTCTTTCCCCCTCCCCCGTCAGAACAAAAACAATCACCTGGGGCCCGTTTCTCGAAAGTCCCGGTAACTTAACGGCCCGAAATCGTATTTTTAAATCAAAGTCTCAAGAAAAGTAGGGGGTGTCCTGACCTCCAATGAAGTCCATTTTGTTTCATTAGCTGATAACTTTACTGTATCATTTTCAAAACTTTTGAAAATCCCGTCTGGAATGGAAAACAAAACAGCTTAACGGGAAACAAGCCCCAGGGGCCCGTTTCTTGAAGCTCCCGGTAATTACCGGGCCCGTTAAGCTGTTTTGTTTTCCATTCCAGATAGGAGTTTTAAAAGTTTTGACAATTACACAGTAAAGTTATTAGCTAAAGAAACAAAATGGGCTTCATTATAGGTCAGAACAGAGCCTACTTTTCTTCAAAAAGTGACTTCCGAAAGTGACGAAGGAAAGATTGCGTTACACTCCCTAGACATGAGTTACGTTTGGCCTCAGGAATTTTTTACACAAGAAACTAAATGAATATCAAGAGGTTGTTCACTGAGAGGTATATATTGCAATATATGGATTGATTTTCCGAAAACGTGTTGCACAAGCTTAACCTGGAACCGGCGTACAAGCTCGAAGTCAAGATATGACCCTAAATTATAAAGCGCGGCAAGAAGAAAGCAATCGAAAAATTAATTGAGAACGTCAAAATTATATGCCTTCAAACACCCATTTGGAAGGTAAGCTGTCATTGAAGTATTATCTCAGGTTAACTGGGTAGTTTTAACGGGAAATGGCAGGGTTTTTCAATGGTTTGCTCAGAAAGCGAGCTAAGGCTAGTTGATTTGTTTACATTTCCTGGTGAAACAAAATCTCTTCGAAAGGTCAAATTGGGTCAACTTGCATGGGGCCGCTCGCCTCAGAAATAACTTTTGCCAAGAAAAAAATTATATCACGTTAAACAACAGCTCTTGTACTTGCTAGGATCAAATTTTGAAAGAATTCTACATAATACCGAGTATGTCTTGAGATGTTTGAAAAAGGTATGGAATTTTGGATTTTCAAAGTCTAAAAATTTCGGTTCTCTTCGCTTGCTCTCCAGGAATTCGGAATTACAATTGGAAGTCTAAAATATCATCAAGGCAGCTTAGTAATACCTCCTTAATAAAATTATAAACTAAAGATAGCCAAAATTTGCTATGCGCCTTCACGCGAGTTCAATTATCTGATCATGAAATTTGAGCTCATTTCTGTGATTTTTCGGCTTCACGGGTTGTCCACGGTTTTTTGTAATTTTCTCCAAAATGTAAAAACTCTAGAACCTAAAACTTATATCATGATTCTTAGCATACCATAGGCTATCTCTGGGTGAAATATCAAGGGTTCCATTTTTCCAACCTTGTGCCACATTTTTACAATCTCACTCGGTCCCTACAGAGAGTCGCTCTTAAGCGCCAAGAATATCAACAAACTTATACCCCATTCACACCAACCTGTTAAACATGTTTAAAAGTGGTTTAACTAAACAAGGTTAAAGTTAGGCTGCTCATACCATACACATCCCACAACTTAATAAGGTAAAAACATGTTTGAATAAATATGTTAGCAAGGTGGTTTAAAATTTGTCTTCTCAAAATGACTGCAAAGGGTAATCAAAAAACTGGAAAAACCTAAACTTGATTTAGTTAAACTAGTTTAGTTGGTGTGAATGGGGTATAAGACTCAAAAGGTCTTGGTTTAGCTTAGCCTTCTAAGCAGGCCTACGTACTTTGAGCTTATTACCCATTACTTCAGATTTTACATGACAAACAAAAATTAACCATCTGTTTAGGAGGCTAGTTTTAGCTATATTATCCTCAAAGAACCAATATCATCCATTTGACAAATCAGAGCAATTTTTTTCTTTCAAGTTCCGATAATCAGATTCTTACTTACAGGCATTTATTTGTACAGTAACGTAATTTTTGTGATTGGCCAGATCTTTGATTAAATGAGTTTGGTGGCTAGCAACTACACTAATACTACTAACAAGAACATGTTTACTTATAAGAAAAAAAATTTAATCTAAAAGTGTGCTGCAGTTATACAGAAACAATATCATGCTGTGAATGATTTTAATAGCCTTGACACATCCATTAGAAAGTCATCTAGCTTAGTAATTTTTAAGAGAAATTTGTTGTCTTTTTAGCTTTTAAATTTTAACTTTTTACTATTTTTTCTATTTTTATTAATTATTATAATTTCTAAATTGTTATAAATATGTATTATATTTTATTTGTATATATTTATTTTAGTCATAGGACCTCTATGAAAACCACATTTGTGATAGAGTTTCCTGATTAAACATTGTTACTACTATTAAGCATTATTAAAAACTGGATCATTGGATAATGCAATTCAATTCAATTCATTGGCTTAGCCATCATGGTATATGAGCCATTATACCATGATCTACAAACATGGGGAGAGTATGCGTGATTTTTTGGGCCTTTTTGTTTTTATTGTAGTCTAGTTTTCTATATTTTGGGGGCGTTTTTAATAAAACAATTATTCCACTCACGCTTGTTGGATATGAGATGATGATAGCCAACTCGGCGCTACGCGCCTCGTTGGCTATCTATCATCTCATATCCAACGCGCGCTCATGGAATAATTGTTAAATAGATTAAGCAGTTATTCAACTTACTTACTTAAGTATAGTTTGCTGAAGTGCTGCTTTCTTTTCCTTCTCTGTATTTACAGCTTTGACAAGGGAGTCATAAGACCTGCTGCCAACAACCTCACCAAGTGTCTCCTCCATGACATCCTGGAGGAATTTTCTACACAAAGAAAGAAATTGTTGTCTTAATTAGAAATTGCTGTCTTAGTTGTGAAATGTTTTCTGTCTTGACTACAGACCATGGATTTAAAATTTTTTTCATGTGTTTTTAAATGCTAGCATCAGATGTCCTCTAGCCTGAATGGTGCATTTTATAGTATGAAACATGTATGTAAGTAATATCATATGAGCCAAATTATTCTTACAGTTTGACTGGTTCTTAAATTATGATCAGTTTGAGGACAGATGTATAGATGACATCATTAAAGTTTTTTGGTTTCTATATTATATAAAACAGATAGATTCCATGTAGCCTGCGTAGCTGACAGGATCTTGTGCGCGAGTGCTTTTGTTTTGGTTGCGAAGCCGTGAACGTGAGTGGCGAAGCCGTGAGGGGATTGGTGAAGAGTCAAGTTGAATTCCCGCCTGCCCAAATTCATAGGGTTTTTTGAATTATGCGTTCACCAGTGCAAGCGAATTTCGGATTGGCTGAGAGCACTGAAACGTCAATCAAATGTTAATCGATACCTCTCATCTTTCCCAAGGGAAAAGGTCTGTTTTCATACACAGATTTGCAAAATGGAGAACGTAAAGAAATGCACAGAGGAAGCTTTGGATTTACTAAATATCTGAGGATAATTTTTGTACTGAAGGAAAGTCTTGGCGCTGCTGCCAACAGGTGTTGGAAAAAGCATGATTTACTCAATGTATTTGCTTTGGTGAGCCAAAACATGCGATCAGCGAAGACTTGCGTCCGGTTTATCTCTCTTCGAACCCGGCGGTACATTGAAGACCCAATTGCAGAAATCGTATCACTAAACTGTACGTTTGTGGAAGGGGAAAGCGACAAAATCGAGTCCACAGGTCTGGCTAGGCCATATATTTAAGTTAAAATTAACGGAAAACAATGTCAGACAACGAAATGCTATTGCCATCAAGAACACAAGAAAGTCGTGCAGATCGGATCGAAATCCACCAATCACAGCCACTAGTGTGACCTTCTGACCTTCTTTACTTCATGCTAGCGGGCTGTGATTGGTGGATTTTGATCCGATCTGTCGATAACACGCAAGACTGACGGAAATTTAGGAAACGTTTTCTGCGGGTGTTTTGTTTTGCAAAGTCGGTTGTAAAGAATCTCATCCAAACTCAGCCACTGCTAAAACAATTAGCAAAATGCCTCCTATTATATCACACAAGAGAGGTAAATCGTTTAAAGACTAGGTTGTTAAACTTTGAAGGCCGATGCTTGCCACCCGCAAGTTAATAAACTTTTCAAGTTTCGTATTACAACTCATTCTTTGATTGGCTTATTAGATTGATGTAATCAACCGTGATAAAAGTGGGCGGCAAGCAAAAACCATAAGAAATGTGGCAGGTGGGAATTTCACTTGCGGCGAAGCTGCTCGTGTATTTCCTCGCGGGTCGCAAGGAAAACAAATGTCGGCTCCGCCGCCAAATATCACTTGCTTGCTCACGAATCCCGCCAGCTAAGCAGGCTAGATTCCATGTTGCCATGCATCTGTTCACTAATATATAACAGAAGACATCAAAATGTGGTAAAAACACCAGTGACACGTACTCAGTGATCGCCTTGTGTGCCGCTTTATTGTTCTGATCACATTTGCATTACTGAGCAGACACTTGGTAACATAGAACTTACCTCCATTGTGGTACATTATAGAATTGTAGGCACGCAATGTGTGCAGAGATAGTAAAGTATACAGTTGGCTTTGTACCTAACAGTAGCTATTTATAGCCCTCTGCATGGTTTGCAATGTATACTGCTAAATAAATGCTTGCTGTACAGAGTTGAAAGCTAAAATACTCCTACAGGTAGTCTCTTTAGCTGAGTGCTATGAAACTGGAATAAGATCCAGCATTATGGTACACTTGTCTCAGTTATATTTCAAGTGGATTTCTGGGTGTATATAAGAAGAACTGTGGTTAGAGACTAGAGTGTTTTCACTGCTGTTCCTTGTTCTTGAAAAAGCCCCAATGCTGCCCTTTGTCAAACCTATCAATGTCAATACTGCAGAGGCTAAAATACTTGAAAAATAAATAAAAGACAAAAGGTTACCTATCTGCTTGAATTTTTGACAGACTGTCATTTGTCAAGGGGTTTTGTCTTAAACTTCTGTTTAGTGCTGCGCAAGGAAAAAATGGATTAGAGAAAAACACAGTAATATTAACTTGTCCAAGAAGATCTTGCAGTGCCATGCTAATATATAAGAACACTACATATATAAACTGGAAAATAAAAACAAAATTATTCCAAGTTCAAGCTCTGGCTGAGTCCTTGTGTTATGTTCTTGAGCTCCAGCATCACAGTCTCTCCCTCTAAATGGGTGTGCTAGCAAACTTTTGCAATGGGCTGAACGTAAGGAAGGGGTGCAGTGTAGGTAGCCCACTGTGGACCAGTTTTGTTAGTAACGAGGACAACACAATCATCTTTGAGTGTTGTTATTTCCTGCTTTGGAACCTGAAATTACGCACTAGTCTGGCAATTATCAGTTGAGTAAGGTGCGACAGAGCATTGGTGACAAAGTTTGGAGTGGACTTAAAATTATGATGTTACCATGGGCAACTTTTCTCATTTCCTATGGTAACAATATCGTTGCCTGCAATTTCCAGAGCTTTGCTGCCAATGGCGTCAAAGGCCAACAAGTTGCCACTGGAAATGGAGCCAGTTGCCCCCCACAACAACACAAGTTGAACATTAAAACCTGGTCACCAAACTTCTGTCGCACCTTACTCAACTGATAATCGTAGTGGGATTGCAATAGAACCCACTGTGCACTTAGACATACATGTACAATATTCAATAGGAATAACTTCTTCTCTCAGACCTCATTACCACCCCCCCTACCCAATCTCAATGATGGTTAACACAACAATAGCCAGTTTGTACATACCATTGGTGCTGTCTCGTAAGGATTGTGCCACAGAAGGTTGTGTATCATCCATTACTCTTAGCTGACTCTTGTGGTTGGAATTGGGGTCATCTCTGTTGCTCATAAGCTGTAACACAAGCAGTGAAACCAAATGAATAAAATAAGATAAATCATAATAAAAAGTAGAAAAGATGGGTTGTACATGAATTTCTCATATAAAAGAATACACAAAGGTAATCATCTGACAAAAAAAAAATGTAGTGTGGAATCCCGATTTCTCGAACCTCCAGGGGAAATGCAAATTGGTTCGAGAAATCGGAGAGTTCGAGAAATCGGGGGTAAAATTACAGTGTTTGACTGAGGAGAGGGAACGACTGGTTCGAGTTATTGGGAGGTTCGAAAAAATCAGGGTTCGAGAAATCGGGATTCCACTGTACATATCAGGGTTATTATTAATTTAGGGAGCAGAGAGCAAGTAGATGGGTGAAACTAATCCCGATTTCTCAAACCTAGATGGGTGAAACTAATTTATGCCAAGGGGACAAGCCTCAAAGAGAGGCTCTGATATGCAATTTTACGCAGTCTTTTGGAGATATTTCCTCAAAAAAAATCAATTTTGGAAGAGGTCAAACTGCCAAGAATATTAATGGAGTACAAACACTTTCTTTCAATTTCTAGGATAACTGGAAATGTACACAACACCCCAACCCCATGCCTCCTCTCTAGCTTCAGCCTTGATAGCCGTGAGTCAAAGACAGTCAAGGTTACAAGTCACATTCCAAAAAGACTGCATTTTCCCTAATTACCCTTTACAACTTAAACACAAATTATTTCACAAAAAGTAACTGGTTTTTTTTCAGCCGGCTGGCAGTACTCAATGAGAAACCTGCATGTACAGTCAGAAAGTGATGGAATGAGGAGTGATTGGTTAACAGAATTTTGAAGAGACTGTAAGTACTAGTAAGGAATGTTATTGTGGAATACATTAATGTCTAAGACTAATGCTTTTTAACGTTCAGGTGTTTCTCCCTGTTTCTCACCGCTTCATATCTGGTCTCCAGATCTCTTTGATCCTGCAAAATCTGTCCCAGTTCATCGTCTACAATTCGCGCAGCATCCGGTCTTCCCTCTAACGTCGGCGGCATAATATGACCTAAGATGGCCAGCTGATCCACACAGTCTTCTAACACTGCTGAAATGTGGATTGAATCCAAACTGGACAGCATTTTGAATTCAAAACCTGGTGGAACGTGAATAAAAGTTAAACGAGTCGAAAATCTGGAACTTGACCTTTTTGCAGCATACGATCGATCGAAACATTGGATTTTAAAATCATTTGACAAATAAGATTTTGCTCTTATTCAAGTGATAAAAATATGTTTCAAAGATATCCAGTATTTCGTAAAGCAATTGGTAAGACGCGAAAAAGCGTCAGCGTAAGTTTTTTTTAACAAAAACACTTTTCATTATGGTCGACAGCAAATATGAAAATTTTTACTTCAGAAACCTCATATTAAAATCGACGTTAGACTGAAGGTAAAACTTTCTCTTATTTTCTTACTTACGTGAAAAATTTACCTTAAATATGCTTCTCTGAAGAGAATAACTGACGAGTTGATCGGAGCTAACTGAATCGTCTCTTCTTGTTCGCCATCTTTGCGATCTTTGCACGTAACTAAGCAACCTTTGTTTGTGTTGATCCTTAACGCGAAGGTGTTGATCAGCGGTTTTCCACAGGAGTTTATGCGCGTTTTACAGCAGGTTTTCAAGATGGCGGCAAGCGACGATGAAGATACGCTCGCGAGTTTTGGAACTCCATTTGAGCCTGTAGAAGAAGATGCACCGCGCAAAAAAGCAGTTCCGATACACGAGCAAGTTGTTACAGATGCTGAGGGAAGGAGACGATTCCATGGCGCTTTCACGGGCGGATTTTCAGCGGGATATTTCAACTCGGTTGGGACGAAAGAGGGTTGGCAGCCATCGACTTTCGTGTCATCTCGCTCGAAAAAAGGCGAGCAAAGAGCACAAAGACCTGAAGATTTTATGGATGATGAGGATATGGATGAGTTTGGAATCGCTCCCAAAAGAATCGCGACAAAGGAAGAGTTTTTATCCCAGGGAGGTGAACAAAATCGACGTAAACGGGTTGTAACTTCTGATTTGTCGGAAGGCATTATCCCAGGGGAGACCCTACATGTATTACAGGACCTCGTAGTGCCAGTGAAGATGTCCGTGGGTGTCGAGCTGCTAAAAAAGATGGGATGGAAAGAAGGACAGGGAGTTGGAGCCCGTGAAAGGAGAACAAAGAAAAAGGTGAAAAATGAAGGCCTGGCTACTGTGAAATGGCAACATTGCATAGATCTATGTCGGCTCATTAGAGGGAGGCATTGGGGGTTTTGAACAATGCGATTTCGCAAAAAAACAATCCCCAAATACCGCAATACTTCAATACAGAGTCGAAACTCAATGTCATATCAAAACCATGACTCTGTATGTTAAGTTTAGAGCAAATATAGCAATTAAGAATTTGCTATGTCTCTATGTCCTATGTCTCTATGTCCAGCAGCCAGACAAGTTGTTTAAAATACTCTGTGTCCGGCAGTCAAAATTATTTTTTTAAAATTTCAGTTAATAATATCAAATCCTGGTTTATATGGCTGAATACTTCACTATTTCCACTGTAGTGTGAATTTTTGTGAGCCCAGCATCCCTGTATCTACATTGTATAATGTACAGTAGACTACAATGTAGATGACCGGCAGTCAAAACTTTTTTGTAGTTTAGGCTAAATAGCACTCCGGTTAGCCTGAAAGGCACTCTGGTTAACCTAAAAAGCACTCCGGATAGTCTGAAAAGCTCTTTGATTAGCCTGTTTGTGGTTAGCTTTCAATAATGCTAAGGTAACAGTATATATACTTAAACATCCAAAGACTGCCAGCCGGTTGCAGTGGCGCAGTGGTCATGGGTATCGCTTGCACTATCACAATGGACAGATCTGACCTGGGGTGACTCCCATAGAACAAGGATAAGGGTGCTTGTCGAAAATTTTGGAAAGAACCCCTAAGAGGTACCAAGACCCTGTGGGTATGCCTTGAAATTGTTTCCACCCTCAAGAGGTTCCAATTCTAAAGCAACAGATTAAGCTTATTTCTGTTGTTTCTCATTGTTGTATTTAACCCCTAGAAGGTACGACAAGCACCCAAGTTCCCCCCCCCTAAGAAACATGACCTTTTTATTCTATTGAAGTACAGCTATATAACTTCTGTTTCTTGATAACTTGATTGACATGAAAAAGCCATTGATTTAGTAGAAACAATTGATTTAGTAGAGTTGGCATGTTATCGAAAGTTGCAGTAATCAGTTATAATAATATGTTTATTTTGCAGGTGTATGGTTGTTCTCTGCCAGCTGGTTTATCTTCATCGCAACCAGCAACTGGAAATGACGAAGAAGAGGATATTTTTGCAGTTGGTCTGCTCTTTGCACCAAAAGATGTTGAGGTGTTCACATTTACCCCAAAAGATGATAAGCATGGACTAGGCTACAAAGGACTAGACCCATCTACTGCACTGTTTGGACAAGACAACTGGCTTGGAAATGACCCTGTGTCAACCAGAGTGGGACGGAAGGGCATCTCTGGGGAGGTACATTTTACATGCAGTGCCTTGTGTCTCTTTTTTAAGCCCCCTATTTTCACGTCCTCTGCCTACACTCTGGCTCACCAACCCCTCTTTTAGTAGTACTTTAATAAAACTTTGCATACAAGCCAAGCGACCCATCAGGCCGGAGCTTATCCTGGTTTCTGTAGCATGAAGTGACTAGGAGTATTTCTACTCCCCCTTGGATGAGATACTAGTTCATGGCAGGGTTATTCTCCGGCATTAAGTTAGCCGGTACCCATTTCAAAAACACCTGGGTGGAGAGAGATTCTGTGAGAGTAAAGTGTCTTGCCCCAGAACCCAGATCTCTCAATCCAAAGACAACCATGCTAACCATGAGGCCACTGCACCTCCCACAGTACTTCAATAGCATTTATTCTCAACTCTTCATGTTGACTTCATGTCCTGGGCAAACTCTTTTTACATAAGATTGGCCTCTGAGGACCTACTTCTAATCACTTGGACATTTTATCTTGTATTATTACATAGCTAGCATTTGTAGCCAATATAAAGTGCACTCTGATTGGATAATGCTAGGGCACTATTCTACCTTATTATATGGCTAGCTCTGTGAGTGGGTAAGACGAATCAAATCCTGTGCTGTGATTGGCTACCTGAGTGGGCAAGATGGAGCTATCTTGCACGCTTGGGACTATTCGCCTAGTCCTGCAAGAAAAATGTCCCTGAAAGCCATATAATAAATCCTTTATTGACCAAGCTTGTTTGGTCAAGATGGCTTGATATTGGCCTCATTGTTTTTTTTTTTTTGCATGTTTATTGACCTCGACTCCGTCTCGGTCCATAAACAGGCAAAAAAAGAACTTGGCCAATATCCGGCCATCTTGACCTCACATTTGGTCAATATACCGGTAATATGTATTGCCCACGGGCCAATTACGGGCCTGCAAAAGCCAAGCAAAAAAGCCATTTAATCAACAATTAACGTCAAACATTTGGTCTTTACAGGAAAATCTCAAACCTTGGGCTTGCTGTGTTACCTCACCATCA
>OZ026599.1:4597209-4717209 GCA_964020085.1 Micromussa lordhowensis
GATTCTTAGTAAGCTGAAGAATCTGCAGAATTTAAAAACGGGGAAGAGAATGCGTGCAGCTGATTACATGTGAAATGTTGTGCAGGAGCAGTCACTGGTTTTTCACTTATACCATCGACGAGAAACAGCGAGTGAACGCGAAAAATTACCGCGCGAAATTTGGGGACTACAGTTTCCTTCACGTCTCGCCCCAGTTTTGTCACGGTCATATTGCGGCCACCTCTCCTGGACAGTTTGATTTGATAGAAATGATAGTAGATTAAGCCCAAGTCGTAGTCTTGATTATGTGAATAATGTACTTTTTTGGCACCAATCGTGGACAAGTTCAGAACAAAACGCTGTGCACGTGACTGGTAAATAACAATTGCTTGAAATAGTTGTTTGTAACCTTACGCACGCTTTGCGAAAATAATTCAACAGCGTGTCGGGTTTGTAAAACGCACATGTGAGTATGTCGCACTTTGATAAGGAGGATCCAAATGGTACGCATGTACCCTAAGGATACACGAGCCCTCTTGCGCGCAAATAAAATGTTTCAACTAGTTTGAGGTCTCAAAAGACTATTGACTTAGAGGTCTATCTCTTCCTAGCGTGATTTTTTTTGCACCATTGCGTGACATCGCGTGAGGGTGCTTGCGTTAGCTGGGAACCAATCTCCCTGCTTCCAGCTGTCAGCAGAGCATGGCTGTAGCTGCAAGACTCCGTCGTCTCTCTTTAGGACGAATGTTTGGAAACGTTGTTTGGAATCCAGCCAGTTTCCTGCACACGTTTTTGCTTGGAACTGTTTATGTCTCGCTGGCGTGTTCCAGAACGTTGTTAACCAAACTGTCGATCAGAGGTGAAGTATGATTTCCTTGTTTACGCAAACACCCTAAGCTCGATAGTCTCAGCACTTCATCACCACTGTGCAATAAATTCAAGCAAAAGTTAAACGGCGATTTTATTTTAATTTTACAAGAAATTGTCCACCAAAATAGGGACAAAAGAGGATTACGGGGCTTAACTGTTGCTGATTATTCTTACAATTTCAGCATTAGCGTGTTCAAAGCGAAAATCGTGCGAATATGAATTAATGTTTCTGAAAATGAATGTCATGCAATGAACTATTCCATTCAAATTAGTTCCACTTTGAAAACGGACATTTCCTCTTCTCGCCTCCGTTAACTTGAGTCTTCATTACCACGGATAACCTAGCGTGTTTATTCCTTGTTTTTTCTCCGCATTTGTAACATTCTTCCCAATACTCGCATTTAGCTTAGCGTGCTTTTTAGGATCCCTTGTAGCTCGTAAACTACATTAGTAATATTGGTCTTGTTGATGACCGAGTCACGGCAAAATGTTGTCTCCCGTAAAATCCAGTCATAATAACATAACAAAACATACTCCAGCACCACCCCGACCCCACCCCTAAGAGTTTTCTTCTTGTTCTGTACAGCGCTTCTTTTTTCTACAAACACTAGCTGTCAATTAGCTTTTTTAGCTTTTTTTTTCTGCTATGTTCCAACGTATACATTGTTCAATTTGAAGTTGGATGTCCAACACTGATGTTCATGTAGAGATGTTCATCACGCAAAATATTTTGATTCTCTGGTACATAGTGAGTGTTATTTCTTCCTAAATTTATGGTTGTCATGAAGCTAACTTATATCCCTATTTGTTTATTCCAGACACCCTGTCTATTGCAAAAATGGAAAAGATAAAAAAGTCATTTTCTTTTTTTACATATTGATCACTTTCAGATGAGATAGCATCAATATAGCGACCTTAGGCAAAACACGGCGCCAAACAAAATTCATACAGAAGCTACCTCACGTTTTGCGAGTCTTGTAAAGTTTAACCTAAACGTAATTACCTTCAGTTCAACTTTGTCGTTTGCAATCCGTGTCAATCATTTTTCTTTTTTTAACTTAAAAGTAATTGTCATTGTTTTCCCCAAAAGCACCTAGGCTTATCAAGGGGGTTTATAATATTGCAAGTTCATTTATTTAGGCTCGCACACAAACAGACGCATACAATATCACATGCAAACAATACACAAAAATTGCGCTGAAAACAACACGTTAAGCTTACATATCTAGAGATTTATTATTTTAACAATCAAACAGTTGCTACCTTAAAAACCATCCTTGTTCCTTTATGGTTTATTATTAACTCTTTGGTGGTTTTTTATCTTAGTAAACTGCTTTTTCAGGTTTCTTTCATAATCATAAAAATTACAATTTCCAATTACAAAATTCCCATTTTCCACTAATTTACTTGCCAAGTTGTTATCGGGCAGTTTGTTACTGGACACTTTGTTATCGGACAGTTTGGCGCCAATCTCAATTTCACAGCGACATTTAACACTTTACACCTCCTTTGTCAGTATCTTAATGCAAACTTTCTCTTTCTTTCATAACTTGGTTATTCTTCTTCTCTCGGAAATTGTAATTTTTCTGATTAATTGGTAATAGGACTTCGTGTCGTCCAATTCGCTCTGTAATCATACTCGTAATAAACAAATCGGACTCCCGCTTCGTGGTCGTCCGATTTTATCACCTGTATGACTACAGACCGAATTGGACTCCACTCGGTCTTATTACCATTGCATATAAAGGTGATTTTGTAAGTTGTCAAAATAACTCGAAATACCGAGACTGGGCTCCTTTAATTAATGAACAAAACAATGGATCTACGTATGTATTAAGTAATATATCAAACACGAGCGACAGTGTTTCATCGGGATATCCAAACACCGAGAAGAGAGTTGAAAATACGACGCGCAGCGGAGTATTTTTGACGAAATTCGAGGTGTTTGGATAGCCGATGAAACACTGTCTCGAGTGTTTGATATATCTTCTCAATCGAAGCAAAAACTAAGGAGAAAATCAAGAGGTAAAATCGTCAAAATCTATGCTAATTAAGACCGGGTATCAAAACCTCCTTCACGGTTGTGATTTTCTTTGTTTTAGCTTGATGAATTATTAATGAGTTTGAGAAGCACCTTTGTAAATCGGCCATTTCCGATGTATTAAAATTCTAACATGGCTTTGAGGCTTGGGGGAATAAAGCAAAAGAAATTCATTTTTCATCCCTCAACCTCGATGTGATTTCTTTTGTTTTATTCCCCCGAGCCTCGGAGCCAAGTTAGAATTTTAGTGCATCGAAAATGGTCTATTTCTTAGCCGTCCTTTGCAAATCATCAGCGTCCGTGAAATTGTAAATTTCAAAACCTACGGCTAATTTTCGTATTTCAATTCGGTACTGATAAACACATTGAATAGATTGAGATCGATAACTCCTATTAGGTGAAATAGAAATATATTTTCAAACAGGCTTCTTCCTCTCCGTCCCTGTCTTATGTGCGTAAAGTCTCTAATAAAGAAAATCCTAGGAAGTCATCCCCCTACCCCCTACTCCCTACCCCCTACCCGCCTACCCCCTACCCGCCTACCCCCTACCCGCCTACCCCCTACCCGCCTACCCCCAACCCCTTACCAAAGTGTTGCTGACATGGTACTGTGGTCTGATCCATTCTCATTTTCTCCCAACAGATGGTGGATACGAGTATCTTCCAGTTACTGTCAACATCTTCGCCGAGCTGCTCAAGTTACTTGTTTGTTGTAGTCTTTATCTTCACTTGCTACTATGCAAGGGTAAGGGAGAAGAGTCAATTCGGTTGATCAAAGTTCAGCCTGAATTTTCAACTTCGTCTTTTGCAATCCGTGTCAATCTTCTCCATCCTGAACCATCCTTGTTCATTTATGGTTTATTATTATCTTCTTGGTATTTTTGTATCTCAGTCAACTATTATTTTCAGGTTTCCTTCAATTAAAAGGTACTTTTGTTCTCGCCAAAATAACTCTACAGTGAATTGGAGCCTCTCCGTACGGCACCTCCGTAACTACATTGCAGACAGTTCAATTAGTCTCTGAGAAATCTGAGTTAGATAATCGCTACCTCTATAAGACGCACACCTCCATGATACGGACACTCAGTTAGTCTGATCCCTTTGAATTCCTTATGTAAGAGGCTCGACTGTAGTTTATGTAATGTATGAAACACGAATGACAGTGTTTGACCACATTTCCAAATACTGAGAAGAGAGTTGAAAATGCGTCGCAGCGGAGTATTTTTGACGAACTTCGAGGTGTTTGGAAATGTGATCAAACACGGTCTTGAGTGTTTGATATATCTTCTCGATCGAAGCTAAAAGTAACAAGAAAATGGAGAAATACAATCGTAAGAATCTTTGCTAATTAAGATCAGATATCCAAACATCCGGGTCACGGTCGTTAAACTCCTTAAGCTTGATGAATTATTAATGAGTTTGAGAAGAAGTTTTCAACTAAATATTTTGAAGTTATTAGGCTGTTCTTGTCAAGGTGTATACGTGAGCGTACCTGTAGTTTTATATATATGTGTTTTTTTATTATTACTGTTTTTCATCTTTATCTCACAGAGGGAAAGGTTCTGTCCGTTGCTGATGTTAATTGGCGCGAACTTCTTAAATGGGCAGTTCCAGGATTGCTGTATTTCTGCGACAATCTGATAGGATTTTACATTTTGTTGCATTTATCTGCAGTAAGTATATTAACGGTACACATTTTCCCAGAGTCGCGAATGAACAGAAGTGGCTTACACCACGCGCAAATACTACATCAGGGAACTTAAGCAAACCACGACGACGACGGCAACGAGAACGTCACCAAACAAACGATTTAATGAAGAGAACAATGGCTTGCACGTGCGTTATAAATCTTTTGGACATTCTTAGCCGTTCTCTGCTAAACAAGAACGTGAGAACACTAAGTTCTGCGTACTTTGGACTACGCGAACGACGGCGGCTAATTTTCACTATTCGTTTGGAATCGGATACTGGCGTTACATATTTAACTTAAGCCATGAACATATCTAGACAATAGCAAAATTCGAAGGTAAAATATAAATTCATCCTTAGATTCGTCTTTAAACCCTCCATTAGCCTTCTTCGCAGACCTGTCTCGTCACGCCGGCGAATTTGCGACGAGCCAGTTCAAAAGAATATCTGTGAAGGAAGCTATCACTACATTTGTAAACGCAGAAAAGAGGCAAATACGATAAAAAATGCAAGCGAAAATGAAATTCCCAGAGTTCAGATTTTATAAAGCTCGGAACTCCCGGCAGGTAAGATTGTTTGCAACATCGTCTGCAACCAACTTTTAGCTAGTAGGGAATTAAAAAAAAAACCGCGAGCTCGATTAAAAAATGAATTTATATTTTACCTACGAATCTCGAGATAGTCATTTACTTTATTAATCGTAAAAATTACAATTTCCTCGATTATGATTGGTTAAAAAACTCATAAGGGAGTAATCGAGCGAGTAATTTCAAAAGCGGACGAGCGCGAAGCGCGAGGCCGATTTGAAATTACGAGCATGATTACTCACTGAATTGTACGACACGAGGTCCAATTACTAATTAATCGTATCTATAACAAATTAGAACTTCTTTTGAGCGAAAACGTCTGTAGCGCTTTTCCTAAGTTTTGAAAACTGTAGAGAACTTTGCTAAGGAAACTATTAAAGCACGTGTAATTGACGTGAAAATCACGTGGGTATCCAATTACAGGTGTCCGATCACAAAAAGTTCAAATCGGACACCTGTAATTGGACACCCACGTGATCGCGCGCCGATTACGTGACAAATAGGCGCGCGGAGAACCAATCACGATCAAGAAAGGGAAAATTTACATTAAAAGACGGACAAAGGAGGTTTAAATTGTTTCATGTCGCTCTGAAATTGAGATTACTTGATTTAAACTACAACTTTGAACAGGATTGGTTGTAAACTAGAACTTTGAATGTGATTGGCTTATTGAACTGTCCGATAACAACTTGGCAAGTGAATTAGTGGAAAATAGGAGTTTTTAAAACCAATCACAATCGAGGACGTTGTAATTTTTATGGTTAGTCCTATTACCATTACTCATCACTGTCAAAACTATCGCAAAACTAAATCCGCAACACTACGATAACTTTGAAATAACAATTTAAAAGATTATCCGTTGTGGTTTACGTTCTCCAGACAACGTAGAATTTGGTAATTTCAGGTTGCTGTTTTGAAGAGGACGGCGAAGAAATGTACCAAGAATTCAGTATAACGCACGTGCACAGCCATTGTTCAGCTTACTAAACCTTTTGTTCATTGCCGTTGCCGTTGTGGTTTTCTTAAACACGGAGCGAGCCTATAAATAGAGGCTGAGCGGCTCAGCCCGTCCATCACAAATTGAAATACTCTGCTTTGATTGGCTTATTCACCCAGGCGTGTCGTAATCCCGCGAAATTTGCACGAAGTAATATTTCAGGCGACCGCACGAGGGAAAGTTTTTCGTTTCTTTGCTTTCTTTGTAAAAAGGTCAGCGAATACAACAAGAATGGCATCTACAGAAGAAGAATTTAGACAGGTATCGTACTTCATATACATACATTTTAACTTCTTATTTTTGTTGTTTCACTTTTGAAAGCATATCGATTGTTTTCGAGTTGTTTACTCCGCGACCTAAATCCCGCAACGTAAATGCCGTGTTTTAGCCAACAAAGTGCAAAACCGCTGACCTTTTATAGGCTCGCTCCGTGTTTAAATAAACTCCCCAGTGTGAGCTGCACGGTGCAACTAAGCGATTGCATACAGGTTCAAACGTGGAAGGTGCAAACGCGAGCACAAGTTGACGCATCGACATGCGAGTTGTGCATTAAGAGTGTTTTTGTTTGCAAAATGATGTTTAGTTTTGTTGCTGTTTTTCTAAGATTATATTCATTAAGACGCAAGATTTGAAATGGAAGTTTCTTCCCTTACTCTTCCTTTTCCAAGCTAAGGAAAATGGAACCATTGAAACTCTTTTCATTCTCTTGTATTTGCCTCTACACTGGCGACGAATAATTAACAGGTCTCAATTATTTCTTTCACACTTTATATCTAGTTGAAATGTGAATAGGCCCTTTGCAGCTAAGCCGTCACGTGACCTACTTTTCATAAAATTATGGGCTATAACTTAACAAATGCCAGAAATGGAAAAAGCATGTCGAGAATATCAAAACGGCCAAATTTGAGGCCCCCATCATTAAAAGATGAGATTTTATGACAGTCTGAATTTTTTAAAAAATAAGGAGGTTTGTATGGAAAATGTTCCTGGAGAGACCTTGGTCTCCAGCAAAATTTCCCATACAAAACTTCTAAATTTTCCGAAAATTCAAACTGTCGTATAAACTTACTCTTTCATTCCAGGGGGCTCAAACTTGGCCATTTTGGTATTTTCGATGCGCTCTTTCCATTTCTGGCATTCTTTAAGTTATAGCCCATAATATAAAAATGTTCTAGGAAAAATTTGGTCACGTGACCCCAGCTGCAAAGGGCCTATAACCACACGATACGCAAGAAGAAATGATGGCAGCTGTACATTTTTCCAGAATACCATGCGAAGCTAACGCAGCCCATTAGGCTCAAGGAAAGGCATATTTTTTCAATATTTGTTCCCGTACTATATAGCTAACGACATTTGTGTATGAAAGTGAAGAATGATCCTCGCAGTGAATTATCCAATTTATGCAACTGGAAAGAAGAAGCCTGAAAAAAATCAGGGCTTCATCGGGATTCGAACCCATGACCTCCGCGATACCGGTGCGATGTTCTACCAACTGAGCTATGAAGCCACACATCGGGAGCGAGGTCAATTTGTTGAGTTCATATCTTCCCGTGAGGAGTGAAATGATGTAAGTATATATGAAATAATTCATATATTTGAACTGCGGTTATAGATGAAAGTGAAGAATGATCCTTCTTCACTTTCATCTATAACCGTAGTTCAAATATATGAATTATTTCATATATACTTACGACATTTGTGTATATTAGATTTGAAGATTCTACAACTCTTCTGTATATTTTTATAGGCGCTGTTGAAGGATTTCGTGCGCTAAGAATTTTGAGTAAATGTAGAAGTTGGCATGTTTTTTCCTATGTTTAAAATATGCCAGTCGTTGTACGGATACTGTACAATTATTGTATACTTGTTTGCAGGCGGTGTACACGCTGATGCAGAACTTTGTCATCATATCTACCGCAGTTCTGTTTAGGATTGTCCTCAGGTCAGACAACCACGTCTTAACTGGTTATTAACACTAATTAACTGGTTAAATTGGCCCCGCTTATTCCGGAATCAGTCAGAATATAATGAACAGGTTCATTAACCGTGAATGACCACTCAGTTGAGTTGAATCCGATTGAAATTCGTGGAGTTCTGCTCTAGGGTCTAGAATACTCAGACAAGTTTTTAGAGCTGAAAAAGTTGGGGGGAAAGCCTAAAATAAAATGAACACACTCCTTTAGTCGCGTGAACAGTTCCATTCCCTACAAGAGAGAGACCTCTGTGGTTCAAACTGAAATATTCCCTTCCGGTGACGTGGCGTTTAATATGACCAATTACAGGCTCTACTCTGATCAGTGGGATACGCCCCGAAAATCCGAGATAAATGCGAAGCATTCAACAAAAAGTTCCAAAAGTTCTGGGAGCAAAATCAGAAGTCCCCTTTTGGGAAATTTTCGAAAATTCGGCTGTACCACGCGAGGCTGCCCGTTTTAACTTCCAAAAATTCTCCTCTAATGCTGTTCTATTGGCCAGTAAAAATTTGCTAAATTTAAATCGGAATGTTTGATGGCCGTTAAAAAGCATTGTCGTTGATTCGAGCGGGTACGAGGTCGAGGTTTGAACCCTGATCGGGGTCATTGAGTTGTGTTCTTGGGCAAGAAACTGGACAACTCCTCACCCAGATGAATTTATGGGTACCCGAGGATAACCTTGTTCTCGACAACAGCCTCCCATCCCGGCAAGGGAGGTAAAAGTACTACCAGACGCTTCATGCCAATGAAACCATAGATCAAGAGAGATACTATACTCAAAAGTACTGTAGTCAACCTGTTGATTTTTGTCTTTAGGAGAAAATTGAGCAGCGTCCAGTGGGCATCCTTGCTGATATTATTCTTATCAATCGTTTTGCTCTCAAATGAGAAGAGAGAACTCGAACATTCACATCACCGGCGAGTCATCGGCGACTTCTTGCCAACCGAAGTACAGTCAGCCCTAAACGGACATGAATCGGACGCTTGTCGGAAGCCACGACGGACTCCGGCCTCGCGAAATGTCACCGAAGCTGTCGAAGAGAAACTTGGCGTTTTCCGAGGAAGTCAAGGACACATACTGGTCCTAGCACAGTGTGTGCTGTCTTCCTTAGCGAATATTTACAACGAGAAAATCTTCAAAGAGGGCCAAGGAATGGAAGAAAGTATACTGCTACAAAACACAAAGCTCTACATGTTTGGCGTCTTTTTCAACACCGTGACGCTATTTCTCAGGCCCGGGTTTCGTTACCACGTGGTAAACTGTGGACTTTTCTATGGTTATAACCGTCACGCAACCTTCCTCATTGTTGTCACGGCTTTCTTCGGATTGACCGTAGCACTGATTCTGAAATTCAGGGACAACATGTTTCAAGTGATGTCTAATCAGCTGACCAATGTCGTCATGATTACGTCATCAGTCTTGTTCCTGGACTTTCATCCGACGTTGATGTTCTTTCTGACTGCGCCCGTGGTGTTGTTGGCGATTTTTATTTTTAATGCGGGCGCCAAAGCCGAGGTCGTATCACCGAGAGAAAAATTAGACACGCAGATATGATATATATACAAGAATCTACCAATCAATCAATCAATCAATCAACTTTGTTTAACGAGGGTGACACGCAACAGTGTTTAACTGATAAACTCGTGGCCCTCGAATTAACAAACTGACGTCAGTTTTTCATGCTTCTGTCCTGTTATTGATCATAAATTTCGTAATCACATTGTCAAAGTAGCTGTGGATCGACGAGGGGATAGCCGAGTGGATCCGCAGACTACTTTGACAATGTGATGACGAAATTCATTGTCAATAACAGGACAGACTCATTAAAAACTGACATCAATTTGTTTTTTACGATAAGAAATGGTCGAATTGCCCGCTCTCGCTCGCTGACGCCTATTTCCCTTTCGTAAACAAGCGATGCCATTTTTAACGGTCGATGCCATAATTGGTAACCAAGCTTGCCAGAATTAGCAACCAAGCCTTTTAGAGTGGACGATGCCATATCTGCTTCTGTTCAGGCCTGGACACGGTAGAAACTGGTTATAATTTGTTGAGGGAGTAAAACGCACTCACCAAATACTTAATTGTTCATATTCACACTGGTTTGCTTGCGGTTAGCTTTTATTTGCAGGTTGGGGCAGCTCTATCATTAACATTTAAGAATGTCACGTTTTATAATTAAATTTTGCGGAAATTTGGCGGATGAACCTGGTAGTGTAGTGGTATAAGAGGGATGTTAAGAAACAGAGGTTCCAGGTTCGATACTGGGTGGTTAGTAACATTTTCATTTTTCTTTATATTAGTAGAGAAAAATTTGTTGAGAAATTTTCTAAGTGTTGCGAAAATGGCATCGCTTGTTTCCGAAAGGGAAAATTGCCTCGCTGACGCGTTGCACGAATTTCAAATTCATGTGTCTGTCCGCATATTGACGATAAAACTTGGCCAATGAGCGCGCGAGAATTTCTGCAGTTATCGTAAAATTCCCGATCGAATTGGAATTCAGAAATGTTGGTTTGAATGAATGATTCAAATAGAGATTTAGATCAGCTATTATAGGGCGGTTTTCAATTGATTGTCGTAAAATTAACCCGAAGTTATCACTCTGTCCAATCGCAAAAGACACAGACGATGCACTGAGCTAATCAAAACTCGACGCAAATATACGTAGCTGACCCGAAGCGCGGGAAAATGTGTACGTGCGAGTCGGGATTTGTTTTGGTTTTGCTTCTTATTGGATGAAAAATTGGCGCGAGTTTTTAAGCCAATCGTGTAACGTAGTAAGTGCAAAACCAATTACTCTTGGACACTGAAATGAAAACCGCTCTATGATCCTGAAATAATTTGTAAAAAACTTATCCCAACTTTACTATAGCGCCAAAGAAATGCATGGGAGCCAGCCAGTATGAGAACTGGGAATATATCTGTTGATATTACAGCAAGTTGTTCAAAAGCCGAATAGGGTTATCCAAGGTTTAATATAAAAGAGTTTTTAACTGAAACGTTTAGTTTTTAAAAGATTTTGACTTTAATCAAAGTCAAACGAAAAGGCAAAAGTTTATAAACAGAAAACTCACTGATAACGGTGAAGTCTGTTGATTACATCATTAACGTCTCAAAATAATTATGAAGTCTGTACTTGGCGTATTTTTTGTTTTGTATGGAGACTCCCTGCTCGTAGCCAGCGAGAGAGAGGCTGATAATCAGCCACAAAATGGTGTTTTTTGTTTACATATTTAAATTGGCCTTTTACCGTTGTGGCTTACAACCGCAATTGTTCAATATTTTTTAATTCACTCATTCCACCAGGTACAATAGACAAAAACGACAAAACCAAGTTGGACGTTAAAAACATTTTATTTGTTCTAAAAGAAGAAAAGTATTTACAATATATTTATTTATTTTTAAACCAAAAGCCAAAATGGCAGCCTCAATTGGACTTCAGCTTCTCCACATTCTCGTCCCAGAGCCCGCGCTCCTTTTGTTCTTGGTGCTGACCAAAAGGAGCGCGGCTTCTGGGGACGAGAATGGCTTCTCCACAAAAGACTGGAGCTACCCACATTTGTGTCTCGGGCTATGGTTTTCTATACAGCTCTCTACCCTGATTTCTTTTACCCTAATACAACAACAACTATATTATGTCTACGTAAAATAGACGAGGATGAAACCCTCTACTAATTGGGGACACCTAAGAGTTTTGATTCAGGAACTATTTACAGCATTAAAAGTTAGAATTAAGGATCTATTTATCTGTTAAACATTAAAATAGTTACTATAGAGAAACATTTGACACTTTCAACAAAGAATGTTGAGTTTTCTAAGTTCTTACAATTTTCTATTTTACAATTTTAATGGTTGTTTGCTTGATGCTAAGTTCTCACAATTAGCCAGTATATTAGTGTTAGCACGCAGAAGTCTCGATTATTTCTTTATCATTTCTGTATGCCTGTTGTGACAAAACGGCAAAATGATTACGTGGCATGACCGCGCCTCAAATGTGCTTTTTCTGGCAAAGTACAACAGGGGCTGCATGCTTGTCTGCCACGCCCACATTGCAGAAAATGTTATTCCATTTCCCCAGCTTGTCTAATTCGTTATACATGTGAACACAGTTTTCATTATAATAATTAGGCTCCCCACTTGCCCATGCAGAATACTGGCCCGCTAATGGAGTGTCATCGATCCAGTAAAACTTATTGTCAGCTTTTCTGTAAAGTCCAAGCCACGCACCATAAGCTTGAACTGTTTGCTGTTTTATTAGGTCACGAACGAAGTTGTTCTCATCTTGTGATCTGATTATAGCGAGGTCTCCTCCCAGATTCTGGCAAGTCGTTCGAGCGTCGCTCCAGTTTGCGGTCGGAGTGTCGATGATGTGGTAACAAGAATTTCCGTGAAGAAACCAATCTTGCGGACATTCTAGTTAGGTGAAATTTGAAACAGGATGAGATTGTAGCTAGCTGACTAATGCAGAGTGGTTTTCACGCCAACGAATAGAGAACAATTTCGATCTATTAAAATTCTAACATGGCTCCGAGGCTGAAGAGACTAAGGGTACGTTTCTTTAACACTATCCAGGGTTGGACTCTTAAATCTCGATAAACCCGAAAATGGATTTCGCGTTTCTTTACTAAACAGATTAATCCAAGATCACTCGGATCAAGGCGCGTCAAAGGAACCGAAGAATTCATGTCCACAGCGGATTCTTAAGTTTAAACAAAGGAAATCATAACCGGTCGGTGACGGTGTTTGGATATCTGATCTTAATTAGCATAGCTCTTTACGATTTTAATTCCCCGTTTTCTCCTTAGTCTTAGTTTCGATTTAGGAGATATATCAAACACTCAAGACAGTGTTTGACCACAATTCCAAACACCTCGAAGCTTGTCAAAAATACTCCGCTGCGTGTCGTATCTTCAACTCTCTTCTCTACCACGCACTATGGAATATTTTCTTTCATTCCCTGATGATCCCGTAGAACGGCGAAAGCTCGGAATAAAATACACTAGCTCAAGACCTCAGTCGAACTAAATTTTTTATCTCTTCTCGGTGTTTGGAAATGTGGTCAAACACGGTCTTTCGTGTTTAAATATTACGTAACTAAAAACACTAAATTTTCGCCAGGTCTTTTCTTCTGCCTTTTGTTTATAGACTGTTTTCTCCTGGCCTTTGTCTAGACATGTAAAGTGAACTTTCAATTACCCAGTTTTGTTAACGTTGTGTAAGTATGAAAGGCGGATTATCGTTTATTAAAAAAGCTGTAGCTGAATTTATCTACAATGGTTACTTGGTCATCTGCGCATAGAACTGGTTCCCTTAAGAGGACGACTGAAAACTCTGAAATATAAGAAGAGGTCCGTTTTGGGGGAGTTGACCGTATTATTTATTAACGTTATCTGATATAGAAAGTAGAATCGCATAATTGAATAAAATCTTGCATTCTGATTGTTTTACCAAGCGAGGTATTAAGCGCAGAATTGCGAGTTGAAAACGAGGCTAAGTGATATTGTTTCGCATCTACGTAACAACGGGATGTGGTCGAAAATGGTACCACAACAATTGCAAAAAAGTTTTTCTACAATGTCGTTTTCTACAGTTTTATTCAATTATGCGATTGAAGGAAAATTCAGTACCTGACTCGTGAATTCCGCGTTAAATTGCACGCGAAAACCGATATCGCACGAATCGCAAAGCGATGAGCGCGATCTCGGTTTTCAAGTGCAATTTAACGCGGAATTCACGAGTCAGGTAATGAAGTTTCCTATAAAATTCCTAATTACCTTTTTCATGTGCGATATCGGTTTTCGCGTGCAATTTAACGCAGAATTCCCTTGTCAGGTCATGAATTTTCCTATAGATTTCCTAATTACCTTTTTCATCTTCGCATATGTCTCCAATCCAAGGCTGTTGGCAGGAACAGGAAAAGGTTTGTTTGTCGTTGTCGGGCAAACAGGAGCCACCATTGAGACAGCTAGTCATCAAACATCCCTGAATAAAATTGATAACATCAACACGTTAAGAAAGCAAATCTAAAAGTAGACATATAATGTTTTTCTTTTCTTTACGTATTTCCCTTTTTTTATAATTCCATGTACTTAATCAGTTTTGATCCCCAGCGTTTTTACTTCATTATGTATTTGCGAAGTACCGTTGGCCCAGCTTCCCCCGTTCACTGATGGCTGACCTGCACAAGTTTGTTTCAGCGACTGTAAGGCTACAAGACTCCTGTTGTAACTAGCATAGCCAGAAATCGCTAAAGTAACTCGTAAAACTAGAATAACCCGTAAGCCATACGTGTCCGGAGTGCGGACCTATATATTTTTTAAAATGTAATGCCATATAACGCAAAGGTTAGCTCATGTCAATCATCAGTCACTGGGAAATTCACGGGTTTGCTCAAAGAGCACTTTGATTAGCTTTTTTGCGAGCTAGAAGAATATAAATATGGCTTCTGTCTCAAACTAATTGTGTGCATTTTTATAAATTAAAAACGAAATGATTTATAGATCTGCGTCCATAGCGTTTGAATTCTATTTCAGTCATAAATTTTGTTCACAAATGTTTGATAACCAGCTGCCTCAAAGGTGGTTTATGTTTGCAAAGAAAATCGAAACTTTCCATGCTCCTGTCAAATTAAACACATTGGATTCGATGACATACATGAGTTTTGATCACGCGGTAGTACACAATTTTTAGTGCAACGCCATTACAAATCACACAAATAACCTCAATACCTTGTATTTTTGCAAGGTTTAAAATACTCGATGAAAGCGCATGCAAGATTGCTCGGTAAAATTATCCCAATATATTGAGTCACAAACATATTCTCCAGCCCTAAACTAACAACATCACCTGTAAAACGAACACAAATTTTTTTATCGCCTGTCGCAGCCATAGTCACGTTTCCTTTTCCTGGATTCATGTCCACGGGTTTAATTTTGGGCGCAAACAAAAATATGCGAAACTGAAGGCGAACTTCACAAAACCACGCGAAAATGACACTGGGTTATTTGGATAGATGTCTTGACAGGTAGTTTTTCTCGACACGTACATAGATGAATTTGAACTACTGGCCGAATTAACCTTTTCCTTTCTCTATTTCTCTTAATTGACTCCTTTTCGTTCTCATTAAATTCCTTTAACAACGAACATTCGTCTAACCCGTCGTCTAATATATGCTGATAGACTTCAACATAATGGGTTGGTCAAACCCATAACGTAATAATGTTTAATGCATGTAAATTATCACCCGAAGTCTTCCTTAAGTTGAGCAGAACTACACTGAATACAGTCGTTTTCTACCAGGTTAAGGTTCCACCAGAAAATGTACCAAAGCTAGAACACATGACTTGCTCTACATCCTAAAAGTAAGACGTTTACTTGACGTTTTAACGGATTGAATTTAAAAAACCTACATTACCTTTAGCAGCGTCGAGAAAGTGACTCCCTGCTGATCGTGAAAGTTGATGCTTTCGTTGATGAGGGAAATGTCGTGCTTGTTCAGTTCACAAGTTCCTTTGCCATCCTTCTTGGATGACATCTTGTAGTTTGTAGACGTACACCAAGCGTTTCTCATACATTGTTGGCTGCACGATAACACACTGGGAGAATCAAACCGTTTGACAACGTATCCCTTAAGCTGCTTATTTTCCAGTGTTGTGAAATATGATGAACGAGAAAACGTAGCTACTTCTCCGGCAGAGCAAACGAAAGTAGCTTGAGACAGGAAAAACATAAAAATCTTTACAGACGCCATTCTTGAGATCGGCTTCACTAGAAACAGCGAAGTTTTTTAATGTAGTATTAATAATTAAAATCGGTTGTATCTTAAGGTTTCTTTAATTTAGCCCGCGATGACTGTGTTGATATATGTGCGACGCAATGATTGGCCTGTTTCATTCGGCGTAATCCATTGGAGGCGCAAGGATCGGAGGTGAAAAACTGCAGCTGTCGTGTTTGAAAGTATTTGCTATTTTATAAAGTGCACCATCGAGTAAAACTCTTTGAGAGGAATTGAAAACATGATCTTGAGCTTAGTTATGTGATATTTAAGCTTATGTACAGGTAACTCCTTGCAAAATGTGAATTGGCCAATCAGGATTCAGCAGGCGGGAAAAACTGTTTGTCATGACGTCAAAAATGAATTAAAGTCGAGCAACGTTTCTCACTGGAAACGGCATTGAATATTCGCGTAAAGGCATTTATAATTCCAAAAACCATATTAGGTTGTAAAAAATGAAAAATATGAAACATTTTGTATCTCCAAGCTTAAAATTTGGGGCCAAAAATGGGTCGCCACCTTCCGGAAACTCGCTCGTAGTTCGTCGATTGTCGCCGAGTAGGATATTAGTTGCGTTTTTTTTCTGAACAAAATACCTTGTTCCTCGTCAAATTAAACCAAGAATTCCCAAGTTGACTATTAGAAGAGGACAAAGCAACTTAAGAATTGTCTCTATTCCTGTTAGCTGCGATGAAAAACAAGAAGATCTTTTCGATCTTATAACCGCGCTTTAAAAATTTAACTGTTTTCTCAGTAGCAGCACAGTCACAAAACAGTGCATATTCTAAAACAGTCCTTGATGATTCACTGATTACTTGATCAACACAAACCAATTTCGCGCGACTCTTTTAACAAGCGCCTGCTGTTCTAACAACCCAGCGTTTTTGTCGAAAGCAATATAATAAATAAGTTTCACCAAGTCATTGCCCATTCCACTGTGGCGCAGTGAAGTACACGATTGCTTACCAAGGGAGAGGTCGTGAAAACCAATCCTGTAGGAAACCAAATATTTAATTTTTTTTTTTGTTTGCTTATTAACAGATATAAAGAAAACGTTCACCGAGACAGAGCGTTTGCCTTTCCGCTGCGTAAAAAACATTTACCAAAACACAGTGTTTGTTTTCCGATGAAATATCATATTAAGTACATCGATCTCGAAATCAAAGTATGTTAGCCTCGTTCGAGCACTAAGTTATCACAAGTGTCAGATAGGATTGCGAAGGGCACATGATGAACACTTTCCCTTACAATCGAATCGAGGAGGATGACCCTAGAAATCTTTCCTTTATAATCGCATTTTAGCCTAAATGCGATTTGTGTCGTGGTGTTACGTTCAGGTCAATCATGCAAAGCGCTACTTACAAACAGCTACGCTATTAATAAACAGCTTTCTTCCTTAATAGTCAAATTTTAATTTGTTTGTGCTAAAAGTAAAGGACAATCAAAGTCAGACAATCCGAGGTTTTCGCTATCCACGGCTAATTTTAGAACGGTTGTGCTTTTGTCCCCCGGCATTGACTTAAACGCTGCAAGTTCTATCTTTTTTACCTCAGTAAATTTAATTTTCTTCGAATTTCTCAACTCGCTTCAATGAAACAGCCAAACAATTCGCTTTAATTGCCTAAACCCACAAGAAATACTCGCAAAATTGCAAATAAATTAATGACTGTCGCTTCTGGCGAAATAAACTTGCACGATCGTTTTTGTTACGTAGCCGAAGTGAAAGCTGCAATGTCAGCGAATTCCATGGCTGGAGTAATAAAGTTTTTAGCGTATTTAATATTCTCTTCGAATCAAACGCTTCGATAAAACGAAAAGAAAAGATATTTTACTTACACATAAAGAAAAACAATACCCGTGTATTAATGTTCCAACAGCTTTTGGCGAATAAAAAACACAGGTTGCGTGATTCAAAGTTTGGGTCTGGTCTCCAACAAAACGAAAAATAAACCATGGCGAAACCATGAACCGCGCTCGGCCCATGGCTGCGCGGTAAATAATATTATCGTGTCATTCTAGGACGTTTCGGTAGGACAGGTCGGTTTTGACTGGCGCTCGTACTGCTGGCGCTGTAACCTTATGCAAGGCTGCAATTGACAAAACCGGGAAGGGAGGGAGGGAGGACGACCTTCCAGAGGACAGGAAGGAGAAGATCCTGGGCAAAAAATTACGTTATCCCCACTACATCACCCACTAATTTAAACTAAACCGCGCAATCTCCAACCCCCTGACAGGAACGCCAACTTTTTTTTCGTTTCCGGTAGCTACTTTGAATCACTGGATACAGAGAGAGAGAGCTATACAGTCTAGTTAAAAGCAAACTTGTAATTCTGACCCCAGTTGTTCGAAAGGTTGATAACACTATCCACCGGATAAATCGCTATCTAGTGGATAGCGTTAACAAAACAAACCACGCTATCCACTGGATAGTGATTTATCCGGTGGATAGCGTTATCCACCTTTCGAGCAATCCGGGTCAGGTCGTTAAATCTGGAAATTTTGATTTTGTTCCGCGCATTTTGTTATCAATACCTTTTTACACTAAAATTCTCGGTCCTGGTTGGTTTGCGGATCTACAAGTCACTGTTTCTATGTTATTGGAGAGCGATCACGTAGAGCAAAGAAATCAGCATAACTCACTTGAAGATGATAAAAAAGAAACGTCAGTTTCAATATGCGAGTTCCGTTCACTGAAGAAGTACAACATCGCTGTTAAGAACAACGGATTTTAATTAATACTTCATTAAAACATCGCTGTTTCTTGTGAAGCCAATCAGTAATGGCGTGTGTAAAGGTTTTTCTGTTTTTTCTGTTTCAAATTACATTGGTTTTCTCTGCGGAAGAAACCGCCACATTTTCTCGTTCATCATACTTCACAACGCTGGAAAATAAGCAGCTTAAGGGATACGTTGTCAAACGGTTTGATTCTCCTAGTTTGTTATCGTGCAGCCAAGAATGCATGAGAAACGTTTGGTGTACTTCTACAAACTACAAGATGTCATCCAAAAGGGACGGCAAAGGAACTTGTGAACTGAACAAGCACGACATCTGCCTCATCAACGAAAACATCAACTTTCACGATCAGCAGGGAGTCACTTTCTCTCAGCTGCTCAAGGTAATGTAGGTTTAACTTCAAGCAGTTTGAATGTCACGTAAAGACCTAACTTTTAAGATCTTGTGCAAGTATATGTTGGGTTTCTCACTTTCAGAAACATTCGAGGGCCCATGGCTCGCTACAAAAGTGTTTTTTTTTTTGCACTAAAATAGCGTTGTTACATTTTCGCGGCACAGAACCGCTCGATTTAACAATTCTGTTGTTTACGTATAAGACATATAATCTTTATTTTACCGGCTGGAGCTCGAGCAATCTATTATTTATTATTATTATGATGTAGCAAGAGAAGATTGAAGTTTTGCTTATAATAAACTAGATAAGTAAATAAAAGCAATAATTTCTCATATTTAGACCTAACGTTTCTTTGTCACCAAGCTACTCTTTGTTATTCGTTTCAGTGTTTTCATCTTGGTAATATTTTCGGTTTTTTTTTACCGCGAGCGCTAGCTTTGTTTTCTGATAGGGAATCAAGTTGCAATGGGCAATTCAGTGCTACTTTGTGTGTCGGCTGTACGAGCAGGTGGAAGTACAAAGCAGTTTGGAAGTTGTTTATACAGATTTTTCTTTAAAAATAAAAGGCTAAACGAGTCTGTTAAGGAAAGGTCTGGTTAAACTTTTATGAAATTAGATGAGAGTAAAAGATGAATATAGTAAGGGAAAAAAGGGATCAAGAAAAAACACCGCTCTGAATACCAGCTCGGCTGAACCAGCACGAGAGTCCATCAGGTTGAGGTTAGTCCACTCTGATGTTCGTCTGTGTCAAGGAAAAACTCCCTGTCACAAGGAAAAACTCCCTGTAAATGACTTTTATTTTCGCTTGGGTGCGTTGAATTTTCACGCCTTCACTTTTGCTTCACTTTTGTGAAAAGTCCGGCGCAAAAATTAAACCAGTGAAAGGGTGGGAAAATGTGACTGAGGCTGTGACAGGCGATAAAAATTTAGTTTTAGGTTTTACAGGTGTTGTTGATATTCAGTACTGGAGAATATGTTCGTGACTCAATGTATCAGGATAATTTTACTGCGCAATTTTGGCCCGATCTTCGCGAATCTTAAACCTTGCAAAAATAACTCAAGTGTCAGGGTAATTTGAAAACTGAAAAAGAGCATTCAGGTTTGGGCACTAAAAAATGGTATATTTCTACGTTATCAAAAATGGTGTATGTTATCGAATCCAAGATGTTTGGCAGGAATATGAAAAGATTTGTTTTTCCTTTGTAAACAAGAATCGCCTTTGAGACAGCTGTCGATCCAACATCGCTGAATAAAATTAATGAAATAGAAATAAAACACTGTGAACGCAGATCCAATAATCATTTATATTTTAATTTTTAATATTGCATGCACTTGGTTTGTGACAGAAGCTATTAAATATATTCTAATAGCTCATTATGAACGAACAAAGAAGAAACTGCAAGTATCCGATAGCTCAACGTTGGGAAAATGACCGTTAAGGCTACTGTAGATCTTCAGGGGCGTCTTTCAGAAATAATAATCAGGCCGCTTTTGACAAAACCATAGAAAAGTATATATCACCGTAAAGCTAATAAAAAGTACAACCAGAAGTGTTAATTATTTTAAAGATTTCATCTGTTGGTTAGCGTACACAAGCCTTCAAATGTAAAACTGACAATGTTTGCTAAACTGAATTACCTGCCTCCACGTTCGTAGGTTCGACCAACTGCACCATGTCAATCAACAGATGACAGACCATAGAAAAGAATATGAAGCTTTTTCGACGTTCCTATTATTTCTGAGAAAATCTATAATAAAGTAGAAGAAAATAACATCTGCTGATCTTCGTCACGTGAGAAGGCCTAAGAGAGGAAGTGTTTAAAATATCAAAAACGCCTCACACACTTTGATAATCGAGGAACAAGTTTCGTAAAAGGGCGTCAAATCTGTCTAATCTATAAAAAAAAACGAGTTTTCGGCTCCTAAAGACAGTGTTGCAAGCTCATCACACCTCGCTTAGAACTGCCAAAGGTATAGTCATAATAAAAACAACCGATTGAAATCTGCAGGGAAATACTATTTTGCAGTCACTGAAATACAGTAAAGGGAACTGAATTGAGATCCAACAGCAGAAAAGCTTCTGGCCGGGAAATTCGAAGAGACACAAAGCGCTGCTCTTGATCAATTTGTCGATTAACGAAACGCGACAAAGACCGAAACAGAGGTTGGAAGCACCGATAAGTTCCCGCGCGAGAGTCTAGCGCGAGCCACGTGTCCAGTTCAAGGAGACCGAAGCCATGCAGTCTCCACTTCTCCACCCGCCTAAAATCTCCAGAACGGGAGCCTTAACAAGTTAACGCTAAAATACAGAAAGCTCTGCAGTCTTGTAGCATTACAGGTTGCTGAAACATACCATACACATTCGAAGCGACACGCCAAGTCAAACTTGTGCTTTGCAAATACATAATATATAGATTTGGCAAAGCCTAAAAGCGGAACTCCTGGGCCGGGTTGGTCAAAGCCCGATTAAGCTAACCCACCATAAGCTAGAATTTTGATTAGAGTTTTGTAACTTTACGGTGAGATTTTCCGTTTATGTTGTTTGCCCTTCTGTTTTGAGTTTGAATAATCTCAAGGTCCTCAAAATACACAAAACAAAAGCAGTGAAAAACATTTGTATACAAGAAAAATTATATTTCGGTTAACTTTTAGAATCTTGGGATAGCATTAGCCGGCCTCCGAACAACCGGTCCCTGTTTACAACAAATTAACCTGACATGAGCCCGTGATTCAATCAAAAACCAGCATATGATCAGCGGTCAACTTAAAAAACACGTGAACTCGATGACCTCTAAACTTGAGCCAGCGATATAGTCACGTGATACTGGTCAGCGGACACCTTGTTTTGACAGGTGTTAATTAAACGTAACATGGATGTCCAATATCAAAGAAGGACCCTATAAACCAAGGGTGCATGTCTCTGTCAACCTATCAGCTGGAGTATGGCCGCCATCTTGTGCGACTCCGTCGTCGTCGTCGTGCGTACGCGCCCACGAGCAATACCGCTAGCCATGATAACTATGGAGAAATCAATCCATGGGTTTTCTTTTTCTTCCCATTATGGGTATGGGGCTCCGCTTGAAGGCCCTTCGGGCCTCCGGAGCCCCGCTAATAAAACGGAATTTCGATGGAAAAACTTGCACCCATTTCTCCAGTCACATCTGACTAAATAAGAATACGACTTAGTTTTTGGATCTGTTTTCTCAACGTTTTGATGTTTTCAATTTTATTCAGGGATGTTTGATGACCAGCTGTCTCAATGGTGGTTCTTGTTTGCTCGACAAGGAAAAACAAACCTTTTCCTGTTCCTGCCAACAGCCTTGGACTGGAGACAGATGTGAAGTTAAAAAAGGTATTTAAGAGTTCTACTTGTATATAACATGTAGATAGTAACACGGTCAACCTACTCACAAACATTCCACTTTCTTAATACCAGCTCGGTAGCCATTGTAGATAAATTCATTTACAGCTTTTTCATAAACAACAATCCTTCATACTTGCATAACGTTAACAAAAACGTCAAGGAACGTGTAGTAATTTTTCTAACTGAAGCCCTTTTGATTTTGAGTCTGGATAAACAGAAGGCAGTGGAAGGTCACTAAAGGTCTGCTGCAAATTCAGTATTTTAATATCTTTTCAGCGCAGATACAAATGTTATTTAAGAGTTGCAAATGTCTCTTAGGTTCTTGCAATAAGATTTTATGAAGGTTTCTCAATCGCAAGGCATATTAACAGACTTAATTCGCCTTTTCTTACTTGTAGTTTCATACTTTATTTCAATAGGCCAAATTCAACAGGCCAAATATGTACCGATTATACTAACATGGCGCCGAGGTTTAAGTGACTAATTTATTCGCGTTGTAGCCATGTTAGAATTTCGTTATATCACAATTGCTCTATTCTTTGGCATGGAGCAACGTGTGAAAACCCGTCTGCATACAGATACCTACATTCTCATCTTGTTTTATATTTCACCTGATCAGAATGTCCGCAAGATTGGGTTCTTCATGAAAATTCATGTTTCCACGTCATCTACACTAATACCCTTAACTGGAGGGACGCTCGAAAGACTTGCCGGAATCTGGGAGGGGACCTCGCTATAATCAGATCACAAGACGAAAATAACTTCACTCGTGATCTGGTAAGGAACGAGCAAGCAGCCCAATATTTAAGTGCATGGCTTGGACTTTACAGAAAAACTGACAATAAGTTTTACTGGATCGATGACACTCCATTAACGGGCCAGTATTCTGCATGGGCAGGTGATGAGCCTAGTTCTAGGGCTGAAAAATGTGTCCAGATATTTGTCAATTTTCCGACAAGCACAGAAGGAGAGTGGAATGACCTTAGCTGCATTTTGTCCGAGGATTTGAGGTCAATAGCCCCCGTTGTTCTTTGTCAGAAAAAGTACATTTGAGGCGGTCGTACCTTTTTTTTTCTGTTTGGTCGCTACAGAGATACATATTAAAGTTTAATACTGACTGTTTGTGAAAATTAAGTAACAAGCGTTGTTGTCAATGTTAAAACCTCACCACTACCCTGGTCATTGTAAAATGGAAAATGTTGAGAAATTAACAAGAAAATTCAAAGTCCTTTGATGAAATGTCAGATGCTTCTTTACCATAGGGTATGAGGCATAGGGCAGAGAGCTGAAGACTGAAGTCCAGCTGAGGCCACCACCTTAAATGTTACGTTTGCTTGCTTTCGTTGCAAATAAATGTTCTTATCGTTGGTTCTATGTTTTCTTTTCTATTCTGCATAGTAGTGACAAGCGAATTACTTGCATAAACAACTGCATAAACTATCCCAAAATTACTGTCACAACTCACCCCCTTTCTTCAAACCCTCTCCCACCTCCCCTTCGGTTAAAGTCACAGAAACCTCACTCAGCGGCAGGCCATAGCGAAGCTCCATCGGCCCAAAGGACCGCCACACAGAGGACCATATACTCATACAGGAAAGAAAAGGAAACCCATGAATTAATTTTCTCATGGTTATCGATGGTTATCGTGGCTAGCGGCTATTGCCCGTGGGCGCGTACACAGGACGACGACATGGCGGCCATAAGATCAGATTTATTAGGTTTCCACTAAATGGGTTTTTATAAACTAATTACAATCAATGCTAAATACATTAAAATTAAGGATCTAAAATTCTAATAGATGTTAAAATATATCGTATTGCTAATTAAAAACTACTGAGAAATTCCTTTAAATGTCTCTTGAAGATTGGCAAATTATCACATTCTCTTAATTCATGTGGAAGAGAATTCCAGAAACTCATTGCGCGGTATAAAAATGTGCGTTGCCCAGACTTATAAGCCGGGATATTCAGGTTATTCTTTATATCTAGTATTACGGTCATGAACGCAAACACGTGTCTTAAATCTATGACAAAGGTAGCTAGGGGCTAACCCCTTAACACATTTAAATGCTAAAACTCCAAGTGTGTGTTTAAGAAAACTGGTCACGGAGAGCCACCTTAGCTCTCTTAATACCGGTGTTATATGGTCAAATTTCCGCTTTCCAGTAATAATTCTACAAGCAAAATTCTGAACTTTCTGAAGCTTCGAGATATTTTTCTTTGAAGTGTTAGACCACACAGGAGAACAGTACTATAACTAATTGTATCTATAACAAAATTCTCGCTCGTGATTGGTTCTCCGCGCGCCTATTTGTCACGTAATCGGCGCGCGATCACATGGGTGTCCAATTACAGGTGCCCGATTTGAACTTTTTGTAAGCGGACACCTGTAATTGGATACCCACGTGATTTTCACGTCAATTACACGCGCTTTATGGTTTCCTTAGCAAAGTTTTCTACAGTTTTCAAAACTTAGGAAAAGCGCTACAGACGTTTTCGCTCAAAAGAAGTTCTCAAAAGACATTTTTAATTTCGAAATTTGTTATAGATACGATTAATTAGTAATTGGACCTCGTGTCGTACAATTCAGGGAGTAATCGTGCTCGTAATTTCAAATCGGCCTCGCGCTTCGCGCTCGTCCGATTTTGAAATTACTCGCTCGATTACTCCCTGAATTGTACCCCACTCGCTCCAATTACTATTAAAGTGAAACCTGTATTAAGCGGACACCGTTGGGACCCTCACTAGTGTCCGCTTAATACAGGGTGCCTGCTCTAAACAGGTTCAGCAATAATAGTTAATTATTAACCCTTTTGTAACACAGTGTAATGTCAAAGACTGGTCATAACATAATGTCCAGACAGTCAATGCATCAATCTGGAATAATCTACTTAGCTTTAAAACGACATCGCTGAACAATGTTAACGGTTTCTGAGCTGAGCTTTTAGAAGTGAAAAGCCCTTGAAGTGTTTGCTTATTGCAGGTTTTGTGCAACAAAATGGCTTAACATTGGTGTCCGCGTCCGCTTAACAGAGGTGTCCGCTTAACGCAGGTTTATTTTACAGTAAATGTGGGAAGAAAATTTAGGGACTCAAGCTGGTGTCCACTTAATAGAGGGTACCCGCTTAATATGGGGTCCGCTTAATACAGGTTCCACTGTACTTACTACAGCACTAAAGCATTTATAACCCGTTCTAATGTCCTAGCATCAAACAGCCATACTCCAGTTAATAGGTTGATAGAGACATTCCGCGTTGGTTTACAGTGTAAATCTTTGATATCGAACATCCATGTTATGATTAATTGACACCTGTCAAAACAAGGTATCTGCTGACCAGTATCACGTGACCATTTCAGGGCTCAAGTTTAGAGCCCATCAAAGTCATGTATGTTGATTTTTTTAGATTGACCGCTGCCCAGGTACTGGTTGTCGATTGGATTAGAGGCTCAAGTCAGGTAAATTTATTGTAATCAGGAACTCCGCTTTTAGGCTTGGCTAAATTTATATATTAGGATCTTATAGCGAAGCCCAATACCCATAAAGGAAAGAAAAAGAAATCCATGAATGATTTTCTCATGGTTATCACGGCTAGCGGTATTGCTCGTGGGCGCTCCCGCAAGACGGCGACGACCCAGACGCGTAAGATGGCTGTCAGCTAATAGGTTGACAGAGACATGCACCCTTGATTTATAGCATCCTTCTTTGATATTGGACATCTATGTTATGGTCAATTGACACCTGTCAAAACAAGGTATCCGTTAACCAGTATCACGTGACCATATCGCGGGCTCAAGTTTAGAGTTCATCGAGATCACGTGTTTCTTTTGAAGTTGACCGCTGAGTAAGCGCTGGTTTCAATTGGATCGCAGGCTCATGTCAGGTTAACTGCTTGTTGCAATTGTAAACAGGGCTGGGTTGTTCGGAAGGCTAACCCTAACCCTTAACGCTAACCCTTAACCTAACCTATTTAGGTCGTTCCGGTGGTTTCGCTCATTTCGGACGTGTCGTTTTGGTGGTTTCGTTTTGTTGTTTCGAGTTTTGTTAAGTACTGTTTCGCCTACTTTACCTCGCACTGGCCCGCTCTCTATTCCGATCTTCTTTGCTACTTCTTTGCCTGTTTATTCTGGCTCTCTGCCGTTTTTTACACAGCAGTTTTTCTCCTGAAACAGCGAAGAAAACACGCTATTTGGATGAGAGCCCGGAAACTAGTTAAACTTATTAATGAGTGGTTAGTAAGCTGCGAACTTTCCACCAACGCAACAACAAAGAAATATCTGTCAAGAAATACCAGAAAAAGATCTGAGCCTATGTCAAAGTTTGCGGAAATGATACTTATTTCTGTAGGTAAGACTTTCAAGTTCTTTTGGTTTCACAGCAGAATCAACGCTTTTTTTCGCATCCTTGGTATTTAGGGTATTTATGATTGCTATAAATAACAACAACGAAAGAAAGTAACGACGCAAGTGCCTCGGTTTGTTTGTTACTAACTACTTGCATCAATGTGCTTTCAACTGTGTTTTAAAGACAGATCGGCGATCAAGTAATGTGTAGGGTGCGTGACATGTTATGTTGAGTGTGTGACTGCGAGCTCATGAACCGCAATGTAAGCTGGGAATTGGTTTCAGAGTGAAACTTATGTGCTCTGAGAGTTTTCTGTAATGTACGGAGCTTGTGCTTTTAAAAAAAAGTTTTCTGGTTTGATATTGAGCGCGTAACAAATGCAGCTTCAGGACAACGGTACTGATGTACGCTTTTCCCGTCGTGCCCAATCGATCAAATCGATCATCCGTATAATCGATCCCATAAAAATTAATCGATTAAAATGGGAAATCAATGAAAATCGACGATCAACAGAAATGTGAGTATCGATTAATTTTGATATCTATTTTTATCGATCTTGCTAGTTTCATCTCATTAGCATGGAAAAACATACTAGGACAAGAGATTTAATTTGTTCGCCATGAACGCTTTCGCTTTTTGCTATCAGAGTTATCATCCACTATAAAATGATTTGAAGGTTTCCTTCATTCGTTGACTGCGACGTAAAATTTGAAATGGCCGTCACAGAAATAAGTCTAACACAGATAAGAACAGTGCACCTGGAGAGGAGACTGAGATGAATTTACAGAACACGCATGAAACAACGGCTGCAGTGTTTTACCACCGTACGCCCCTAACTGATTGTGTAGAATGAAATTAGCCAATCATAGCATTGCAAATGGCACATGTATGAACACTGCAACCGCACGCTCAAACAAAGAAAGGTCACCGCTAGAAAAAAAAGGATGAAGGATTGACATTTCATTAAAACTTCGTAGGTTCTTACGAGTCTGATCAGTATAATGGCGTGTGAAAAAGTTTTTATATCTTTCCTGTTTCAAGCTACTTTCGTTTTCTCTACGGAAGAAGCAACTACGTTTTCTCGTTCATCATACTTCACAACAGTGGAAAATAAGCAGCTTAAGGGATACGTTGTCAAACGGTTTGATTCTGCCAGTGTGTTATCGTGCAGCCAACAATGTAGAGTACGTGCAACAATGTATGAGAAACGCTTGGCGTACTTCTACAAACTACAAGATGTCATCCAAGAAGGACGGCAAAGGAACTTGTGAACTGAACAAGCACGACATCTCTCTCATCAATGAAAACACCAACTTTCACGATCAGCAGGGAGTTACTTTCTCTATGCTTCTTAAGGTAATATAGGTTTATATTAATTTTCTCGCTTTGGAGCATTTTCGTGTAATAAAATGGGGTTGCTACGTTTCCGTAGTTCAGATCTTCTAATCCTAAAGAAGACCCATAAATTACACATGTATACACAATCATCTTACGTTTATTGTTGGAGCAACCCATTTTACTAAAGAATATTAAATTCACTTGACTGAACTCCGCTATTTCGAAATAACGAGAGTTCGAAATAGTCGATAGTATTAAATGACTGAAGGGCAAACCCAGGGGAAATGTTTTTCATCAAGCTTCTCTTTGCCATTCGCAGCGTCTTCATCTTGGTAAATTTATTCGAGGATGTTTGATCTCCAGCTTTGTTCCCTGATGGTGTGTGAAGCTGCAATGGGTAAATAAAAGTGACAGTGGAAAGGGTGGGTTCGAAAGAAGCTGTTTTGATAATCGATGGTCGATAGATAGTGTGCTATGATGTAACAGTATAATACAAACAACCCTTATACTTAGACACAAAAGTGTTAAACACGTCTTTGAGGGGAGGCTATTGCGGGGAAGTGGTTGAATTTTTGACGAAATTTGACTGACGAATGAAAGCGAGAGGAAAATGAAAAACTAATCGCTCGGACTGATGGATTGGTACTGCCACTAGTACAAGAGCTTTCAGGCTGAGAGTAGTCTATTTTATGAGTTCATGTACCACTTGTTCACGAAAACCTACATTAAATCCTTAGGTGCTTAAACTTCTCACTCCACCATCACTTCTCTCATACCACGGGCGTAGCAATAAGTATACGCACGTGCGCAAGCGTTTACACCTCCAGAAGTCTAAAAGTAATATATAATTCCTATGTTTATTAATGAAATCTTTGGTTCGACAAATTTCGTATCACATTGCTGCGATTTTACAACGAAAACTTTGCGAACATTTCAAACCACTCCTCAGTTCAATACTGAAGGTCACAAACCAACTTATATTATCGATGGCGTTTTACGCAGCCGTCAGTCATCACTAACTGGATAAATAAATAAATAAATAAATAAAAACGAAAACAATAGATGGCAACACATGTGTAATGTCCAAGCCAATAGATTAGTCCAGTGTAAGCCTAGATACAAATATCGCGATATTTTTTGAGATATTTAGAAGTTTTTGAAAAATTTAGAAAGTGTTGAGAAATTTAGAAAAAAATGTGATATTTAGAGCAATTATCACAAAAAAGATACTTCATAAGAACATAAGAACAAAAAAAAAGTTTATATTAAATTTTACGAGTTGCTTTCGTGCTTCCCTGTCTGCACAAGCCATAGATTTTCGGCAGGTTTAAAATGGTCCCTTTTCCTTTTATGAGCCAGCGATACTACCTATTCAGCAGATTTATTCTGCAGTACAATAAGATGTACCACATACAAAGTACCTACCAATTTATTCGACGCCACGTGGAATCAATCAGTCAACATGGCGGAAGTTGATTATAAAGCCAAAACTGGGTCGCGTCGCACGAATTTCAAATTCATGTGTCTGTCCGCATATTGACGAGGCAAAAGCACGAGGCTCTGGATTACAACAGCACCCGGGTTGATCTGGAATAAACATGCGCCTGAATAGTTCGTGTTAACCTGCCTTTGCAGTACTACAAGTGAGATTTTGTCCAACTTGGCAGTTCTTTACATTTATGTGTACATTGGCAATGTGGTTTCAGAATTTGCCCGTCTGTCAACCTTAGCCGTTGCGTGTTTATTCTCTAATTGTAAGGAACTCTATCAATTTAAACTTTGACAAAGCTATCATGTAGCTGTTGACGTTGAAACGACAAGAAAATGGTATGGGGAAAATAGTTTTGAAAACTTTTATCTTTGGGTAAATATGAGAAGTTAAATTGCAGCAAATTTATTCAAACGCTAGCGCAGAATGGCAAAATTGCCCAGTTGTACTTATTGGCCAATTTTTCAACAAACAAGCTATTGTTCTTCAAGAAAAGACTATGAAACGAAAATAATGAATACAGCGCAGATTAGGATTGGAGACGAGTGCGAGCATTTTTGAAACAAGATCCGGCAACATAAGTCAGTAATAAGTCAATAATCTGCATCCAAAATCGTTGTATTACTTCAGTTTTGACCGGTTCGCATGCAGCAAGTGTTTCCTTGGGAAATGTACTTGTCAAAAAATGTAAGCAAGAAAATGTCAGTGCTACTTTCGCCAAATTTCCTTGTTTAAAATCTCGCAAACCGATCTTTTCATAAAGAGAGAACTGCTAAAAACTCAATGTCACCGGTGACATCGACTCCCAAATGTGTTTTATTTTCGCATGGGTTTGCTCAATTTCTGTCATTACCCTTTCGATTCTCACGTTTTGAAAGTAAAAAAAAATGTCTCTAAAATTTAATTTTATAACAGCTGTCATGCACAGTAAAACTCAATCTGGAGTTTGAACGAGAGTTGCTTTGTACGTGACTCAGAGTATGTTTGCGACATTTGCGAGATTTTAGCCCTGCTAAAATATCTAAGATATTGAGGTCATTTGAAATAGCGAAGTCTTATTTGCTTACTAAAAAAAATATCCAGCTCAGCCGGGATGTTAGAAGCCCGTTTAACCCAGGAATAAGGATAAACGAGAAATTTGATTGAGTTTTGTAACTTTTCGTTGAGGTTTTCTGTTTATTTTGTTTGGTCTTTTGTTTTGAGTTTGAATAATTTTAAACACACAAAACATAAGCAGTTAAGCGGTTAACTTTAATCTTGGGTTAGCGTTAGTGCCCCCAATTAGTTTTGTTCTAAAGCTAAATACTGCTGACACTTAAATAAAGTCTTTCATTCATTCATTCGAAATCGGAGCGCTCGCTCCGGAGACAAGCGCACTAGCTGTGAGGCCACCGCGCCTCTCAACTGAAAGGGTTTCAAATATTGATGAGGGAGATGTCGTGCTTGTTCAGTTCACAAGTTCCTTTGCCGTCCTTCTTGGATGACATCTTGTATTTTTTGGAGAGGTACACCAAGCGTATCTCATACATTGTTGGCCACACTGGAAGAATCAAACCGTTTGACAACGTATCCCTTAGGAGCCCTTAGGTTGAAGTCAAGTAACAATTACCACGTGACAATAAATCAACCAATAAGGGCGCACGTTAGATTAGTTGTCCGATAGGCCTGCTTTTTATACCTTAGCTAAAGTTACAATCATTTACAGTTTAATTAATAATGTATACAGTAGATTAATAAATAAATGAGATACTTGGACTTGATAAAATTTTAAAAAAGATAAAAAATATAAAATATATGTATGCTGTAAAATTTTAAAAGACCTAGCAACATATATCACAGTTCTTACAATTATCTATAAGATGTGATGTGGCCGGGGACATTGTGTTGTGTTCTTGGGCAAGACACTTTGCTCTCACGGTCCCTCTCTCTCTCTTAGGGCCTGATTACATGAGCCGGGCTGGCGTCAGTTTGCCGGGATCTCGGCACGTTTGTTAAATGCAACAAAAATCGGTCAGCCCGGTTAGCCGAGATCCCGGTATCACGGTGCCGGGATCCCGGCTAACTGGGCTGAGATTTCTCCATGTAATCGCGTTTGCCGGGCCAGCCCGGCTCGTTAAGCCAATGAAAGTACAAAATCAAGCTTGCTCCGGTTTCCCACGGTTCATCGCATCAGCCATCAACCGGGCTGGCTCGCCTCATGTAATACCGGGCTGAAAGTTATCTCGGCACATCGAAGCAGCCCTGCTAACCGGGCCAGCCCGGCTCATGTAATCAGGCCCTTAAAAAGGAATAAAGTATTGTTGTTGTCGTCACTTTTTCAATGCTCCCGATGATCAACAAGAGGAAAATAGCATCGTTTTTAAGGCTGGTTTCCACTAGCGCATAAGCATAAGCCGACATACGCAGACGCAGTAAGATGCTGATAATTTGCGCTTTTTGTTAGGAAAAGAACAAAAGGCACTAATTATCAACATCTTACTGCGTCTGCGAATGTCGGCTTATGCTTATGCGCTAGTGGAAACCAGCCTTTAAGGAGACAACAACTCAGCTGAATCAAACCAACCATAATAACGATATGAAACGAATTGAAAATCGAAGTGAAAAGGGTGCCTTAGCTAAAGTTAGTGTTTTGCTTACAATTTGACAATACTGCCCTTTATTTCGTGCGTGCTACCTGCGTGACTCACCAGATAAACTTAGGCAAATATTAATTTTAAGAAAACAAATACTTTTGCATTAGCCTATGCCTGTATGCTAAATTAATCCACGTGTTTCGTTGTTTTCTGCGGGTGAAATAATGAAAATTTAGCTGCACTGAAAAAAATTCGCATTTCAATTTCTACACGGTTACCTATCGGCTAGGAACTCAACCTGTGGCAATTAAAGATTTTTCTTGTTTTGCTTATCAAAATAAATAAAATGAGGAGCAAATATGAATTAACGAAGTTTCAATCATCACTGACTAAGTTCATGGAAGGATGTAAAAACAAGATCTGCAATTAAGTTTTTGGATCTGTTTTCTCAACGTATTGGTTTTATCAATTTTTTTTCAGGGATGTTTGATGACACGCTGTCTCAATGGTGGTTCTTGTTTGCCCGACAAAGAAAAAGAAACCTTTTTCCTGTTCCTGCCAGCCACTTTGGACTGGAGACAGATGCGAAGTTCAAAAAGTTAATTACAATTCTACGCTATATTCAACGTGCAGGTGTTGAAGCCACACGGGATTTTTAGTTGATTCGACCATGCGCTAGCTACAATCTAATCGTGTTTTATATTTGATCTGATCAGGTTGCCTGCGAGATTGGGTTCTTCATGGAAATTCTTGTTACCACGTAATCGACATTCCGACCCTCAAATGGAGCGTTGCTTGAACAACTTGCCAGAATCTGGGAGGAGACCTCGCTATAATCAGGTCAGAAAACGAGAACAACTTCACACGCGACCTAATAAAAGAGCAAACAGTTCCAAATTCTGTTGCGTGGCTTGGACTTTACAGAATAGCTGACAATATGTTCGATGACACTCCATTAGTGGACCAGTATTCTGCGTGGGCAAGTGGGGAGCCTGATTATAATTTTGTAAAATGTGTCCACATGTATAGCGAGTTAGACAAACTGGGGAAATGGAATAACATTAGATGCAATTTGGAGAAGGAAAACAATTTTACAGCCCCTGTTGTACTTTGCCAGGAAAGGTACATTTGAGGCGTTCATCCTACTTAAAAAACTAAATAAACTACAAAGCTGTCAACGAAGATCCTGCTTGATTGAACGTTGGATCTCACAGGAGATCTAATCAGCCAAACTTGAAAAGTAAAACGGTGTGAGAAGCCGAAGACCACTGCAAGGCTAACACAACGTAAATTTAAACGATATTTTGGCTGGCCAGACCAGCCTTCTTCAGGTTTAAATGTTACCCACTTAAGCATTCTGTCTTTTCGTCATGAGTGGCCGACTATATATAAAAGATACATGAGCTTAATTTACGCTTGAGAGTTCTGCATATTAACGCTAAATGCTGACTATTGAGAGATCTTAGTATCAGCATAGGAACCGGGCTAGGAACTTAGAAAATTCAAAGTTCTTTGATGAGCTTGTCGAATGTTTCTCTACTATAGGGTATAAGACTTAAAGTAGAGAGCTGTATAGAAATTTTTAGTATCTCCCAACTAGTGGACTAATGCAAATCCTGCATTTTGATTGGCTACGCTACTCGAGTACTATTAGCAATAGTCCTCGAGCGCCATCGAGCGTGACGCTTTCTTTCGTTTTATTCCCAAATAAATATTTCTTCAACTTACATTTGTTAACTTTCGTATTGCCATTTCTGTCCGACTAGTTGGGTGATACTAAAACAATTAGACCCTTCGCCCTCGGGCCACGGGTCAATAGCCCATTCGGCTTCGCCTCATGGGCTATTGACCCGTAGCCCTTTCGGTATGGTAAATGTACTTCTACTTTCTGTGCAAATAAACCTTGTTTAACAGCCCTTATTTTTTGGCACTATTGTTTTTCTTCATTCTGTATTGTAGCAACTTGGAAATAACCTGTCGACTGTTTGAAATACCGTAAAATTCCGGCCTCATAAACCGGCGTCGGGGCCGTTTATAAGCCAGCTTTCGGTTAAAGGCACATCTTAATGTCCACAAAAACACGTTGATATAAGCCCTCTTCTACTTTTCTAGTTTCTTAAATATGAATCACTCTTACAGAACACGCAGCACGGTTGTGTGAACTGAAATCGGACATTTAAAGTGGGGGATCGGACAATTAAGGGGGGGAGGGGTAAGTCTAAATTTCCATAAATCTCCGGCTATTTCCATGCAATGAGAAAGACCACAAGGTTTATAGAAGATCGGCGACACACCTTGTTAATATAGGATTTTTATTATTAGTTGGTGAAGGTGGCGTAGCCGAGTGGTTTAGGGCGCTGGATTTGAAATCTGGAGGTCCCTGGAGGTCCCTGGTTCAAATCCTTCACCCTACCACTATCTGGATTTGTTCTCGGTAGTCCCGAGTTCAACTCCTCGACCGCGTTGTGTAAATAGCCAACTGGTCAGCCTCCAACCAGTTGGGATTCTTAACAGTTTATGTTGTATTTCAAATATTTGGTTATTTATTTACAGTGTCCCCAATTAGCACAACAGTGCTAAATACATATGACACTTAAATAAAGCTGTTATCCGGTGTTATGGACGCCTTGGCCAATTCACCATATTATTTGATTGAAAACTCAATCTTCTTTTTCTGGAAGCTAAGAAAGCTCGCTGGACCAGTGATAAATGCTGGAGGAAAATTCGAAATCCTCAACGCTAAACGCGAAGAAGCTTGGAACTGAGAAATTGCAGCAAACGTCACTGTGAGAAACTTGATCAATATACAAGTAATTTCCGAAAATTTTCGAAAAAAAAATTGAAAATGATTTAGAATTCTTTAGGTAACAAACACAACCGAGGAAAACAATACGGTTTTCTTTTCATTCATAAACTAGAGAATGGGGTAATTGCCAACGAGCCAGCCGAGTGAAGACGCTCGGCTGGCGAGGCGGCAGAGAATAGTGCCGCGCGAAGAATTGCTTATGCAAAAAAATTCTCGATCGACCTTTGAAAGTGTAAGTGTAAGGTGTAAGATGTAACAATGGCTCAGTTTGAGCCAATTGCAAGGACGGAACTATTCGAGCCATTGTAGTTTTTAGCCAATCAGGAGGCGCGTTACATCTAGACTTGTCTCGTGGAATATCATTGTTTTCTTTGCTGTTGTGGTTATCCAACTGTGAACAATTTCATAGTCTCAGAACATATCGAACCAGCGTGTTTCCTCTCTCACTTTATCGAAATGAAAGTTCAATTGGGGAGCGTACCCTTTACAAAACTCTTCTTCTAATTCGAATATTGAGGAAAACTGTTAGACAAGAGCAAATCCAAGACACAAAATCGACACGAAACCGAACCAGCGTGTTCACCACAGAATTGAACGAGCGTGTTCATGAATCGAAACAGTGTATTCCTTCTCTGTTTACCTATATCGAACTGAAAGTTCCATCGGGCAGCTTTTTTGGAAAGATTGTGTTCATCAGTCGAACCACTAGAGCAAATCCAGTGTTGAAATCTAGCATATCGAACCGAGGGCCCAGTTATATGGTCTCGGGTACCCGAGACAACCCTTCCCCTGAGGTAACTTTATTGAGCGTTTATATGTGAAAACATAGTTCCAGTAGGCCGAGTCAAAGTTAACCCAGCATGATTATTCATAAACCTTACTGAATAATCAAATGTGCAAATATCCCTCTTTCTTTGGGTTTTTCTCGGTCATTCGATCACAGTGGGTTTTGCCGAGTAAATTTTTACTTCTTTAATACGAATTTCTGCTATAAATCCTAAATCTAAGCATTACGTGACATTCGCCACGCCGAGAGATGTCCCGGTCAGGCGAGCCAAAGCGTTTATATATGTAGAAAAGTTGTCCCGCTTGCCAGGGTTACCCTACCTGCCGAGGTGAGACAACTCGCCCACCCGAGTTGTCTCGCCCCCCGAGACGAGTTGGCGATCCTAATGTAAACGGCAGGTTGAATTTTAGAAAGAAAACAAGCTAAAAGTTACCTCGGCCAGGGTAGCTCGGGGGGAGGGTTGTCTCGGGTACCCGAGACCATATAACTGGGCCCTGAAGGTTGAGACGGCAGTTCCGAACAGAACTGAACGAGCGTGTTTATCATACAGTCGAAAACACAAATCGGATCTGTTTTGCCACAGAATTAAACGAGTCGTGTTCATCAATCAAACTAGCGTGTTCACTTTCACTTTGACTTTGCCCATCATATTGAACTAAAAGTTCGACCGAGCAGCGATACATGGCAATACTCTTGATATTCAGGGATTGCGCGACGAACGTTACCGACCGGTAAACGCGTTGTAATTTTCTCTCGGTAATGTTTGCAACAGAAGGGAATCAAAAATCCGTTATGCTGTATTAATAAACCCCTTATTATAGCACAAATTATTTGCTCGTTGGCACTCTATCGATAGGTATACCTAGTCAGATAATTTAAAGGAATACTTTGGTGACTGTAAGGCTGCAATAACTGATAAAAAATGCAATTGCTTACTACAATAGCAGTAATATAGAGACTGTGCATGACAAAGAGTTCTTATATTAGTTTTTTTTGTAAAGTCAAGGTCTACATCTTGATGATATATAGACAGGATACGCCAAGAACACTTGAAAGCGTTTGACATCATCCAAACACGCGGCGCTTGATTCAATAACCCACAACTGACGTCGGATATCTTGGCTGTCAGCCACGCGGGCGGAACTTTGATCAAGCACGCTATTTGCTACAACCAATGCACTCCTCTAGGGTGGGGATATATAGGGACCGTGAGGTTATCATAAATATATAACAGAACATGTTTTGATAAAATTTTCCTGGATTTTTCACCGGTTTAACCAGTGATGTATTAAATGAAGTGTAATTGGTCTCATTATCAAAATTCCAGAGAATATAGCAATGTGCTTCATATTTATTGTAGAACAATATAAAAGCCCGGGGGTACTCCCAGAAAAACCGCAAGGGGTGTGCGGCCTGCTTCTCAAAACCCTTACCCTATTTAAGACCAAAATCTGTAATATTCCCTACCCCATTTATGACCTGACCAAAAATCTAATACCCTATTTAAATCAAAAAAATATTTTCAGTACTGCTGTTTCAGACCTGTTTTATACTAGTTCCCTAGTTCAGACCGACGTTGAAGGCATTGCGAAGGGCCTTTGGTGATGATCTTATCCGCCAATGATGAAAACGTAGCTTCTTCTGAAAAACATACCCAGCTCAAGACTAGAGTGCAAAAACCATACCCTATTTGAGACCAAAATGGGCAAAATCGATACCCTATTTATGACCAAAACGGTTAAAAATACCATACCCTGGGGGGCCGCACGTACCTATATAGCCCTTATGAGGGAGTACCCCCCCCCGGGTATAAAAGAAACAGGTGTAAGTGTATTGACGTCAACAAGACTTCAAATACAGCACAACAGACTTTCTTTTAAAGAACGTCGGTTCGTTTGGGCCTGGGTTGAACTTCGCTTCATTTTTGGACTCTTTATTTAAACCCGGGCGGTCCTAGAATGTTCGTTTTTCAAATCTATTCAAACATGGTTCTGCCATTATCGCGCGCAGATGCGTTTACGAACAAGTTCAAGGTTGTTTCGTACTGCATGTACAAGTATTTGTCATTCAAGTTACAAGAGTGGAAAATATATACTTCAAGTTCAAACCACCAATATTTGAATTACACTTGCACTATATCGAAACAGGAGACAAATGACCTAAATGTTTAATGACTTTTACATCATGACTTCCGAGTTTAAGATTTGAATTACGTAGCACTCCTTAAGTGCCGTTCTAGCTCCTGGACTGAACAGAGCTGGTAATCGGTTACACTATGCCAGAGAAATTTGCGGAAAAACGCAGCTTTATTTCTACGGTTAGGCCTATCGTCCACACCAATACGACCGAAAACTGAGCTCTTTGAAAACACTCTTCAACCTGTAGGAATTCGAAGAAGCCGGCTTTGTGTTTTAATATATTTTATGAAATAAAAATGGCTGTATCTTGCGTTTCATTGACCAATCCCGACAAGTCAGTTTCAAAGGCTGACAAACAACATTTATCCCCCACTATTTTTAATCGTTTCCTAGTCTTAAATAACGAATGTATGACCATGACAAGCATATTAAAGACACTCTTTACAAGAAAGAGCAACATCTATAATTTCCACCTGCCATTTTTACTAATATTTTTGATATTACATAGCAATTAATGACCAATCCTGTATATAGCCTTCTACTAGTTTCCATCGCCTTTACCTCCTCCTATTTAGATGAACAATAGATGACCAATCAAACCGATTACGACTATTAACCAGTTACATCATAATTCCGTCTTTCCTGTATTAAAATGAGTTTATTTTTCGTGCCTTCTTTTCTAATTTTGGCAAGACGAATTGAATTGATTCAATATTTTCAAGAGATATTCAATTTACAGAGTTGGCGTACAGTATAGCGAGTACACGGGAAGAACACATGAAACTAACGTCATTTCTACGAAAACTCTAATATCACTTCCAGCAACCAATCAACTTATTGATTTTGTCTGCATTTTTCTGTTTCTTCACTAGACCGCAATGTTGATCGAAAAAAAGTCAAAAAATTGCACCGATATCGCAGCTCACGAACCTTGGACTCAATCTGGCAGCTAAGAGACTGGGCGCCACTTACCTGCTCACCTAAACATTCTCGCCGTCAGAAGCCGTGGAGGTCGGCGAGGAGGTTTCGCTCGGAGTTTTGCGGAAAAGATTGCTGTTTTAACAGAACCTTGTACGTCAGAACGAAGATGAAACTTCTTCATGTGACCTCTTGGTTTTTCTCTTTGACCGTATTCTTTCCAAAGTGCGCCGAAAGTTTAGGAACTTGGTCTTACCATGGTGAAGAAAACCCCTACACGTGGAAAGACCATTACAGTGACTGTGGTGGACGCAATCAATCTCCAGTAAACATTGTGCCTAAAGACACAATTTTTGACGCAGGACTGGCCGACTTGACTGTCGAATACGAACCTAACGTCCGGGCCTTCCTGCAAAATAACGGGCATAGCGTTCAGGCGTCGTTTTTAACCGGCATGTCCAATATTTCTGGTGGTGGGTTGCCTTCGCGTTTTCAAGCTGCCCAATTGCACTTTCACTGGGGAAGCGAGAACTCACGCGGCTCAGAGCACCAAGTTAATGGACGACAATACCCCATGGAAATACACATTGTCCACTACAACGCAGAGAAATATCCGAACGCCTCGACGGCTATGACGAAAGCGGATGGCTTGGCAGTGTTGGGTATATTGGTGGAAGTGAAGACCAGTGACAACCCAGTGTTAAATGTGATAGTGAACAAACTTGAAAAGATTCCTTATAAAAGCGATAACGTTACTATAGATTCTCTACAGCCTTATTTGTTTCTACCACACGATACCACCCAGTTTTACACGTACAAAGGTTCGCTGACGACCCCTGGGTGTTTTGAGAGCGTACAGTGGTTTGTTTTCAATCACACGTTTAGCATATCCGACGCTCAGCTCAAAATATTCAGATCGAGTACTTTCGACGGAAAACGCCAGGACACGAAAAAATCACATTTGAGCGATAATTTTAGACCACTTCAGCCTTTAAATGGAAGGACAGTCACTCGAAGCTTCAGTAAGTATGATAAATTGGAGCTGTTTTGATATTTCATTCAAAGATTGAAAATGTAAACAATGAGTGTGATATCGGATTGTGACAAACAAATCGTTTGACAAATGTAACAATATCGGAGCCTTTTATTCTAATTTTGTGTTTGGTACATTGTACGTATAGAAAGTCATACCAAAAAATATGCAGATTTTCTGAGTGAATGGTTTTTGAATCTACCGGTACAAAGATACGGTATCTAAAATCTCTGGTAATTAAAAACCTATTTTGAGTCAAGATAAGAATATTATTTCATTATATTGTTTCTGTAATGAGTCCGGTTTATTAAGAAAACGCAAAAATAAATAAAGTACATTTTCTTGCCAGGAATTATAATATATTTCCAAAATACTGAAATAGTTTTGGAATTTGTAGTAATTCCCCACTGGTGTAGGGAACAAATTTTCAACAAATAATTAATTCTATTTCATATTTTAATTTGCAGAACGTCCACCGTTTCCCTGTGGTAAGACTTCAAACACAACAATGGACTGTTTAGGTTTTGCTGATGACAAAGCAGTTTTCTATGAAGCAACAGTTGACACTTGCACATTACCAGCGATAGTAACATTACAAGTCTCTCAGCCCGACACAGATTTTCTATTTGCTGGCACCTATTACTCAGATATAAAACTTCCCGAAAAAATAGGTAACTATTTCATCTGATATATTCAAATATTATTGGATCGTGTGTACTGAAGGCATCTGTGGTCAAGTGTCGATCGATACCCTCGATCAAGATCTCAATCGACATCTTGATTGGTAAACTATTGACACACAAGCAGGGCTAAAAAAACCCTTTAAATCCAGCTTGCTGCTTGCCCTTAGGACAAGTACATGTATCTCTCAAATTTTGCTTGTCCTGGGCAAGTCTTAGTTTCCTAATGATTTAATTGCCTGATCCCTTGCCCCGCACTCAGCAGGCAAGTGAGAATGAAAAGTTACTTGTCCAGAAGGAAAATCATCTTGTCCCTGACAACTGGACGGCACTTAATTTTATGCCCTGCCCAGTAGATGCTTGCAACTCCCCTAGTTAAATTTTTTCCTTAGTGGCCATTTGGTCACTAAATGTTTATTTTTGTTCACCAGTGAAAAATTAGTTGCCAAAGTATAAAAATTAATTATTTAATATCAATTAACTTATTAACATATTTAGCAATTATTTGCCAAAGGCAAAGTGAATATTGGTGAATATTCCCGAGCCTGAGGCGAATACTAACAGTTATTGTTTTAGTATAATTACTATTACTATTATTAATTAATAAGGTGATTATAGAAATACCTAAACAAAGGATTGCCTGAAAAACATTAAAGTTTACTTGTCATTGTCACACGTCAATGAATAACTACATGTACATGCACAGATCACATGGTTTAATACATCACATGGTCAAAACAGCAAGTGTTTTTCGAATGTTTTAAGACGTTCTGCCTCTAAAAAAACCCATGACAAGTGCATTTCACTCTCGGGTAAGTAACTTTCTTGACTCACTTTCCCCACGGGCAATAGCCCAGGCATGCCATCCTCTGACTACCGGCAAGTTCTTAGTAAGGATTTTGATACAAAGAGTTTTAGGCTCATGGGTAATAAGAGTTGAGATGAAAATCTTGAAAATCACAAACTGTAGCATTGTTTTTTGATTGTGTGATGCACGTTTGCAGTTCAGAAGTAGTTACCCGGCACATGATCAAAATCTGCCCAGAGTAAATTTCTCTCCATGGTTAAAAATACAATGTAGCTGTGTTCGGCAGGAAAATGCTGTGAAAGCGCTGTGCAATTTTTTTGCGAGCATTTTCAACCAGTTTCATGGTATAAATCCAGACACCACATCAATGTAAAAAGGTGCAGAAACTGTTTGTGGTATTTTTTAACTCTCAGTTAAATTCAGTCAAGTGGAGTAAAGTTTGTCGCATACGAAGCACTGCAAATTCGTTCTTTCTCATGATGGGTTCTTCCTTTCATTTTATTTTAGTGTCAATTTCAGTAGATTAAAATAGCAGAATAATTGATTTTACAAGTCAATTCATAATGCACAGAGCATTATTTCAGTCCAGATGATAATCCACTCAAGCTCTGGATTTTTAGTTGCCAGGCTGGCAACTTCCATTTCAAGTTAGTCTCCAGCTCCAAAAATCTTGTCACCATGGTGACTAAAATGGCCAAAACTTGGAGGGTTGTACTTGGTCGACACTCAATTGACACTTGACCAACAGTCGGTTGATAGTCGGCCGAGTGTGACCGACTCGTGTGCATTGATCGAAAATAATAGTTGACAGTCGACAAAGATGTTCATGGAAAGACGAGTGTCAATGGAATGTTGATTGAGGGTATTGATCAAGAGTATTGATAGACACTTGACCGCGGATGCCATTAGTACACAAGATCCACATTATTTAATTTTTTGCAGTCCTAGAATGGTATGACCATCTCAGTTTTCTAAGTTATTGTTGTTGCCCCTTTCAGGAAATCTTGATTATGGATTTACCTTGGAAATGCATTCTCATACAAGTGAGACTGATCAAGGAATCTTGCATGTTTCGGTAAGGATTGATTCACGATTTAATTGATTCTTAATTGATTTCTATTGCAGGGTTAGGTTGATAATACATTGAGGGATTGTATATTAAAAACCGGACGCCCGAAATGTGAACTGCGTCTGATTTTCTTTTCGCTAGAGGAAATCTGGTCAATTCAGTTGAACATACACCTGATTCCAAAATGGCCACCATCTTTTTTTGCTTGCAACTTAGCCCTTGTTGCCTTGTTCAGGGAAAATATTTAAGATTGAGGCAACAAGGGGGTCATTTGAAGGCAAACAAAAGAACACAAGAATGGGGGCCATTTTGGAATGGGGTGTGTTTGAACCCTGGACTGTACTTGCATGTATATTCAGGATAGGATAGAGCAGTTTTCATAATCCCAAATCAACTGAAAGTAATCACTTTAGGCCAATCACAGGAGAAACTTTTAACCCTGCGAACTAATCAGAATTGATAAATGTGAAAGATGGCAGCAACTTCAGCGTCGATGTTTCGAAACCTTGATTGTTTGTCCTTGTTTGCTTATAGCAAATACAACTCTGCTGGCATTTCAAACTTTATTGTTTTTATTTTTTTCCATAATCTGCGCTTCCAAATTGGGAGTGTGGCTTCTCTATGGATGCGGCTTATACATGGACGTTTACGGTATATAATGTGAAGCAGGCTCAAAGTTCTTGAAAATGAATTATGTGTGAGTCAAGTCTCAACTGGTTTTGGCTTAACTTTTTCTTGGTTGAGAAAGTGGTGTAAGTTTTTAAAGCAGTCACCCAGCATACATACATGTAGAAATGTAAAACCAATGCAAACAAAAAAAATACTCTTGACACGTGAGTGAAATTCAATGCATGATGCTGGTGGCATAATTCGCTATCCAATAGATCGTATAGTTTGCTTTGATACTTACCCACTGGATATAACCCTTACTGGCCAAAATTGGTAGTCCATACTGTAAGTTGCAGACTGCATAGTATTTCCTACATGTACCCTTTGATTAATAGCTCAAGTGCAAAGTGTGCGGACTATGAAATGAATTGGGGAAAAAAACGTGGATCTGGAACTTATAGTACTGACTGAGAAGATGAGGTTAGCAAGATATTTATTACATCTCTTTGACAGAATGTATATTGATACTGTTGATAGATTAGTCAAGTTCATCCACTATCATCAAGACAAAGAGAAGAACTGGTTTCAGAGTTTTTCAATGATGACAGTTGCCAACTTGGTAAATCATATTTTAATTTTCCCAGGTTTGGGTCTTTCTTTTATAAAAAAGTCAATTTTTAGTATGAACTTGCGGGGGTTTCATTAATGTTTTCACAGATATGTCCAGGATTGAACGCTAATGAGATTCAAATTCCTCATGATAAGCATCACAAAGTGTCCTCATTGGTAAAAAGTCACCTAAACACGCACAATTCTGTCAAATATGAAGTAATATGAAAATGTCAAATAACCCTGCCAAATATGAAGTACTAATTAAACAATACTTGCGTTCAATCCTGGACATAAGTTTGTTTTCAGCATGAGGGCAGCTAGTTTTCACAGGTGGACAAAACGTTTTGAAATGAACTTCTTTATGAGAACAATGTTACTCTACCAGGTGGGCAAAATTAAACTTCCAGCTGGTCAATTTACCTGTCTAGCCCTTCATGAAACCCCTGGCACTTTAGTCAATTAGTCTCGAGTATTAAATGACAAATTTTCATCTTAATACTATATTAATGACACTGATGGTACAACTTTGTCACATGTGACCTGCAAGCATTCAATAACTCCAACACAATTTGTTTCATATCAATTAACCCATCAATGCCTGTGTCGCCCGTAGCCACCTGTGACGAGCATTGGCCTTTGTTCCACTTTTGACATTATCACCTTTGACCAAAATTGGCAACATGTACACTTGAGTTCTGCAGGAGGAAAAGATCTTTACAATGACACCAGGTCAGATTGATACGCACGAAAATGCCCAGAAATTTGAGTGAAAAACTTGGAGGAAAATTTCCCTCTACTACACTTGGCTACTCCATGGTAAGAATTTCTCGTCCATTAACTTTGGACAAGAAGAACTTTGATTTCTGCACAGGCCCAAGCAAAAATGTCATAAAACGCAATGCTAGTGGAAAGAAAGGCATACTGTCTTCTTTCTTGCAAATGCCTTTTTGACTAGATTAGAGCTAATTTAGCTCATAACCAGGCCACAATTGTCAAAAATGTCCAAACAATGCATTTAAAACATGAAATGACAAAATGTCACTCCAGTTAGCCTAAACAGCAACACTTTGGTTAGCCTAAATAGTGCTTCGGGTAGCCTAAATAACTCTTACTTGAAGGTGGTAAGCTCTCAATAATTGTATGGGTTAACCATATCCCACATTGTTACCGGTAAGTGTCATTCCGCCATTTTCTGTTTTAAAAACGCCCAGTTATTTCCCTAAAATATCCAGGAGTCAATGGGTTAAATCTACAACTTACTTGCATAGGTTGTTGTGCAAAGTCTGCCTTTAACTTATTTTGATATATACAGTACATGTGTCTACTGAAATATATTATATATATATAGATTAATATATCTATTTTTGTTTGATTACATCGGTCGTTTATAATGTGTAGTTCCAGAAAATATCCATACCCCCACCATGGAGGGAATTTCACGTAAGCCCTCCCCCCCTCCCCGGAATTTCCATTTTTTTGACCACTAAAATACCCCCACCCCCCCACCCCTCCGGAATTTCCACTACTATTTTGTACACCCTCCATACCCTCTGGAAGAAATAGTTTTGGCAAGAAAGTGTGTTAAAGTAAAAGTAAACACTCCAAACATTTAGCCATCTGCATTGCACATAACTACTAAGCTTAATATTCTCGATCGATTGTAACATCTATATCTGAAGATACTCGCAAAGAAAGCATTCAAGATTAGTGAAATATGCTTTAAAAGAAGAGATAAAATGGAAATTGGTCAAATTACCTTCCAACACGACCAACTCCCTTTGTAAATGTGGTACAATTTCCATTAACGACTGATAAAATGCCTGTGGATGAAATTGACACTGTACTTTTATTGCGAACACGACCGCTAACAGACTTGAGATGAAAGCCAATTTTACAGCAAAACTACATACAAATAGACAGAGATAAACAGGGATACAAAATTCTCAAGTTTGTGAAATCGTAACATCATTTCTACCTTCTACCTAATTTTCATGAAAGAAATCGACTGCCACTTCAAAACAAACTAGGCTAGTCTCCAGTGCTTTTTGGTCCACAAGGTGACTGCATGTGGACTGGTAACAAGTAATGGCGGCCATGTCCACGCAACGGCACATTCTTCGCATTTGTTAGCTTCCAAAATGCTTTTTGAAGAAGGAAAATGTATTTCAAATATAATGCGAGTCAAAAACAAGTATTCAAGCCACTATTTTTCATGTGAAAGTTTTACTTAGTAGGTAAGAGAGGAGCTGGATCGACACTCAAATCCGAATTGAATCAAAAGACCTCTGGAAACTAAATCGATCATACAACCCCCCTTCCCTCTGGAATTTCCTGGGTCTTTGACCCCCCCTCCCCTTCGGAATTTCCAATTCCCTCCGTGGTGGGGGTATGGATATTTTCTGGAACCACACAATCGATTATTTATAATACTGGTAACATTTCCTCAATATCTGATTTCTCATTTAAATATCTTTTTGAATTTCAAACAGGCAAATGTATTGCACGTTCATGCAATAGACACTGGTGCGATGGCACTGCTATTGGCTTTTATAACGATACTCTCTATGTCGGGTTTTCTTCCACCTTCCAAGATCTAACAGCAGCAAGCCCTTCTGTTGATGTTAACTTCTATCGCAACCAGTCGGGCACTTGGCACAAAACAGCCACGGAAACGTTTGCTAACAATGAAGAAAAACGTGTGCATCTTATGGGAACATTTGTTGGTAGCAAATCATCAGTAAGACACCGAAGAATGGCAGTGGAATCTTCACAATGGGAGTATGTAACTTTTAAAGCCAAGATTAGCAAAACATCAGATAAAATATTTTACCAGGTACATGTAATTATTTTTTGCCTTGAAGGATAAATTTGCTTTCTTTAGCTGTGCAGATATCTTGAAAACCTGGAGAGTTCCTATGTTTGATTTTGAAACTTTCAGGCAAGGTCCTACCGGTAATGAAATTGATTGTCCTTGGACTGTGTTCTTTCAATTTGTCCTACCATCCTCAACAAAAGTTTGTATAAGGTCACAACTTTGATAACTGGCCAAGCATGTACAAGAGTGACAATGTAGTAGAGTTGGTGGTAAAGCAATGGACGTTTTTACTGATGCCATCGTTTTCCAATGTTTTTATTCAAACAAAAAATAAACCCCACTGCTAAATTTGTCATGCCAGATATTGTTGAAAATTAATATGAAGTTTTATTAGAATCTGTTGCAAACTTGTCCCTAACTTGCCAATTTTTACAAAGAAATGTATGCCAGGGCAATGCACCCGCCACCCTCCCCCACCCTCCCCCCTCTACTCCGGCATACATTTTCCTGAAAGTTTGGGGCTCCATGTTTTTATGACTTTGCAATGGATCCTTATAACACTTCGTAGATTTACTAAATTCAGCATGATAAGTTGAACTAAAGAGGTGATTTTTTTATTTATTGCGTGACATCAGTAAAAGGTTCATTTGTCAAGTGGTACCTGGTCAGGGTCCAAGGCTTACCCCCCTGCTCAACCCGAATGTGCGCAACAGCTGCTGACTGAAATGTCTCAAGGTTAACTTGTCCTTCGCACATTTAGCTACACGCCCCTTCGATATTAATAAGTGATCCATATTATCCTCCAGCTTTACATGGTTGCTGCAAATGGAGTTTCTTACAAAGTGATAAAAGATGAGTTTACACTGGATTGTGTTAAACCTCATCCAACTGCAAGTAAGTCTTCTTTTCTGGTTCAAGTTTATGGTCTCCATAAACTGATGTTAATGAGACCTGAGCAGGCACACACATTCCGCATTGTAACACTTTATTTCAGAGACAGGCAACATTACGAACCTCTTGTCACGCTCATATGTAAATCCCAGTAACATGAGTACATGCCTCTAATTCTCTATCTCAAAGTCCATCAGGGATCTCCAGTTGGAAACAATTACCTCCTTTAGATATCACAACAAACCTTTCATTTCGTAAGTAAGGCCACTGTTATCTATATCTGTAAAAGACAGTGTATCAATGGTTCCAGTCATTTCTTTCACGTGTCCTCCGCATGCCCCTGACCTCTAATCAAGCTCACCCTCCTCGTTGTATTCAGTCTCTGTGCTAGTGCCGATCCTTCGCCACTAAGTTTCCCTTTTTCCCTCCCACCCTCCCATGACTGGAACCCTTGCTCCACACCTTAACTCCTAATACCTCGCTTTAGGTCTATCTTAAAGCTAAGAAACAAACCATTTAGATTCATAGTAATGTTGGCAATGTATAGGCTTATACTTATTTTTCTTTCAAATCAAGAAAAAAAAAAAAAAAAAAAAAAAAAAAAACGCAAGCTCTGACATTGCCCTCAGAGCTTAGTGGATTGACACTGAACATTCTTATCCTGACTTTGATTTTACAATATATCTGTATGTACTTATAGGTATCATTAGCTTTTAAAACTTAAACCATTAAGGGCAATAGGCTACTACTATCCGTCTCTTAGCAACCTAAGACCTTGTTATTCAGAATGCACCGAACTTTGACTTCATGTATATTTTTGTATTTTGGTGACACTCTGGTGTTCGTTAATAAAGAATGGTGGCAGGGAAGTGCACCCATTAGCTGCACTTTACCCCACAGTAAGCCTCTAGCCCACTGGAGACAGGTCCGGAGAAACTACCTATTCCAAGGTGGCTACCCCCGGTACCACCTGATCTGTACTCCCCCCAGGAGGGGCTCCCCCTCCTGGTTCCCTCAGTCTCCCGGGACTGTGGGATATGGGCCTCACCCCTGGAGGCAGGTCTGGAACTTCTATTCCAGGGTGGCTACCCCCGGTACCACCTGATCTGTACTCCCCCCAGGAGGGCCCCCTTCCTGGGCCCCTACTCCCTGTCGTCCTTCCCTGCCACCCAAATTTTACCCACAGCCAGTGTGTGATTTCCAAATGTAGTATTGTCAGTGGCATTTCAGACTAGGCCTCGAAAGAGGATCATTAATATACAATTTATGTATGCATGAAGTTTCGTTAAGATCGGGATGTTACTGGTTATATCAGCATTTTGCATCATGTTTGCGTACTCTTTGAATGGAGGGCCTTTTTTTGTCAACCAGTCAGTGCCTGTCAAAGAAACTAGTGAAAAATCATTAAAAAAATTGTGACACTTTTGTTTCTCAATTTCAGAGCAACTCAGTAAGGGTACCAAGATTGCCATTGGAGCATCAGTTGTGTCAATGGTAGTAGCACTTGTGGGTGTAACCATGGGCATACTTTACTGCAGGCGAAAGGAGTACACAAGTCACAGACCCACACTTATGGACGACATTGATGCTCAAGACGACTATAGGTTATGAGCTTTTCGGATTGAAGTTGAATTAATCGTCGCATATGTTGGTTTAAATGGCTCAAGTGTGTTCACACGTTCTTGCACATGTACAAGAACAAGGCCAGGGGGGAGGGGTGATGGTACTCTCTTGTTAAAATTTGGAGATCCCTAAAGAACATTTAGCATGCACCGTGATCTCATTTTGTAAAATTAATGTGGCTGAACTTAATTTTTCCATACCTGAGTGAAACACATTATTGCTTCAAACAGCCCCTTTCCTGGCCGCTTCCATCTGTGGGAAATAAGTCAGGAGCCCACACTGTCGCTGTTTTCTCTTCCAGTTACTTTTATTCTCAGCCCGCGTGCACAACAAAGTTCGGCTCAATCTCGATCTCTCACTGGCAACACACTCACTAAAAACTACAGTTCATTGTTGTCTCATGTTATAGCACACCTTAATTGAGCGTAAGCTGATTGGCTAAGGATATTTTAGACGAAAGGATAAACAGCTTATTCATACAGAGCAGACATGACGCGACGCTCGATTTCCGGTGAGATTTCACAATCGTTTACAGCACTAATCACACTGTTTCCGACACACTCCCCCCATGTGCTTTCCACGTGAAAGCACATGTAAGCAGAGGAAACTAGATAAACTCATTACAAGTCAGACAATAGAACGAAACGAAGTAAAGAAAATGTCATAGTTCGTTTGAATTTTGAATCACTAATGCTTATAGGTAAAATCATAGTTCGATCCCGTTCTCAGGTTTTAAAGTTCCCCTTCTTCAATAGCATCGTGGATACGCAAGGTAGCAGCCACAGCAGCATCTCTCCTTGGGCGGAAAACTGGCGCTGCAGCGTTAAGCTGAGGCGGCGCTGCGGCTCTTTCTGCTCGTGAAGATTTGCGGCACTTAATAGGGCCGGCAAAGTCAACCCCCACAACTTCGAAAGGACTTGATCCCTCTGTTCTCTCAGGTGGCAACAAACCAGGGGGTGGAGCCGCGAGAGCAACTGCCTGAAAACGCTTACATCCATGGCACTGCTTGATGACTTTCTTTGCAAGGCGTCTAAGGCGTGGGATCCAATACTCCTCTCTGATTTTGGCCATAGTAAGCCCCACTCCCCCATGGAGAGTGGCTTTGTGGGCGTGTTGAACCAATTTCTCAGCGAAGGTCGTAGTGTCTGGTATGTAGATCGGATAGGGACTTGGTAGTCTTCCACGGCACTCTAGCAATCCATTTTTGTTTCTCTGCAAGTTGAGACTCAGTCGGTCTTCTTCCAAGTTTTCAGTCCCCTGGCTCTGGGCGCGCAACATCCAGAAGAGGTTTTGCCTTTCAATTTCTTCTGTTGTGAGAGGTCCCTTTGTTCTGCTTGCTCTTTTTGTTCTAGCGTTTTGGGCAAACCGCATGATCCAGGCGCACACTCGTAAGGTTTTCCAGTATGAGTTCCTCGCAAGGAGTTCGTCTAGCTCATCATCAGAATTCACGGCCAAGGCAAACAGTTCCTTCGTGGTTTTCACCTCTTGGTTTGATTCCTTACTAGGTGCAGTAACAAGGTTCTCTGGCCATTTCTTAGGGTCACTAAGCCACTCTGGTCCCCTCCACCATAGTTTGTTCTCTTCAGTTACCAATCCACCACGGCTTGCAAGATCTGCAGGATTATCTTCGGTTGGTACGTGCCGCCAGATGACCTCAGCATGCTCTCTAATCTTCCGTACTCGGTTAGCTACAAACTGCTTGTATTCTCCCCCACCCAGTATCCAGTGCAAGGCAACGCTGCTGTCGAGCCAACAGTGTAGTGAAGTTACTGGGAAACCTTGAAGCGCCTCTTGCACGTTGTTCAGGAGGTTTGCAGCCATGTGACCCGAGACCAGCTCTCGGCGAGGTATAGTTAGGCCTTGCTTCGCCAGTCTTGCTTTTGCCGCGATAAGTCCTTGATTTAAAGTGCTTGGTTGCTTGACGACGGCATACACAGCAGCGGCGACGCCTTTTCCGCTTGCGTCACCGAAGGCGTGGAGTTCAACTCTCTCGATTGGTTCTTGTGCGCTGGTCAGTGCTCTTGGGCAGGAAACTTCAGGTGGTAAAGAACGCACCCACTTATTCCACTGCTGTTGCAAAGACACAGATAACGTTGCATCCCAGGCAGATTTCTCATCGCAGGCGCTTCGATAAAGCAGCTTTCCTTGCAAGGTGATTGGCGCGATCAGACCAAGGGGGTCATAGATTCTTGCTACTTTTCCCAGGATCCCTCTTTTAGTAGGTTGAACAACTTCTTCTGGAATCGTGACTGCAATTTCATTCGTCGATTTGTTCCATTTTAAGCCCAAGGGGCCACATTCTCTGGACTTTACTCCTAGTTGCTGTTTCGCATAGCTTAATTCATCTTTATTTTCGGCGTCCTCTGAGATCTCCAATTCAGGGATGTTTGAGTGCCACTTGTGCAAATGAAAGGTGGCCCGGCGGAATATTTCAGTCGTTGTGGCTTTCTTTTGTTCCGTTTCTTGGACAGTCCCCCCGCCAGTAATGAGGTCATCTACATATAGCTCTCGTTCTATTTCTGCAACAGCATCAGGGAAATCAGCTCTACAGGTGTTTAAATGCTGGTGGATTACACCGCCAAGGAGGAAAGGCGAGGGCCCCAAGCCAAAGAGTGCTCTGGTGAACCTGTAAGTGCGAACACGCAATGGATTCTTGTCGTCCAGCCAATGAAAGCGCAGTGCATCTCGGTCTTGCTCGCGGATACGCACTTGAAGAAACGCCTTGCGAATGTCGCCGGCGAGGGCTACTGCATGAAATCTTCCCCTTAAGAGTACTTTCCAGAGCTGATTCTGTAGAGGTGGTCCAACTTCTAGGCAGTCGTTTAAGGAGGGTGCTGAGTCATAAGCTCTTGCTGAGGCATCGTACACAATCCGCATCTTAGTACTTTCGGCGCTCTCTCTTACGACAGCCTTGTGAGGGATGTAGAACTCTCGTTCAGATGCTGCCATCTCTGCTTCTTCTATAACCCCTTCCTGTAGCTGCTCTTGGATGATTGCGTCATAAGCGTCAAGCTTTCCGGTTTTCTCCAGTCGTCGGACTAGACTTCCGAGTCGTTTCAAACTTCCTGACTTGTTGGAGGGCAAGGGAGGGTGGTCTCCTTTCCAGGGAAGGCCGGTCTCGTACCAGCCTTCAGGGCTGCGGCTGAGCTGTTCGATGAATTCTTCGTACACCACACTCTGATCTCCATTTGGTTTATCCTCGAGGCCTAGGGCGTCCATGCGGCAGAGCTCTTCATAGCTGGATGAAGTCGTCTGGGCCAAGAACATGCTGTCAAGGTTTTGCTCTGATCCTGGAGACATAATAGTCCACCCGAAGAGAGTGAACTCGGCTACAGGTTCTCCGATGGTTCCAGTACGCTGGGAGGTCGACGTTTTAATCTTCGCGTAATCACTCGCGCCCAGAATAACGTGAACCGGAAGTAAGCTCTTTGTGTCAGTGTCTTCCATGTCCACGCCTTTCAGATGTCGGTATCTTCTGATCATTTCTCTGTAGTTTGGATTTTCCACGCACAACAGTTCAGCCCGGTCTATCCTGTTTGCGCTGAGAGGGATGATATGGTTTCCTTTTGTGTCACTCACTTGCACGTTGTAGGTTTCGGTTCGCTTGGTAACGGTGCCCACAATAGTTTGTACTTGGCGCGTTAGAGTGCGTGACGGTGCAAGATTTAATCGATCCAAGATGTATCCCGAGGCATAAGAGGCAGTTGCCCCGGTATCCAAAAGGGCTCTACAGGTTACGCCATTTAGTTTGACGAGCACAACAGGATGGCACACTTTCTCTCCTTCTTGGGTCGCAGTTAACGCCACTCCACCGTTGGTTGTTGTTTGGCGGCCAGCTGTTGTCTGACGGTCGCAAATGGACGAATGATGTCTTTGTTTACAATGTACGCAAGATGTGCGGCTACGGCATTGCGATGCATTATGCTGTGTTCCAGTGCAGTTAAAACACAAGCGTTTGCGTTGTAGAATTCGTCTGCGTTCTGCTGGAGATGTCACAATGTCACATTCCCAGGTTCTGTGAGTCACGCGATCGCAGTAAACACACGCGTTTCGTGAGGTTGATCCGCCTTCTTGCGCGTAAAAACTATTCTCGCGAGGAGTACGAGGAGGACGCGGCGGTCGTGGAGGCCGAAAACGCAGAGGTAAATGCGGTAAAGGAGAGGTCTCGCCAACTGACTCATTTACGGCCATTGGATGGATAGCTTTCCATTCTTCTAACGCTCGCATTAGCTCCGCGAATCCCCAGTCTTGCCATCCTGGTTTCCCATTCACGAGATCTGCTTTAATGCCAGGTAATTTGTCTAGAACCCCACGCACCATAGATAAACAACCAGAAAGTTTACCCAGAGTCTCTAGAGATTGAACATTATAGTTCAAAGTTTGCCAAAACTTGTAGATTTCATTTGGTTGACTTCCAGATATCACCGGCAACGCATTAATGTTATCGATGTAAGCTCGCACGATCTCGCTCGTTTTCCCGTAATTAGATTTCAAGATATTCTTAGCACGTTCGTAGCCTTCGGAGGTGAAGGGCAAGCCATCAATTGCTTCACACACATTACTTTCCAATAATTCCTTTAGATGGGCAAACTTTGTGACGGTTGGAATATCTGTTGCATCTATTTCGGCTTCAAACTTACTCCAAAAGGAGAGCCATTTTTCATAAGTGCCGTCATACTTTGTGATAACTAGCTTCGGCATTCTCACATTTCCCTTACTAGGAGACTTCACAGCAGGCTGATCTAACGATAGCATTTTAGATTTCTGTTCCAATTTCAGCTTTTCGAATTGCAGTTCGTCCTCCCTCTTTTTGGCAAGGATAGCTTCTTCCTCTTCTAGCTTTTGATTTTCCTCTTTAGTTCCAAGGTCTTTCAGATAACGAGTTAAATCTCCTACTTGCAAGTCCACTTCATCAATTGTTTGTTCGATTTTTGCCCCCCATGCCTTCACATCTTCGATACTTTCTGCCGCTTCAAGCTTACCTTTCTCAATGTCCAGTTTTAGGTCCTCGATGTTCGCCACAATCTTCCTTAACGCTTCTCTGTGGCGGACTATTTTTTCATTGCTTCCCTTCTGGACAACGGCGTCAGTCTTGCCGCGCGTTAGAGTTAAAAGTTGAAGCTCGGCATCAAGAGCCTTGTGTTTAGATTCCATAGTCGTAAATAAACCGTCCCGTCGGAGGTGCCACTAATGTGGGAAATAAGTCAGGAGCCCACACTGTCGCTGTTTTCTCTTCCAGTTACTTTTATTCTCAGCCCGCGTGCACAACAAAGTTCGGCTCAATCTCGATCTCTCACTGGCAACACACTCACTAAAAACTACAGTTCATTGTTGTCTCATGTTATAGCACACCTTAATTGAACGTAAGCTGATTGGCTAAGGATATTTTAGACGAAAGGATAAACAGCTTATTCATACAGAGCAGACATGACGCGACGCTCGATTTCCGGTGAGATTTCACAATCGTTTACAGCACTAATCACACTGTTTCCGACACATCATTTGTTCATTGGCTTATGATTAAACACCCTTAAAAGCAGCGTGATGACTCTAATTGATATCTCCAGCCCCCTCCCCAATTTCTCAATTGAATAAAGTTGGCTAGATGACAGGGCTTGGAAAAAAACATGAATTCTAGCTTGCCCTTCAGACAAGCAGTTCTGCCTTCAAATATTGCTTGCCCTGGACAAGGCTTAAAAGATACTTTTTTTGGATTAAGTTGGCTGACAACTTCCCTGGGTTCTTGCCCATCAGGCAAGTGAGAATGAAAAGTTACTTGCCCAGCAGGAAAATCTACTAGTCCTGAATGATTGGACCACATTTTTTTTCCTTCCCTGTAAGATGTATCCTCAATCCAGACCTACATGTCACTTGGCTCATTTAATTCAAACATTTACCTAAAGTTCTGTTTATAATTACTTCTTTCAGATTATGATGTATATAATATACGCAGCATTCCTTTCATATTGTCCGTAGTTGATGATTTTATCTTGGTCAAGTATGTGACTTAATGAGGATTACAATAGGCTGGTTCATTTGTAAACCTGTCTGGTTTGATCCAAAACTTGGTGAATACTTGTCTTGACAGTACTCCTGAAAATACATATTTATTATTCAGGGGTTTCAATAGCATTAGTTATAAGCAGCCACTGAAGGTGTAATAGGTGGCTGTGACCACTAAAGGGGCATGTCCCCCCCCCCAAGAAAAATTTGAAATCTAGAAGCTTGTTAGTGCGATTTCCAGCGTTCTGGGCATCAAAAAGCATGCTGTTGATGGGTATTTTTATTGACCACAATATGTTTTGTATTTAAGTGGTAGTCATTGTTGTATTTGCTTTTTTTATTAATATCATTTTAATTTTCATTAAAGAAATCCAAACAGACAGCATTAAGAGGTTATACTGGCGGCGGTAGACAGCCGGTAGCAGGCTTTTATTTAAACCCCTGGGCCAGGTTGTTCGAAAGCCGGTTAACGCTAACCCAGGGTTAAAAGTTAACCAAAGTATTAATTTTTCCTGTTAAAAAATGTCTTTCACTGCCCGTGTTTTGGGTAGTTTGAGATTATTCAAACTCAAAACTGAAGGATAAACAATGTCAACAGAAAAACTCACCAAACAGTTGTAAATGTATACTCAAAATCCTCGCTAACCCTGGGTTAGCTTAACCGGGCTTTGAACAACCCGGGGCCCCTGATTATTAGTATGCATGCAGCAGGTTGAATTAACCCATTTACAGTTCCATGCTTGGTGATCAAGCCTTTGAGTAGTAACACGACTAGAGTTGACGCTGTTATGATGCAAACCTTGCTATCTGACAAGCATAAATGATCCTGCTGTCATAGCTCTGTCGGCCTCAACCAAGACCTCACTGTTGTGCAGAGGCCTTGTTACAGGTTACTGGACTGTAAATTAATGGTAGATCTTATTGCTGATTAAAAGTGTGCGCCTTTTTTTTAGTAAAACATCCCATAAAATTGTTCCTTGAAGTGGTTGGAGGCAGGTGCAATGAATCTATTAAAACTATATTTCACACACTGCTTTCTCTCAATTTTTTCCTGCTCCAGCCTGTGAAACAAAACGTGAGCAGTGTTATAGTATGTTGTAGCCCTTTGCATGGGGGCATATCTTTTTTGTACTGTCCTTGTTTGTACAATAATTATAATGCCACTACCACTGGTAAAATAGTCAAGCTTGTAGGTGAAGTAGTGTACTTTGTGTTGAACTAACCTTTTTTTAGTTTGGAATGCTCATGAAGTAAATATTCTTACTTGCCAGTATTATTTCAATTTCAGTTTGTTAGCTAATCTCCTGGAAATGAAACCTGTGGGTAGGAATTCCCACATGAAAAGGTTGGAGATGCTCGTTTTCTCGTTTAGGAATCTAAATCTAGGACTCTGGTCTCACTTGGAGTGTTCATGATGATTCATGAAACACCACTATGTTTAGCTTCCAAAGAATCTTTTAGGGTGCACTTGAAGAAATACTGAAAAGTGGTTTTATTTCTGTTTTTTTGGGCTTGATTTCTGCCGGTTTCTAGAGTCCCGGTCTACTAGCACATGCTACTTTCGTGAATAGCAGCTGGTAATATTATTGATCCTCCGTAATATTATTGATCCTCCGTAATGTTATTGATCCACCATTTTGAGTGGTATCTAATCTTTCAGGGGTCAACTAAAAAAAACGAGCCATGCCTAAGTTGGTCTCCTTTAAATGTTTAATTTAAATTTTTTGACGAATATCTTCGACCTTTTCATATCGGAGGTCCCCCCAGGGATTAAAACAAGGTTGGTGAAATAACATGGTAAAACAGACCTTTGCTCGAAATAACTCTAATTCTTTCTTACATGCTTTACTTTTTTATTGAAATGGAATTCTGGTTTCTGGCTGAGAAAACATGATGGGCATTCTAAAATTCATAAATAAGCTCTGTTTTTACATCTGAATTATGTCACTGACAAGAAACTTCTTGGGAAAGTTATTTCCTACGCTCAACGATTTAGATCTCCTATTTATATGAATAATTTATTTAGCCTTATTTTGCAGCAACGCTAATCATTGGTGTATCAATTGACGATTTTGACAACGATTATGAAATAATCTTGCTTACGTTAATTTAATTTTTTTAAGTGTAACCTTAAAAGTATTGTACTCGTAAATTGTTCAAGTATAAATCTAATGTAAAAATAATGTACTGTAAACATGGGTGTAGACATCGTGCAATAAAAACTTGTAACTATGCAGTGGGGTTTGTTCTGCTGGAGAGAAACGAAGCTGTGTTTAAGTGATAAATATATCAAACACTAAAGACTGTTTCACCACATTTTCAAACCAACAGGAAATTTGTAAATATGTCTAACAGGGTATTCTTGATGAACTTACAGTGTTTGGAAATGTGTCTACAAAAACACACCCCTGATGTGTTTGATCTTTCCTTTCGAAACCAAAACTAAGGACAAAACGGAGATGAAATAAAATTGTAAATATGCGTGCGAATTAACCCATTGACTTCCGGAGGTTTATGCCAAAAACGCATTTTTTGGACATACTGGATATTTTCAGCCTGGATATGAACCAAATTAACTCCGATCATAGTTACTAACTATGCTCCAATCTACTCAAAAAGGCATTTGCAACACGATAACATGCCTTTCTTTCCACAAGCACCGCGTTTTTGCATACATATGTACTCGAAGATGGCGGTGTAATCCCTGCTGAATTTGGAGAGGAAAACAGACTGGCATTAGTACATTCAGTCTGAGAGGTTTACAATTCTACGGTAAGCTCATTTTTGATGGTATTTTATGGGAACGTTAAAAAGAAAATTGTTAAAATAACCTATGCTGAGGTGTCATCTAAAGGAATAAAAGAACAGATCACAAATTTTTTTGTGGATATGGATAAAAACAATGCAATGACCAGCCAGGCTCATCCTTGACAAAAAAAACTACGAGTTCAAGTTCAGTCTGCGCAATAGGCCGCTTATTGGCGCATAATGCGAAACGTGATAAAAATTCACTCTCCACGTTCGTGTTTCGCATTTTGCACTCTGTCGCGCTAGTACGAACTATGGCAAGTTTTGAAACTTATTTGGGTTTCCTGTTTGATTTTGTGCGCATCCGCCATATTAGAGTGCTATGGTTGGGGTCAACTTTCGTAGATCTTTCTGCTACTTTGTTGAATATGATGTAAGCCGTAGATGTTCGAGAGCAAGGTTGTCATTTGATGAATGATATTAATAGCGCTGTTGTCGTTATTGAAAGAGGAAGAGGAAGAACATTAATTACATTAAATCTTGCATTCGGTGAAGTTGTGATTCGCGCCTGGCGTATGTGCAAAAGCGGCAAAAGTGCAAATTTGTCCCAAGACTTTTGCCCATGACTGTAGATCTTGGAACTGTATTATTTGGCCAATTAAAAGAAGCAACATACGCTTCACATAGCTTGTACTTGTTAAAGATCACTGTTCTAACAAAATTCAAACTTGTTGAACCTGACAGCAGTGTCTGCTAAGCTGTAACCAAATCAAATTTAACAATTCATTGTTTTGTCAATTAATTACTTAATTAATTAGTTATAATTTATACATTGAACTCGCAGACTATCTCTTTTCTGATTGGCCGAAAGTGTACAGTGAAGTTTCCAAATCAGCGCCTGTAACATCATCTAACTACAGACTAAACGTTACATCATGTCAAGGATACTCGAGGTCACGGGTAATCATGTCAAGTTTGCTTGCTTTGTGTTGCTTGCCGCCAGTGAAGAAGCAAAAACATGACTTCCATTGTTTTTGCTTCGTTCAATGGATTATAAAACTATTATTAAATGGGGGTGGCTTCTAAACGGGATAAGATAAGTTAACAGTTGATCATTTTGTACTAAATTGTTTAATGGCACAAACACAGCTTCAAGTAATCAAAACAAAATGTATTCACATTTTAAACGTGCACATCAAACCCCTGTTTAAATTTTATGTAGTAAGGAGTGTGGCCAGTAAGTAAGTAGGAAGACCGAAATTCGCCTTATTCCTGCTCGGTGCCAGAGAGGCAGATATACCATTTTTTTGTCGATGGTAATGAATTTGTTGTTCCATATTGTTTGAGCCAAGATGTCGGTCTTGCTATGAGGTGTCGTAGACACGATTTTTTGCCAATGATGAATAATTTGCTTATAAAATTCCGGAAGTTGGCTATTAAGATCAAGAAGGTTAAAATCGTAATTACATTGAAAGAGGTCAGTGCCACAAACAGAAGAGAGGAACGATTTTGGAATATACTTCCACGGTGCGTCTGGGGCGGAGCACAGCCGTTTTACCCAAGTTAGTTTCAAAGCCTTATCGAAAAGAACAAAGTCTTTCATGTCAAGACCGCCATCTACTTTCTTCTTTATGAGCGTTGTCTTTTTTATCTTTGCGGGTTTTTGCTTCCAGATAAAGTCAAACACTATTTTATTAACCTCAGTTGCAAAGTTTTTTGGGGTCTCCATAACGCTGGACATGAATACGAGTTTGGAGAGGGCCAATGTTTTAACAATATTTATTCTCCCGTATATAGATAGGTCTCTTCGGGACCAGACACTTAAGGTTTTCTTTAGGGAACCCAATTTGTCAAAGAAATTTTTCTTGTAAGAAAGTTCAGTATTGTAAGTAAAATGTACCCCGAGCGCATAAACAGGATCATCGCTAATTTGGAGGTTGCAAATTGCATCTTTTCTATGGCGCATAGAGCATAGCATTTCTGATTTTGTCTGATTTATTTTTAGGCCAGAGCACCTTTCAAACAATGAGAGTAACTCAAATAAATTAGAAACTGACTGTACATCGGCAAGAATGGCAGTTGTGACGTCAGCGTACTGCGTTAGCTTGACCTCTTCATTCCCTTGAATATGTATACCCTTGATGTCGTTTGACCGTCTTATACTTTGGGCAAGAAGCTCCATAGCAATAACGAAGAGTATACCTGAAAGGGGACAACCCTGACGGACACCGCGTTCTAAGTAGAAGAGTTTAGAGGCAACGCCGTTGTTAACGACGCAACTAGAGATGTCTTTGTAGAACACACTGATCCATTTCCGGAGATTTGGCCCAAAATTGAAAGATTCAAGGCATTTTTGGATGAAATCCCATTCAATTGAGTCAAAAACCTTTTTTGACCTTTTTGACGAGAATGAAAATTGCTTCCTGCCTTTCCTTTCCTTGCGCAATAAATATACGTTAACTTGCAACTTTTTACAATATCATGGTCTTATATCCGCGATCCCCCAAAGTTGGAAGAAGCTCCTTCACACTTATTCTGGTGACTCTACTACTCCCCCGCCACAAATCTGTACTATAACGTGCAAGATGTGACAAACTACGTACAAACTGTTAACCCTTGAAAATCTTCCTCCTCCCACTTCAGAAAAAAGACTCGTATCCTACGGTATCACAAAGGAGAATTTTGATAAAATTTATCTTCTGCCGTTCAAAGCTACAAAAGAAGTTAAATTGGCAGTATTCCAACACAAAATTATACACAATATTTTAGCCACGAACAGTATTTTATACAAAATGAAAAAGGTTACCTCCCCATCCTGCCCTTTCTGTCCCTCTGATAGTCAGAACGTGCATCATTTGTTTATTAGCTGCCCACAAGCATCTTCTTTTTGGGATAAGTTTCAAAGTTGGTTTTCTACTGTAAGTAATGCGAATTTACTTCTCTCCGAACCAGAGGTTTTATTTGGCGTCACTCGCCCCTCTACGCACCGCTTGACCCTCGACCATCTCATAATGCTCAGAAAATATTTTCTATATATCAACGCGCTAAGTAACACTAAATTCGCTTTCAGCGACTTCATCTCATTGGTGCAAGATAAAATGGAAATAGAAAAATACATTGCTGCCACGCTGAATGGTGAGAGGGAATTTCAACAGAAGTGGAACTATTCTTTCTCACCAGTTAAAGCGTGCCTATTAGTATTTTGTTATTTTCCGTCCAGCACATACCACTGAAAAACTTAATTACCTGCTAGAGTAGGTAGTGCGAAGTAAATATGAATACCTGTAACTATTTTATTTGCAAGATCTAATTGTAAAAAAAAAAACCGAAATATTTAATAATTAAACAAGAAAGAAAAAAATCTGTAAATATTTTATTGGAAGAGTAGTGTTAAGTACCGTAAATCGTAATGTAACGTAATGTAAGAAGATTATTTCGAGTAAGTTTCTTTTTTAGTGTATGTAATGTAAGTATCGCATTCTAAGTAGTGTAAGTACCACATATAAGTAGTGTAATTATTGTAAGAGTAGTGTAGGTACCGTAATGTAACGTAGTGTAGGTAAATATTCCATGTAAGCATCTTATTCTACAATAAAAACACAGAATTGCAAAAAAGAAAAAAAAGTAAGTAGGAAGTATGTCTTTATATACCGCACACCTCACATAGTCTCAGGGCAGTTTACAATTCTTCTATTGGGTGAGATCAGATGTCAACTTGTAAAGGCGCCCCTGGCTGCCACTATTAGTCCATATTATTCAACAACTGATTGTAACACTATCCAAATATGGTCATGATGCTCTCGATATCTGTCATCCGTAGGTAACAGGTATCCGGCGGTATACGTAGCTTCGTACGTGTGAAGAAAAAGTGAAGTGAGAAAATGTCGACAGAGAGATTTAAAAATGTTAGGCTGTTTTGTTATCAATTTGTTGAATAATAAAACAATTATTCTGCTCAATCTCGCAGAATATCGTCTGATTTTAGCCGACTCGGCCTACGGCCTCGTCGGCTAAGTATCAGACGATATTCCGCGCGATTTTGGAGGATAATTGTTAAATATTTGATCTCACCCACCCACCCAACCCATGCACGAAACTAGAGATAGATCACGACACCGGGAACTACGTGCCCTACTCTTTTCGACAAGTGCGTGGGTTCTTTAACTTCCCCCTGCTACCCATGTAACACTGAAGATGCAGGAGACGGAGCCTACGGTTTATAGTCCTTATCCGTGAAGACTTGACGTCTAACCATTTGTAGATATAATTACAAAGGCAGCACATGTGGACAGACCCGTGGTCTGTGGACAGAAAGCCTATAATTTGCTTATAATATGTGTAGTAGGAGGCGCGGATTGACGTTAATTATGTAGTTACACTGAAGTAATGTATTTCCAGCGTTGTGACGTATACTGTGCTCCGGTACCTACAGAAACAACCAAAATTTCTAAGAGCGCATCACCGAAACTGAACAACTGTTACCATGGAGTAGCTAAGTGTAGTAGCAGGAAATTTTGCTCCGCGTTTTTCACTCAAATTTCTGAGCATTTTGGTGCATATCTCAGGCTCCATTGAGCCGATCACTCTAATCTGGGTATCATTGGAAAGATATTTTCCTCCTGCAAAACTTCGTTCCCAGGCGCTCTCACCTCTGCCAGCCGCAACCAGGGTCTTTCTCCAGGGAAGCAGTAGAGAGAGGGCTTGGGAATGGGGTTCTGAGTAAAGATGGTGCCAACTTTGGTCAAAGGTGATAACGTCAGAAGTGGAACAAAGCCAACGCTCGTCACAGCCGGTACGGGCGATTTGCTTTGTTTAAAATTGATGTTTGAGGATTAATGTTCAAATCTTTTTAACATGTTTAACACAGATTTTGGAAGGCTAAGTAAAGTTCAATGACAGTACAAACATGCTAGAGTATTGCTGTAAATTTTAAGAGTCAAAGTATTTTGATGGGCCGTAATGGTGGTGCATCAAAATTATGCAACTCATTGAACTCAACAACCCTAAACAATGATAAATTCAACTGAACTATGAAACTTTCAAACAAAACAGAACAATTTTTATTCAGGAGTTATGGTCAAGTTATCCCCAATTTATATTCCCCCACCCCCCAGGCAAACAAACTTAAGCCTTGTAAAAAAGCAAAGAGCCCCAAAAAACTGAGACCAGCTGAATAGAAGCCTTTGGGCTTAGAGTATGTTCTTCTGGGCTGGGTTCTTTAAACGGCAGGTATATTTTGCAGGTTGCAGGTTGAAACAACTTGTTTATTTGAACTCAAAGTCGAATAAACCCCAGTATAGAGGCTAACCGCAAGCATAGGCTAACCGGAGTGCTATTCAGGCTAACCGAAGTGCTAAGAAGACTCACTCAGACTTAAAAGTCCATTTTTCAACCTGCAACCTGCAACCTGCGAAACATACCTCCCCTTCTTCAAAGCCTGATTAAGCTAACCCAGGATTAGCGAGAATTTGGACTTTTTGTTATGAACTGTGTCTTCATGATGTCACCTGTAAAAAGTGGAACACACTTCCAAAGATGATGATTGCAACCAGTGTTGATATGCACATTGTTAAACAAATATTTTCTATGTTGCTGTTCATCTTTAAAGTAGATCATAATGACGTTAAGATGGGCTAAGCATAACAAAATGGGCACACAAGCTATCAGGGGCCACTAATGTTGTTACTACATTTTGAAGTCATGTGTAATCAATCACTGAACAGCGACATGCAATCTACTTGTTTTATATAATGAAGAAACAAAAAAATGTTAACGATGTCAGAAACATCTGTGTTCTGACAGATCATAAGAACCAATCAAAATGCAAGAGTAATTAGCAATTATTGAATGAGGCTAAGAAAGGATATGAAGAATTCTGCAGAACAAGGAGGGTGCTATCCACAGAGGCCGAAGGCCGAGGTGGATAATACCCTCCGAGATCTGCAGAATTCTTCATATCCTATGAAAGCCGAATTCAATAATTGCTTTAATATTCATTCAAAATACTTCCACGTTCTTAAAGGAGTTTTGCCATTTCGCTCACTAAAAATAACATAAGATCGTCCCCAGGTTTTCTCGGTCAACGGTTCAATAATCTGCAGCGGGCTGCACTTTTGACATCATTGATTCAATATGGGGAAGATTCTTTCCAAAGTTGGTGAACAACAGCCGGTTATGGTAAATTATGCATGTGGTTTTAATCAATCAGAAACAGGGAAATATTTTGAATGAATAATAATATGACTTATTATATAACTTCCAATGATAATAATTTACTTTTAGTGAAAATTTAGACAAAGATAATTATGACCAAACAAGACACAAAGAAAGTTCTCACAGAATTTCAAACTTTATTACTGGTAACAGCAAGAATAGAAGAGAAACTTTACAATATAGTAAAGAATAACAAAGTCAAAAATGTTATAAGTTTGACGCATGCTGATGACAAAAAGGCAAAAGATTACTAAAGGCAAAGTGTGAAAGCTATCAACAAGATGATAAAATCCAAAGGTTATCTTGAATAGATCTTTTAAGATAAAGACAAATTGAAAGCGAGATTATTGTTAAGAAGAGGCACTTTGGGCATAAGTAAAACTTTTGAATTCACAGTCTTAAAACTGAGCTCAACTGCAAGACAAAATCATGTCTCATTAATTAACATTCAATACAGTGTTTGTGTGGTCAAACATTTTATGATTTAAGTAGCACAAATTAAAACATAGCATGCAATATATTATACCTAAATAGGCAAGTGCAATTAGGATAAAATTGAAAGTTAGAGCAAGCAATATTTAATTTGAAAACCCATTACAAAACAGTAATAAAACTAAAATGACAATTTGCCTCAAAACAAAACAAAAAAGTATACAAAACTAAATTCTGATGTCATAAGTGACACAAATCAAAGCCCAAAATTTATGTAATTTTTATTATTTCCAATTCGTGAAACACTAACTAATGGAATTCTCATTTACCCTAGCTAGTTTTATTAAAGATAATTTAAACACGCTAAGAAGTTGATAATTTAGCAAAGCTGGTATGAGCTTAAAAATAACAACTCAGATTTAAAGGTTTTGCATTGGCAAATAAAATGCTGTTTACAAGAACATAATTTTGGCAAGGAAATAGCTTGAAAAGAAGCATACTGTACATAACGAGGAATTTGTACAAAAATGTCAACAGAAAACAGGACAAAAAAACATAAACCTAAAAATAAAGGCAGGTATAAACATGGCAAACAGAAAACTTCAAAAGTTTAAAATGAAAACAACTTTTTGGTTAATTGAAGAGAGTGAAAAGTAAGGCCTTAAGTGACTGCTGATGTAATGCCAAACTCTCCTTGTGTTTCAAAAGGGGAAACAAGTCAATTTGGAAGGAGAATCTAGTATTTTATCAGAGGTCACTTTGAGCATTTCTCTCAGTCACCCCTTTAATTGGTATTCTTACTACAGCTGTATTTAAACAGATAACCTTGAAACCAGAATAAGAGTCTGCTTGTACATGTATGTGAATATTGTTAACAGTGCCGTGTTTGTGTGTGTTGGGTGTATGCCTTAGTAATATAATTATTGTCGTATTGAGTGTGTAGTGTCTACTTTACAAACTTTGTCTTATATCAGTGTGTTCAATAGGACTCAGCACCTGCCAGAGCTCCAGCAGGTATTCTGTTGAAAGTTGTCGGATATATTTAACTTTTAAAACTTCTCCAGAGAGAAATTCTCCTGGGCCTCTCGTATTACTCCGACGGGTGCTGTTCCGAGGCAGCCACCTACTTTAAATCTTATTGAAAGCACTGTTAATCTATGTTAATGCACTCTACATGTACAGACAAACTGAGGCAGACTACAGTCAAACTCCTCAACAGCCATCTCGGGGGCAGAAGAAAGTGACCACTGTAGTGGGGTGGTCGTTATGGGTGTAGTACATGTACATGTATGACACCTGTTGTTTTTCTTTCGGGGGAAGGGGGGGGGGGGGTGGGGGGCTGCAACATTTCTATTTTTTAACATATCAATACATAACACAATCAAAATGTATCAATGAAACAGAAACAGGGACCATGAATGGGGTAGGGATCAAGTTTCATAACCTTTACCAATAAGAATACACTGTTTGTCAGTCATGGATTGTCAAGAGGTTATTTTGGCAGTTGGGAGATGCTTAGTGGCTGTTGTAGAAAGATTAAAATGAACATGAATGTATGGACCATCTAACAGGACAAAAAAAGTGGCCATTGTAGAGAGGTGGCCATAAATGGAGGTTCGACTGTAATTTTTCAGTAGATTTAAAACAACTATTAAATAAACCTAAAATGACTGTTGTAAGTAACTTAATTATTATTAAGAAAAGTTTGAATAGATCATTATTATTATACTAGGATGGTTTCTTTCTGTCCTAATTACAAGTACAGGTAAAAATATATTTGTTAAAGTAATAAAGCAGTCCTTTGTGCAATCCCAAACACAGCAAGAGCCCCTTTCATTTGCCTATTTTCAATCTTGGATGAAAAAAGGACAAAGAAAGTTTTCTGTCACCAATGACACTCAACTGTGTCAATAAATATACATTATATAATATAACAGCAATGAAATATTAAACATCTTTGAAAATGGTATTCACAACTAGTAGGCTAAATTGTTAATAACCCTAGGTTTCATGTTCGTCACGTACATTGCTTGGAGGCAAGGTATTCATTGTAGGCTACCGTGACCTTTTCACTCTGGTATCGAGTCACTTTAATTGAGCTGCGGACCTCAGCAGTTATAGTACCTTTGAAGCCACCTTTCCTTAGGAGGGAATCAATAGTCTGAATTTGATTCCAGCCTGAAAAATATAGTTAATATGTAATAGTTAATATACATGTATAGCTTTTTAGTTGTTGTTTGAAACTCTTTGAGTGTCAGCGTGAATTTATAGCTGTTTGTGATACAAGAGCCCTAAAAACTACTTGTAATTAACATTTTCATGTTTGGCTAACTACTGATGAATCAACTGATCAATCAACTGAACAAAATGAATGTGACTGACTGACTCACTGGCTAACTGACTGAACGACACATGGACTGAATAACTGACTGACTAACTAACTGATTGGATGGCCAGCTGACTGATTGACTGACTGACTAAACCAACTGAACTGACTGACTGGATGGCCAGCTGACTGACTGACTGATGGACTGACTGACTGACTAACTAACTGACTGACTGAATGACTGACTGACTGACTGACTGACTGACTGACTGACTAACTAACTGACTGACTGACTGGATGGCCAGCTGACTGACTGACTGACAGACAGATATTGAATAACATTGACAGAAATAAGGTACATGTAAATTTATAACATGTACCTTGTTCTTTGGCCACTTCTGGAAGGTAAGTGGCAGTTCGTTTATGGCCTTTGTCATTATAAAATTCTATCCTTATACCATGAACGCCAATCTGTGGAGAAGAATAAAGCAAACATCTGTCCACAAGTGATGCAACAACTCACAAATAACAGTCCTGAAATTTAGCCTGGGACACTACTGACAGAGGGTACGTACTTCAATCAACTTTGTTACACTGTCTAATGAAAAGGACTTTTGAATCCTTGTGGTAGCTTGCTGGTCAACATCCTGAAGTTTCTCAAACTATTTGGTACAACTGGTGTGGTGTCATCTACTTACAGTGTCTTTAAAAATGACCCAAAATCCAATGAAAACAAAACTCAAATACAACCAGCAGTCAAACTTGGAAGTAATCTGTAAAATTAAGTCTCATTATAATCCTCCAGGGCTGGACGTGCAACGCAGTACTTACTTCCCAGTCTAAACAATTGACGTTTTCCTCAAAGTTGGTCAGAACTGACACAGAGCAGTAAAGGAGAGTTAGTTCCTCTTTTGTTACAGGAGAAAATCGGCTATCTCTAAGGGCACTGAAAAAAGATGTAGCATTATGGATCAGTCTGATTCTCATGCACAGCATACATTTAGCTTAGTTGGCTCTTCTATTATGTTTTGCCAACATGTTGCAGGTGCTTGAGACAGATTGCATCACCACAATGTACTGAAGATGAGGTAGGGTGTAGTCTACATTCCAGCCTAGTTGACCACATCACCTGGGATATTACAAAAATGAAACAGGGCAACTGAGTGGTTAGGGCACCTGACTTGAAATTTGGAAATCACAGGTTCAAGTCTTGCTCTGACCACTACACTGTACATGGCGTTGACTCCTGGTAGACCTGAGTTGAACTCCTCGGCTATGTTTGTTAATAGCCAACTGGTTTGCCTCTTGCCAGTTGGGGTTTATAAGCACTTAAAATCAGTTTAAAATCAGTGTGCATTACAAGCCCTACCACCTAAAAATGTGTTTAGATGAGAGTATGTAAACACAGTTGTGACGTTTTAGATTTGCATGTATTTTTGAGAATTATTTTATAAAAGCAATAGAGCACTTTTTCCGTGTTTATATAGATGTAGCCTCATCTAAACACTCAGAGGTTGGGAGAATTGTAGAAAGTTATGGAAAGACAAGTAGAGGGTTTGCATGGCTGTCTTGAATTCTCCCAACCCTCCTATGTTTTTATGAGACTACATAAACATGGAAGGAAGTGCTCTATTGCTTAAATACAGCACAGTACAGGTACAACTAGGAAAAAGATATTGATGTTAATACAATGTACATGTAGCTCTTACCTGGAAAGAGTATATTCTTTAAGACCTTTATGTAGTCGCATGGCAGTAAATGTTCCTATACAACCTCGTAGACGATGATCATGACCAATTTTCCATGTGACAAAAAGGGGACTGTAATAAAAGGAATACCACCATGTTTATACTGGGCAATGTTTACTATTTTCCCATTTAAAAAACAGAACACTGACTTGCTAGACAGTAATATTTGTAGCAATAATGCACAAATCTAAACGAGCTCTGACTAGCTCCCTGTTTTTGTTAACACCCGACATTAAAGAGATTGCTATACTGAAGCAGTTGAACCACCCATCCCCTTCGGCCATATTCAAGTGAATATGTCCTTGGGCAAAGTTTTTCTTAATACAGACCTCCTGCTGGCAGATGACATTATGTATGTATTCATTTTTAAAATTAAACCTGTCTTTTACATGTAGTTTCCATGTTATGTTTTGCCATGAACATAGTTTTTATTCTTTACTGTTCAAACCATTTTGCAAACCAACCTTTAAGTGAAGCAATATCTCTGAACGGAAAACAGTTGAATGAAAGTTTGACTACAGGAATAATTATAATTATAATTACATTCATGTACAGCTCTCTGTTTTCGAGGAAGCAAGGCTGTGTTTAGTATTTTTCTTGGCTCTCATTAATGTGCTTGTCTTGCTAATTTATTACAACAGCTGTAAATGCACATGTCCAAATATTGTGAGTGTTTTAGCTGAATTGAAACTAACAAAGATGTAATTCTTTGTCCGCTGTACATACAATTAGATCATCCCTCTCACTACAGATGGACAAAACTACATGAAAATAAAATTTAATCAATCTCTTAGTGAGATTTTTTTTTTAAATTTCATGTTTTAAAAAAAAATAGAACTTACATGTAGCAAACAGGCAGATCAACTAGAAAATCGGCGATAGGTTACTCTGTGAGCAGAGTGTCCTTCGATCTTCCAAGAGTAGACTGAAGGAGACCTTGCTCGTGGGGTAACAATTTTTTGTACAGTAATGTACTACATGTAAGTTAAGATGATGAAAAAGAAGCTGTACATAACTCTATGGAATTTAGCTACATCTAGGGACAAGATTACAATCCATTCTGCACCTTACATGTGAATCTAGAAACTGAAAATGTGTAAATTTTACAGATTTCTGGACTTTGGAACTAATTATTTATAAGAATATTCATGCTAGAAAAACTGTTATTGGTTGTGGGCAAACAAACACCTAAATGAGATGAAATTATATGATTCTGAGAAAGATCTCAAAATAACTTCATAAATTATTTACGAATACAATGCATTATTTTCAACCACTCAATGAAAGGAAAGATTGAAATATTAAGTTGATATTTTCAAAACATAGGGTTTATACATAAATGTAACATAATAATGGACGGAAATAGTACCACAATGAAGAAACAGCCAAAGAAAACAATGGCATGCTGAACACACAAAATATTATTCCAATTTTATCAAAACAGAAAAAAAAAGTGTTGGAAGCAAAAATAATTCAGTTCCCTCACTCTGTTTGCTGGACGATGCAAAAGTATTGCTAGAAGGTAAGTGTCATTTTGTGATGCCAGAAATCAATATTTTTCTTTCTTTACATGTAAATGTATTTGAAGGCCAAAAAAAAAAATGTTCAGAGAAATTATTATGCGTAAAAAATAAGTCCTTCAAAAGAAGTGCCATGGTAACAGTACACAAGATTTACATTTTTCTTTCCCAAAATAGCAATAATATTGATTCTTTTAAAATAGTCATTTCCTTTAGGTACTCCGTGTAATAAATAACTAAAAGACACTTTTTTGCCTGAAGCTATACAGCTATGTTAGGGTTTATCAAATACCCATCTCAAAAAAGAAATCATGGATTTTTCAAAAACTATCTTTCTAGGTTATTCAAAATCTTGCCTACTTTTGTCTTATTATAGAACAAAAACGTCGAGAGCTCAGATGCCAGGGTGAAAAATATTAAGTTAAGTTTAACAAGCCTGAGTAAACTTCAGCTGATACACGAAACTTGATGGGAAAAATACACGTAGGAAGCAGTTAATATGGTCAAGCAAGACTTCTTCCTCTTCACACAAGTGAGTTGAAAGCAGAAATCATCGTATGAGATTAAGCTCTGAGGGAAGTTTGTACAATGCACGACGAATTCCTGGGAAAATTTTACAGGTAAATGTCAAAAGCGTGATATAATCATGGGAGCTCAAACATAAACAATGCTAGAATTGGTCGACTAATTTACATGAAGCTTCGCTGTAAAACATGTATGCAAAACATTGCCACTTTTTGAAGGCCAGAAATCAATCTCACTTCGACTAGATGCTAAGATAGCGTCGTGGATTCGAAGCTAGGAATGCGAACGTTAGATTTGACCACCAAAACAAGCCCATTCTCGGTCCGCAAGCGGTGTTGCTTTACAATCTTTTGTTGTCAGGAGACCTCTGAGAAGAAAAACGGGTGTTTTCCTTATATATCGCGGCTCGAAAAACGACAAATTAACGGCAGCAAAGTGAAGTAATGCTAGCGTTACTTTCAGGCGAACTGCAACTGAAGAAGTTCGCTTCATACTTACAATTCTTCGTTGGGGAAATTTGGCCAAGGCGGCTCTTGAAGCCGATATAAATGGCTCTCTAAGATGTCGAAGCAATAAAAGGCCATGTCCTTGCTAACTATACGATGTCTGTAGCCGTTTCGTGGCACTACATCGTTGTTAGCATTTCTGTAGTAGTTCATATCTTCGGCCTCCCGATCCGCCGCCACCAGCAAGCTCTGACAGCAATAGAACGGCATCAAAGTAAAGGGAATCTTGAAAATGAGCCAGCAGGCGGACTGCTCTGCGATTTTGTTTTCTGTTCAAATTACCGGAAATGTCGTCATTGCGGTTAATGAAAGAAGAACTTCACCGGAAGTGATCTGGGAATGTACCTTTCCGGTCAGGCTACGAAGATTTCCCCTTCATAAAACTATCAATGAAAGTTTACCCAGAATTAAAGTGAAAAAAAGGCCTTTTGGCATATAAAAGGGCCTTTAGCAAGATATAGTGCAGTAAGAATTTTGAGATTTGCTAATTCTTTTCATTGATTGGCAAGGGTAGACAGTAAGATATGGAGGAGAGGCAACCATCCATTAGGTGGAGTGTGCTGCTGGAATGCAGTCTGTCCACAGATGTCTCAGTGTTCTAATTAAAAGTCAAAGAGAGGAATTTTTATGGCTCATAAACTTGGTCCTCTTCAGAGACTTGTTATAAAAGTTGTCTCAGTTTTAAGACAAAGCATCAGAATACTGGCCCATTACCCCTGGGGGTTATACTGGCAAAAAAATTGATGAAGGGGAATGAAATATGAAGTGGATGACATGCAGCCCTACTTTTCTTCCCATAATTTTACCCTTCACTGTTTTTTACTGAGGGTCGGAGAGGCTCATATATGCGAATGGTTCAAATATCAGCAAAAATTAAATAAACCAAAGCACATCACCACAGACACACACACATACCACCAAAACACATCACAAAGGATAAATTTAATGACTTTTTTACTCTGAAAAATCCGACTTCCTGTTTTGGACAAGTCCGTTCAACACTTTAATTTTATGCAGAACAATGACGTACTTCTGTTCACTTGGTATACCCAGTAAGTACATTATTACCTGGATAACAACAATGGCTTCAGCGAAGACATAACCCTTTTAAGTTCTTAGTTCAAATTTTAAACTACATGTATCATTGGTTATTCCCCGACAGGTCTTTCAATGTTCCTTCTAAGAATTCTGAGATACATCAAGACATCTTAACTGCTAGATGATGAATTTCCTCTTGGTGTCAATGATCTTAACAAGAAACGAGGATGCCCTTGTTTTAGCCCTACAGCCTATAGATGCCAAACATGGTATCTATAAGGGATAGAATCTACAATGTTTGAAGAAAAAAGAGAAACATCACAAATCAATCTTCCGTCTATTTTGATTGACAAAATGTCTTCTGTACATGCTTTTGTGTGATAGTGAAATGCTGTCATGCAATGATAATATGGTGTCATTTGTCGGCATCTTCAAACTGTTCTTGATCTGCACCATTATGTTCCATCTCTGCATCATCTAAAATAGAACCAAGATATTACATTATATTATTTTAGAAGCATAGGAAACTGGCCAAATTATTTTCTTACAAAAGTTATATTCTTAGGAGTGGGTCAACTTCACTTCATTTCCAACATATCATCTTGTAGAAGCTACAAAGGATAATTTGTTTAAAGGAAAAGAGAGCCCTTCTATTGCCAGGTTTGAGTTGAAACCTCAGTTGAAACAGGGAGTTTGTTAACCTTCACATATAAAAAACATTAATCCTTCATTTCCCTGCTTGGCAAAAAAAACAAACATACAACAAAGAAGAACTATTTAGAGAATTATGAGATTAATGCCTCTGGTTAAAAGAAATAAAATTTCATTTACTAATAAATTGCAAAAACCTCTCTCAATTACCTGGTATACTGCCATGACCATTAACACAGTGTCCATTCGGGCCTGATGTCATTTCCACAAATTCTTCTTGACTTGGCATTTGCATGATGCCTTCCAGTCTTTCAAGCGTTGCCTGAAATAATCAATCAAACAGCATGAAAATCATTAAATTTAAGTTGGAAAATTGTATGAAAATTTTACACAAAGTTGTATAGATCCAGAAAATTCCCATACCTCCCCACAGAAGGGATTTGTTCCTAAGACCCCCACCCCACCCCTCAGGAAATTCCAATCAATTCTGTAAGGAGAGTATGGATATATTCTGAAACTGCAATTTACAAATTCCACAATTAGGTTGCCAGCCCCTCCTACTCCACAGAGTGCAATAAAAAGTGCTCCTGTCCCCCTCCCCCCAAAAAGGACACTCTCTTAATAGTGCATGTAGTTTGGGTTTGGAGCTGGAACTTTACAAAAGTAAATTTTATTAAGGTACCTGTCCTTGTTCCGAGAGCTCTCCTTCATCTGCATCACAGAAAAAGTCTTCCTCTAAAACCACAAAAATAACAGCAATGAAAGAACTTTCAAAGTTAACACAGTAGAACTTGATCAAAGGGAAACATAAAATAATAAAAACTAAATTGCCAGTGAGAGTCATATAACACAAGGACATTATTTTTGCTGTTATCAAGACTCCATGTTGTAGTTGTGGTTGATCATTACCCGAATGTGCAAAACTCAGTCTGATTAGTCTTACTAATAAAAATTAACTGTCTAGCAACTACATTGCACAGTGTACATGTATACTAGCCTGCAGCGCAGGCGTCTTATTGGGGCGAGTTAGCGTTACAACCTTGCGACCGCCATGTTAGACTTCCACTTGTCTATTGTTCACCCCCTTGATAGAACTTTCTTTCTCTCTCCAGTCTTCCACTGCATGAAAAATTCAAGACGGCGGGTAAACTTTTTACGATGTGCGTGCTCGCTCGCAAAAATCTCGCCTGCTCTGCAGGCTAAGTGTATGCTAAATTTAACAATACAGTTTCCCAACGCAGATCTGTAACTTACTCTTTTAAAATTAATAAATTGCTTCACATAATTTGTTTCTTACCACATGTACTACCCACATACCTTGTTCTTGGGGGTCTGGGTGAAGGACCTGACACTCTGACAGAGCTTTAAACATGACATCCACTTGGAAAAGCAAGAGATTTGAGGGAAAGTTACATTTGGAAGACATTCATCTACAACTCCTCAAATTCATTAAAAATACATCAACGTTAGACAAAGGAAATCATGACAGTGACGGTGTTTGGATATCTGATCTTAATTGGCATAGATTTTTTTCTGATTTTACTGCTCCGTTTTCTCCTTTGTTTTAGTTTCGATTGAGTAGATATATCAAACACTTAAAACAGCGTTAGACCACATTTCCAAACAGCTTGAGGTTCATCAAAAATACTTCACTACTGTATGCGCCATATTTTTAACTCACTTCCTGATGTGTAATTTGGAAATGTGGTCAAACACTATCTCTCATGTTTGATATATTACTTCGAGCAAATATATGCTAATCTAAAAGTTCTTAGGGCTACATAACTCCACCATTCTCACTGGTAATCCTATTTCAAATAACTGGATACAGAGTCTAAATGCACTTCTCAATATCATCTTTTGGTCACTGATTCAAATAAGAACTATTTCAACTTTCTTCATATAAAAAATTAGTTAAATTTTTGTATCTTACAAGCTGACTTGTCCTCGGGAACAAATCTAACTTCCCCAACTTTGTCATCACCATCATCACTTGCACCATCATTCTCATCATCTAAAGGAAGGGTTTGAAATGTTTGCAGTTAACATCATAAAATATGCACTGTCTCTAGTTCATTATTTTATATATTATGCTACACGTACCGGTACATGTAAGTACTAGTTTTATTAAAGTCTGAAAATACGACTATCTTTTTTGTGGCTCGAGGGCTTGAATGTCCTTGTGATCTGTAGGGAAATAACAGTGGCTGGTTTCTGATCCTAACAGGTTTGTATTAAATAAATTTGTGGGGGAGGTGATTCTAACACAGCTATACCCTGGTCTCCCGAGTATAATTGAGCTTTTATGCTGAACTAAAAATTGCTTGTACTACTTACACCACTTTGATCTGTATTAGAAAATAGCCCGTCAAGGAAAATATACATACTCATTGGTTAAAAATCATAATTCTATTTAACTCAAATTGTTTAGTCAAATTGTTTGTTATTTTCCTTGGACTGCTTTCTAAAAAAGATAGAAATACATTTTCTTTGTGTTTCTATTTAAGCAATAGAGAACTTTTTCCATGTTTACATAACCTCATCTAAACATGAGGAGGGTTGGGAGAATTTGAGACAGTTATGCAAACCCAAGACGTAGTCAAGGGTTTTCATAACTTTCGAGAATTCTCCCAACACTCCGAGTATTTAGATGAGCCTATGTAAACACGGAAAAAGTGCTCTATTGCTTTTATAAAATGATTTCAAAAATATGCATGAATTGAAAATGTCACAACCGTGTTTACATACTCCCATCTAAACACAGCTATTGACCAATGAGAGCGAGAGTAGTGGCTCAGTTATTTTATAAAGAGTTATATTTTGGAGAACTAAAAAAATTGTGGAAAAACTCTCCTAATTGGCTCGTGTAACCACAGCATTTCTCACTCTCCTAATTAAACTTACTTTCATGTTTCTATAACCCGACAGAAATACAGAAAATGCTTTCTATTTCTTTATGAATATACCATTTAAAGGTGACTCCATCATACAGTAAATACACTCGTGTGGAAACTGTGAAGTGTCCTTGCAGATGGCGTGTAAAGATATTGATGGATATTCTAGGGAGAAGCCTTGCCCAGATGAGTCACACCAAGACAGTCTCCTGCAAACAAAAGTATTAAAATATTTCAGTGTATACCAGTGGAAAAAAAAAGACTTATTAAAAATTATTATCCAAATATAAGCTTATATATTAATTTGATTGATTACTTATTGCCTTGACTAGAAATTAAAGCATGATGAACTTCAATTCATTGTTGTCATAATCATCATTGTCATAGCGAGGATTATCATCATCATTAACATTATCATCATTGTCGTCGTCGTCATCACCATCATCAACTGGATCATCATCATTATCATATTTGTCAAAATAAATCTGGACACAGTATTTTAATTTATCAGTTAGCTTACTCAGATGCTACGTATAAAGTTCCCATTCCGTATGATTTATCGTGAACAAAAGCTTCCGTTTTCTCTTGGACATGGTGTAAACCCTCAGTAGGCGGAGGAAATGTTGTCATTACAACCATCTTGCTCGGAGAGATCTGTACGTATTCTCAAAATAATACTTAAGTTCCAAAACGCGCTTTGCTTCCTGCAAATCTCCAGGTACTTTAAGAAGAAAATGCAATCAAGAGTTTAAAAACTGCAACGTTAATTATTGCAAACACACTGCTTTCATTTTGCGTTTTCTACGTTTGAGAACGTTGAAACACTTCGATCGTAGCACATGGAGAATCTCAAGAGAGTGGAAGACTGGAACCAAGCTCGCTGTAGCACTGCTGGCAGCCTGCTGGCTCAGGCTATTTATTATTCAATATGGCGGACGAGATTGTGTTGTTTTGAACGAGATTCTTCATAGATGTTACGTAAGATTTGTACAAGACGATCACTTCTTGAGACAAGATTATGGACTCCAAAGCCACACAAGGAAGTACATCGGGCTATGCAAAAAGCATTTCTTTGCCTGAGGTGTTTCGAAACCTGAAAAATGCTAAGATATTCGCAGTCGACATAGGTAAGTACCATTGATTTTTCTCAAAGAATAAAATACTATTTTATAGTTAAGAACGAATAAACCCTGGGTGATCGTCTAGCCGCCTCCCTCTTTTCATCTAAGGGTGAAAATGTCGCGCTGACTTTGACACTGATTTCATATGCTGAGATATTTGTAAACAATTCATTCAGTGGCAGATCCGGGGGGGGGGGGATAGGTAGGAAGAGAGTAGGTCATCACTGGTGGGGGTGGTAGGTAGGGGGAGAGTAGACCATCACTGGTACTGGTTCAAATTTTTCACAACTTCATCTTCGCAGGCGGATCTCTGGCTAAGGTGGCGTACATGTCCGAAGTGAGAAACATTAGAAAGCGACATTACAGCTTCTCTTCTTCGAGCAAGAGTGATGATGAAGATCAGGAGAAAGTGGTATAAACTTCCGTCCTAGGTTATTTGGTATAAGTGTGAGAGGCCTGTGTTACTGTTCTTTTGCTTTTGTTAGGCCTGATACATTACTCGACTAATGACTTACATTGCCTCTTCTCAGCTACTAGTAGGAGCAAACTATTTAGGAAACCTGGGATAAACTTTTGATTATAAAAACAATGATTTTGAAAATATTTTTTTACAATGATTAGAGAGGAAGCCATGTCCACCTTAGTTGGTTTTTGTGGGGAGGGGTGAGGAAAACCAGAGAACCTGGAGAAAAACCCTAGGAGCAAGGCGAGAACCAACAACAAACTCAACCACATTTGGCACCAGGCTGGAATCAAACCCAGGCCACATTGGTGGAAAGCAAGGGCTCTCGCCGCTGCGCCAACCCTGCTCTCCTGGTCCTTCCGCTTCGCCATCCCTGTCCCTACATGTAACTTATGTAACATGTACCAGTATTTTTTAGGTTGCCCTTGGATTTCTTCACCCATACCTGTGGGTGTAGAGTGGGGTGGGGTGGGGTGGGGTGGACTGCTTTGGGACACTGTTCAAGAACACATGATAATGACCTTGGGCAATACGTCTGTCCGAGTCAACATGCTAACCATAAAACTATCATTAACTCACTGTGTGTAGCCCCCAAACAAATTTTGCAACTAGCAAATTGAGGCATGTGAACTATTTTTTTTAGTCTGGTCATATCTATGAGATCAAGGATGATCAAGAACCCAGTATAAGATTACACTTCATCAAGTTTGAAACAAAGTACATTGAAATGTGTGTTAATTTCATCCAAGAAAACATCTTGTCAGCAACTTATAAAGACAGAGCACTCAAAGCCACAGGTAGACTGTCGTTATTCTCTATGTAGATGCTTTTGATTGTTGGATCTGGTGGCATGAATTGCAATTTTCATTTAGATCATGTGCTGCCTTCTTCAGCTTGATAAACATATTTATCAGTCAGCTGGCTATGCTATAAGCTATGATGACCTTCTAAATGCTACATACAGTAAAATATGTATTTTTTGACTGTGATTTGAATTTTTGATACAACCTGAGTGCTCTAAAACTTTCACAAATTAAAAGAAAAACAGTTATTTTAAGCCTTAAGTGTCCTCTCTTGTCATATATACTGTCTTCAATATATTCTTTTTTCACTCTTTCAAGACACAGGCTCACTACTTCTTTTTACTAGCATTATTTTCTTTTCTTTAAAAGGTGGTGGAGCACATAAATACATGGATTTACTTACAAGCAAACTTGGTGTCAGGTACATTTCTGTACTATAGAAAAATTTATGGATTACTGTAGTTTATATCAGTAGCTATACAATATACAGTGAACATCAGGAAGGGAGACAGGTCAATAGATTAACAAATGAAAAAAGGAAGGAAGTAGAAAGGGCAGGAGGAAGGAAGGGATAGAGAGAGGCAGGGAGTTGAGTGAGGCAAGGAATGAAGGGTTGGAATGGAGTAAGAAGAGGGAGTGAAGGAGAAGAGAGAGGCAGGAAATGGAGCAATGGAGGGAGGGAGTAGGGATGAAGGGGAGGGAGTGGAGGCGGAGGGAGGGAGTAATAAAGTAATAAAGAAAAGACTACACAGTTAACATATTTATATTTCTTTTGTTAAGTCCTTACAATCTCATGGATTTTGCAGAAATGTTCGAGAAATATTTTTTTTTTGCAGTTGACTCGATTTTCTGTAATAACTGTTGCATTTGTGGACTTCATTGGCATTTCAGAAAAGTTTTAGCCCCCCAAAAATAAGGTTTCGAGACTGCTATGAACAGGACGATCAAAAAAGATTTTTACTTTAAATATGCCCTTGTACAGAAATGTTTTGATTTTACCAGAGTTTTTGTTCCCTTTATAGTGTTGACCAAAGCCTCAACGGGCAACACTTGCTGAAGATATTTGTTTTCGTTGTGTAGTATACCATTGTGTATCGTTGCAGTTTGATCTTGACCTTAAACTTAAACTTAAACAATCACACTTTGATTCACAGCTTCTGAACTCAAGTGAGCAGCGTTTGTTTCATGAAAAAGATGCTACCAAGTAGTTGCCAGCGAGATCAAACCCCTTGATTAGGACATTTTTGTTCTCGCTTTTCGCATGCTTAAAATGCAGTGTAACTGCAACTGAAATGATGTAATCGTTAGATAATGAAATCTGTGCCACCTATTATCTGGGTGGATAATTATTAAAGAAAATTGATGCGATTGACGTGAGAGGATTATTTTTAGCTCAGAGCGTTTGAAGTGCCGCTACAAAGTCGTTGTTGGACTAAGAAAAGCGCCACAGTGTGACATACCAAATTAAAGGGCATTTGTCACCCTTTTGCGCAAGTGCAGCAGTTTGATTTCTTATCCGACGGAACACTTTTCAAAGTTGATATTTGTGAGAAAAATCCTTCTCCATCGACCTTGCGAGGCGTGTGAAAATAGAAATACCGCTATTGGAGGACTGTTTAGTCATCTATGAAAGATTTCGACGGTATATTTTGTGTTTTGAGTTGAATACCGTCGAGAATTGCGCTGTCCTCGAGAGGGGCTTTTCGAAGCGGCTAGAGACGAAAATTTCGAAAGAAAAAAGAAATGGCAACGAAGAAAAGATAGGAGGACGAACATCAGAAACTTTATGGCGGCAGATGTGCATGCAAGTTGAAAGAAAGTAAAGTGCAAGGGGCTTGTATTCAACGGACACGGCCTTCACACAACAAGAACATGATAAATATTCTTTACAAACAAAAGGTCAAAAGCCGGTGGATAAAGAGATTTTCGAAAGGCACGTGAAACTCCGAGCTGACTCGCGGCGAATTCGTGGCGCGCGTGATAGTTAACAATTATTCACCGAAGTGGAGGTGAATAGTGGTGGATATTTACCGAGCCGCGAAGCGGCGAGGCAAATATCCACCACTTTCACCGACACTGAGGTGAATAATTGTTTTAGTATCTACCAAACAAGCTGAATAACTAGCAGCCCAAAGAGTAACTTCATTAGTTAAAATATAGCGACAAAAGCCACTTTGTTTTTCTTCGGCTGCTCGGAGGTGAATAGTACTTGGCTAATCACCTCCGAGCTTGCCAATCAGCGCGCGCGAAAAGTACTATTCACTTGTGTGGTATATACTAATATTAGGATATTTATTGGTTTAAAAAAATTAGGGTCAATCAAGACCACACATGCACTTTATCGTGACAATGGCCCTTTAAACTCTGCTTGTTTTCTTTTTGAAGTTTGTGCGATTTTCAAATTTATTCCCCGTGATATTACATCTTCGATTCGTATAAATCAGGAGCAACTCTGTTCCGTTCTGATCGAATCATTACAACATGAACAGAGCAAGACTTCCCTGTAGACAACTAAACAGCCAGGCGATTAAGAGTTCGGTTTTATGCTTCATCAATCCAGTAGTTGCTGGGAAGTGTAGCATCGTGACTCCAAACTGCGTTTGTAAAGTTACCGAAGATGGGTTTCAAACGACGTGGAACAACGTGTGTAAGACACGAGAACTTTGCGACGAGGCCATCTTAGGTAGGTATTAGTCGATCGTGTGCTTTCGCTGTTCGTTTGATTCATAAAATATCTCGGAGATGTCGAAAGTCAGTGTTCTTTTACTTTTAACAGGAGTTCGAAATATGTCGTTGTTCTTCTCTGCAGTAAGTGCACAAGGGCCCCCGAAGGGTAAGGGGATAAAGTAAGTAAGCGCGCCAGACCGTGAAAGTGATGACATCATCATCATCATCATTTTATTTCTTTGTAAAAATTACAGCATCGATGAAGTCATAACACCAAGTCAAGTTGCCAGCAACACAAGTCCAGTTTGGCTTTCAAATCATTCCACTGTCTGTAGTAGACGAGAAACTACGGCCCACAATCAACTATTGGATAGCGTTGACTACGCCAAACGGGGCCCCTGCAAACCCCATCTTCATACACCGTGCGCTTCTAGATTGTGACGTGCAAACTATGGCAAATCAGGTATACCATTTTTATTGTAGTTTTTTTTAGGAATGCCAGAAGACCCATAAAACAGATCGATTGATCATGTATGGTCCCGTTTTACTTGATCATTAAAAATATGGAAACCCGAGAAATTATAAAAAAAACCTAGAATTTTTGATGAGCATAGTTATCAATGTGGACGAGATACTATCAAGTATAAATGAGGATTGACTTGCAAAGACTTCAGCATAATTACTCACGAATAATTTTGTGTTGCAGGTACCTTGTTGCGAAGACAGAGAATCAACTGCAATGAAAACACTGTACAATGCTCTAAAAGATCATAAGAATCCGATGATACAGGACTTGATCAATTCGTCGTATGAACACTGTTGTAGAGGAGAAATGGAGATCTTGATCGGGGACGGTGATTTGTTGGACAGCGCGGTCAACTGCGGTACAGAGAGCGCTGCCAGAGTGTGCCTCGTAAATCCTGCATTTAATTCTCCGTTGCAGCTTGCACTGAAAACGATGCAAGATGCCAAGCTGGTGATCGATCAGTTTGGTTTTAGCCTTGAGTACCTAAACAGTGCACCGGAGAATGACGACACAAGGCTTTCCCACAAATTGACGGTGCTAATCAACAACACTGGAATAGCAATCATGATTGACGGTGCTAATCAACGACTAATCAATCATAAAATGACGGTGCTAATCAACGACATTGGAATGGCAATCATAAGCATGGAGTACGCCCTGTTTCGTGGAAAAGAAGTGTCCGATGGCTAAATTCACGTACGATTACAAGTGTGAAGTCAAAGCTCTCATCAATTGCCTGGCAGCAAAGGAGTCATTCAAATCAAGACTCCTCCATAACACGAGGAAGGTCATTGATGTCCTTGCAGATCCTGATTGTGAAGTAATTCGTCCGATATGCGTCGATTACAACCTGATAGAGGTGAACACGGGTCAGTGCTGGCCAATTAAGGAGCGGCGCTTTCTGAGAAGCGCCATTCCAGAAGACAAAATCGCCCTTGTCACACCAAGAGCGTTTGTGAAGTACGAGTCGAGTAACGAACAGTCTGAATGAAGTTGAAATTGGTGAATTCTGCGAGGACTTTCTACGACGTTTAAACTACAACCAGAAACGCCACAAGTACCGAGTGCCGTGCCTCATTGGCGATGACAATAGCGGCAAAACGAGTCTGTTCCTGCCAATCCTCGCGTTAGTTCGTCATAGCAAAATAGCAACCGTTACGAAGCAAAGGGCATTTAATAAGGCGATGATCACTAAATCGACAGAACTCATCTTCATTGACGAGGCGTCTACATCGACTATGGACATCGACGACTGGAAGATATTGACTGAAGGAGGGTACACCGCATGCGACGTCAAGTATCAAACCGCAAGGTCCTTCATTAATCGTGGTCCGATGCTGACCACGGCCCAGCAGAAACTTGAAGTTTACCTTGGAAGACCAGCCTGCTATGGATCGATGATAGAAAAATGCAACCCATGGAATGCGTAGCGTGGGCGGTAAAAAATGCTCGTTGAGCAGAAGAGGAAGAACACACTTCCCAGAATTGGGATGAAGAAGAGGTGGACCAAGAGATGGAAAACGATGATGGCACTCTTCCAGAGGGTGAGAAAGCCCTCCAAAAGATGATGCTCGTAGATGTTTTGGCCTCAGGAAAACTAGCGACGAGGAAGTCCTGGAACGTGAGCACGGCAGAGGTGAAGAACACCATGGCTCGAACGAGGCTTCAAACATTGCTACTTTGAAAACAAATCATTAAGGAGTTTTCTCCGATTTCCCGGAGACACCACCAAGCTGCTCAAGTTCTGGAAAACCGTCTCGATGACAACGTAAGAATGCAAGACTGGCACACAGAGGCACACCGGCAAAGACAACAGCAGCTCATGCCCCGCGGAGTAAGCAGAGATCACGCGGAATTGCTCCCGAGGACGCCTCAGATCCACTGCCTACACCCATCACGGAGGATCTGGCAGATTACAGACGGCAGTCCTTGCGAGAAGAGCTAGTTACAAGGCGAACGAAAGCCAGACAAGCATTCCAGGGATTCTGGCTGCAATCAAGGGAGAGAGACCATCCCGAAACTACTTTAAATCTGTTTACGGCAGGAGTCGACAGCCTGGCGAGGGCATCTCTAGGTCTTAATCTATCTTGACTGCATGATCACCTGGAGGAGAGAAAGACTGCTTGCATCGCTCTCGGACTCTTGAGCAAAGAACACCGAGACCTTGTCACCACCCTGTTCCAGAACTTGCCGACAGTCCATGAACTCGGCGAGCCATCATAAGTGATCAGTGAGATTGCAACCCCACTTCTGGTAGATAACAACGAGAAGAGCAGCGACGACGAAGCTCGCCTTTTCGTCACACAAGTACCAGCCTCACCTGCGCCAACTTTGCATGTCAGAAACACGGTTCTAGGAGGTTTGCGAAAAGCCTCCAAGAAGAAGAGAAGCTCTGGTGACGTGGGAAATCCAGGGAAGCAATTCAATTTTGAACTATTTCTTCAGTCAAAACTAAGTAACTCATTGACAGTCTGATCTTGTATCTTAGATAGTTTGTGAAATATTACCCGTGAATCTTGGAAATTATATGAAATAATACACCTGTAAGGGTAGTTGCTGAAGAATTAACAATAAATCTCGTCAAACGGTGCAATGCATCGAAGTGCCAATTTTTTCAAACAATCCAAGGCACCCAGCAAAGTTCTTTAAATTGACAAAACCATCTTAGCGTTCGTGAAAAAGTTCGTGAAATACTAGATGCACTTCACTGCCCTTTTCTTTAGAGAATCTGCCGTTCTATCCTCTTGACATTTGAAATCGGAATCTCTCAGAAACGCCGTCCATTGTTCATATCCGTGCCTGTTAATTCTTTTCTTGAGAAACTCGTCCTCGCCTGCCGAGAATTTCATCACCCGAAGAAGTTTCCTCTGCGTTCGCAAATTCTCAGTGGGAATGCCACCCTTTCGGGAGAAAGACAGGCTTGCCTTTTCCATAGTTTCAATGGACAGTGTCGATTTCGAAGTTGAACCACCAAACCTCGCCTCTGAACCCTTGTTTCCTTGAAGCTTTTGTAGACACTCGTGAGCCCTCAAAGCAACATCGCGAGATCTCCGCTTTTGATAGTGAACTTTGGCACCAGCAGAACTATGTTTTTGGTCTGCAGACAAAATCCTTCTCTCCTTCGCTGGTGAGCTTTCCGTTTAAAAAATTTTGCGATAACCAGTGTCTCAATGAGGAAATCTTCACTTTGCAACCGTCTTTCGCGCTCTTTTAAGGCTCAACTCTGTTGCAGAGAACTTTCGAAGAACTGCCTCTGAGACGCCATGAAGTTTTCTGAAGTCGATCATTTCAGAAATAGCATCTATGTAGCCCAAACGCCCACCATGTCCGAACTTGCATTCGTCTTGTAAGTAGTCGAGAAACTTGAACAACAGATTTGGAGAACACAGACTAAAGTCCACCACGTCAAAGGTCAGTTCTTCCTCATCTTCACAACAAAATCTAAGAAACTGAAAGCATCTTGTCAGTATTTGTTGAGCTGCACGATCTTTCTTGCACCCGCCACCACAAAACAACAACGGAACGGAACAAAACAGTCCTAAAAGACCAATTTGGGAACAATGTGTTCCATGCACAGATAGCACCTCGGAACAAAACAGTCCTAATTTATCAATTTGCGAACAATATGTTCCATTTACAGTTGGGAACTCGGAACGAAATGTGCACTAGAGTGAACGTTTCGTTCCTACCTTGTATAAAAGCTGGTCCTCTTAGTTAGAGTCAATAGGAGCACAAAAACGAGGAGTAGTCGATACTAGAGGAACGTTGGTTTTGATATATCGGAACAGCCAACTTAAGAAACTTAAAATCACTGAAAAAACGGGGCAAGGACTTAAGGAAAAACTCAAAAATAAACGCTTCGGTGAAATGGAAGCAACCTTTAAAATCTGGTGAAGGTTATTTCGCTAAAAGGCAGCAAACAAGCTATGATGAAATTTTGGGAAATGTATAGGATGGATAGAGTTGTGGAGGTTGAAGGAATGGATAGAGAGAAGGTTGAGGTATGGATAAAAGAGAAGGTAGGAGGGTAGAAGATGGATGAAGGGAAGAAAACTGGAATGGGCATGTGGGTGGAAGGAGGGGTGGGTGAATGAGTAGACAGATGGACACAGGGTTAGATACAGAAAGAGATGATGTATGGGTAGAACGAGGGAGTGTAGGGAGGTAGGAGAGAGGGATGAAGGGAAGGAGGCAGGAATAAATTTAGGGAGATAGAAGGTTAGTAGGGTGGAAGGGAGGATGGAGAGAGAAAGAATGAGAGCAAGGAATGACCAGAGGAATAATTCTGTGAACTAAACACAAGCTACTATTTGTTCAACTCAGGGTTGACAAAGAAGATGAGATTGAATGCATCATCAGAGGCGGCAACTTTCTGTTGAAAAACATTTCTAATGAAGTGTTTGCATTTCATAAAGAACAGAGTCCTCCTTACGTCTTCCAAGATCTTAATCATTCAGAAATATTTCCTTACCTCATAGTAAATATTGGCTCTGGAGTCAGTATGATCAAGGTGAAATTAACTCGTAGAACAGACCTTTAAACGGTATCTGACGCCATCTTGCCTGGGTTAAAAGCACAGTAAACATTTGAGGAAAAGTTGGAAATCCTAGCTATATAGGGCGCTTTCCAGTCGACCAAAAATTCCAGTTTTCATTTCCGGAAATTTAAGGAAACTTTCGGCGGTGAATGGAAAAAAATTTTTACCGGGAATTTCCATTCCATTTGACTTTCCTCCCTGAATTTCCGGAAAGGAGGACGACCTTGAGAGGTATACCAAAATTGTCTGCGTTCCATTCGACTTTACTCCCTGAATTTCCGAAGTTTTGGTTGAATAGTTTGTTCTTTAGAAATTCAAACACTTCCAAATTTTCCAGGAAATTTCCTTGCATTCATCCCTGTTGAGAAATTTTCGGAATTTTTGGTAGAATGGAAAGTGCCCCTATGCTTAGAAATTGTGAAGATATCACTCAAATTTGAGATATCACGCAGAAGATTCTACTGATGCATTTTGCGAAATATCGAGGAGCTAATAAAGCACAAAATGTGATTTACAGAATAGTTTCCCTACACCTGTCTGGGAACTCTACATTGCAGTCTGCGAGAAAATCGATGACGAGATTGCTGTACGGGAAACAAAAACGATGTTTACTGATTACTGACTTCCCACCTTCCCTCAAATTTGATCAACAAAATGTTTTACCTCCTTCCGTTAACTTGTATTTATCCAAGAACATTTCGGACTCTAACATTCCTGCAAATTATTGAGCATCAAATGTCCAACTTTTAGCGTAAAAACTACTGTATCACTGTACTGTGTTTACCTCCCCTATAGCGTCAGAAACTGCGAAAAGGTTTTTTTTATAATAATGAAATTACTCTCATTGCCTTCTAGTAATATATCAAACACGAAAGACCGTGTTTGACCACTTTTCCAAACACCAAGAAGAGAGTTGAAAATACCTTGTGCAGCAGTGTAGTTTTGACGAAGTTCAGGGCCATTGGAAATGTGGTCAATCACTGTCTTGAGTGTTTGATATATCTTCTCAATCGATACTAAAACTAAGGAGAAAATGGAGATTGAAAATCGTAAAAATCTATGCTAATTAAGACCAGATATCCAAACACTGTCACGGTCATGATTTCCGTTGTTTAAACTTGATGAACTATTAATGCATGTGAACCTAGAAGGTGTATAAAGGACCGTGCAAGCACATCTAGTAGAAATGAAGAAAAGCACAGCTTGAACAATGTGGCCTTGTTTCAGGGAACAACTGAAATAGTTGTCAATTTTGTCTTAACTTAACAATTACGAAAATGCGTCTTTGAGTCCACGATTAGCTCTTTGGAAACTATGTAGATAGATCAGAAGACCTGTTAATAGAATTTTGCTTGTACTAACATGAACTTAATTATCTGTAGGTGGAATCCGAGAACAAGTTTGAACGAGTTGGTGGCACGAGCATGGGCGGAGGAACATTCTGGGGCCTGGGTTCTCTTCTCACAAGCGCGAAGGTACTCAGACAATAGCTTTTCAAATTTGCTATTGATAACTGTTAAATTCGCTTTTATCGACTTCGAGTTATCAGTTAACTAAAGTATTAAAGCAGCTCAGTCAGGTTTTTTTTAGTAATTTTGGCCACTTACCTTTAAACTGAAGGAAATCTGAAAATAAGAGTTTACTAAGATAGATAAACACCAAAGAGATAATAATAAACCATAAAGGGACAAGGACGGTTAAGGATGAAGGATGAAAGATTAATAGGATTAACACGGATTACAAACGACGAACTTGAACAATTTAAGCTAAACTTTTCAAGATGCACAAGCTATGACATAGCTCCTTTAAACAAGTCACAGCTGAATTCAGGTTTGTTCTGACTGGTCATGGTAGTGGTAAAAACGAGGAAGTATAATCAAATGCGGAAGTAACAATTGCCTTCGGATCTAAGCTGCGAGCAGTCTTTCTCTTTTGCTCGAAAATCCGCGCTGAAAAACGCAAACTAACGGAGGCGCACCTCCCCTCGTTCGTTTTCGTTTTTCCTTCGGGGATCTTCGTTAGACTGCTCGCTCCGTTCTGTTTGCTTAATTACTTGTGAGTTGACTGATGGAAGTTACAATTAAGTTCTAAGATTTGATTCATAAATTCTTGTTGTGAATTTTGAAATTACAGGGTTTCGACGAGTTGCTCGAGCTTGCAACCAAAGGTCACCACCAAAGTGTAGATATGCTGGTAAGGAGGTTGTATAGCTTTGCAATGGTGGAATTTTGTAAACTGATATCGAGTGAGTAATTAACCTGTATTTAATTTAAGGTAAAAGACATCTATGGTGGCGCTTACGATGCTTTGAAGCTTCCAGGAGACTTGACGGCCAGCAGCTTCGGGAAGACTGTGAGATCACCCAGGGACGACCAACATACTGGTTTGTAAATCAGGGCTCAGAAGTCCTCCTTATTTGTTAATTAAAAGCGGTTTTGGACTGATTTCACACTGTGTAATGTGTTCTAGCCAATCAGATTAAGTTCTCCTTTTTCGACCAATCAGAAGTCAAACAGAACTAGTGATGATGCGGCTTATGTTAGTTTTCCCGCCCTAGACGCCGGTCGCACATTATTTTCCCGCCCTTGGCACGGCTTGCATGTGATTGCTTCCAGTTTTGATTGGTTCTTTGCCTTCCTCGTGTTTGCTGTGATTGGTCAGATTTGATCACTTTGGGATTGAAGACTACGAGTTTTTTCCGAAGCATCAAATAAAATCAATAGCCCAAACGAGACGAACGCGAACAAAACTGTACTAAAAGCAATAACCTGCTTAAAAGTGTTGTGTTTTCTTTTCCCGCAGCTGCCCAGTTCGCAGAAGCTGATATAGCAAAAAGTCTTCTTCATATGATCTGTAACGACATTGGACAGGTCTGTTGAATCATTGTAAAGTATGAATACAAATTGACAGCCAGCTGTTACGTTGGACTTTCTACGAGGATTTTTTTCAGTCGTGTTAGTAGATCAGAGCATCACTATAGGGCTTATGAAACTTTTATAGAAAAAAAAGCGCGATCTTGGGGTACTTCTGTCAGATACAGCTAGCTTCAGTGATCACATTCAACGCCCAGGAGAACAAGGCTAACAAAATGCTGGACTTCATTCGTCGCACTATCAGCGGGAGCGAAATTTTATTACCAACTCTGAGATCCCTTTAAGTGACTTTCCGCGTACGTTATCACCTAGAGTACGAGTGTAAGGACGTGCGCCTCGGCTTATGTTACCCGATTTTAGCTATAATGAGCGCCTAAAACGTCTCAACCTGCTACTACTGGTTTAACTCAGAGAAGTCAAGGACCTCTCAACGTTTCATAAACTGTAGTGCGGGCATTTTAACTCTTCATTTAATTCGTATTTTTAATTTTGTTCAGATGAGAGATTAAGATCACACTCTAATAATAAACCGAAAATTAATAGAGTTAGGACGGAACTTTTTAAGGAAACAGTTTTCAATAGGATTCCGTATTTATGGAACAATTTGCCCGATGAATTGAGGACTGCCAACTCTAGTGTTCTTTCGTTTAAGAGATTATGCTCTATTTTTTGTAAAGATAATCAGCAGTTACTTAGTAAGGTTACTAGTAAGTTAGATAGTTAGGTAGTTAGTAGATAGTCAACAAATTGCTAGTTAAATAATTAATCCTTTTTATATTCATACATTTTCTTTTCATAATGGCTTGACTAGCGCCTATGGTTCGTTAGTTCCCTTCTGGTCTTCCCCACTGCCTTGTTATGTACTCCAATTGTTATTAACGTGATTATTATTAATAATATTATTATTATTTTGTCATATTGTATATAACTCTTTGTTTCTTTTTTGTAATAAATGAATTAAACTAAAATGCAAGTTGGGCTGATTTTGTATCCGACAAAATTGTTTTAGAAAAGTCGTGGACACGGTGACGTCATCGCAAGTTGATAATTTCCATAATTTCTCTGGTTGACAATTTGTAATGTTTTGACTGATATGAAAATGTCAGATTTGAACTTTAAGATTTCAGAACTGCTATGAAAGAGGCAAATGAAAGACTGATCATATATTCTCTTATTAATTAGATTGCCTCGCTTTATGCACGACTAAATGGACTGAAGAAGATCTATTTCAGCGGGTATTTCATCAGAGGAAACCCTGTCACAATGCGAGCTATTTCTTTTGGTATCAACTATTGGTCGAAGGTATGTGAATTTCAAACTACATTTCTCAAACTCATTAATAATTCACCAAGCTAAAACAAAGAAAATCACAACCGTGAAGGAGGTTTTGATACCCGGTCTTAATTAGCATAGATTTTGACGATTTTACCTCTCGATTTTCTCCTTAGTTTTTGTTTCGATTGAGAAGATATATCAAACACTCGAGACAGTGTTTCATCGGCTATCCAAACACCTCGAATTTCGTCAAAAATACTCCGCTGCGCGACGTATGTTCAACTCTCTTCTCGGTGTTTGGATATCCCGATGAAACACTGTCGCTCGTGTTTGATATATAACTTAAAGGAGCACGTAGCACTGAGTTTTTGATGGCTTTTTCAACGTCATGTCATCTTTCCTTTGGTTCAGTTCAAAGTATATAATTAACAGGCTTACTTTAAAACCTGTAGAGAACTGATAAATGACTCCTCAATTTGAAGGTTTACAACAGTATAAAATACTCTTTTATTTGAACAATTTCCCGCTTGAAGGATCATCTTGTCGTTTAAAAGAATTCTTCTATTGAATCCCCTGTTTTAAGGATTATCTATTCCCAGATTTCCATTCCACATGCCACGTTTTAAAGCCCTGCCTATAGTACGCCGGATAAATTTGAAAACGCAGCTTTATTTCTACGGTTAGGCCTACCGTCCACACTAATCCGTCACGAAAACGGAGCTTTCCAACACGCTCTTCAAACCGGAGAAATTTGAAAACGCCGGCATTGCTTTTTACTGAAATTGCCCGCGTTAATAATTTTACAGAGCTGGGCAGTTGGTTAAGTTCAAGTCAAACCCCACTAATTAAATTTTGTGCACAAAGCAATTGTAAACAATCTGAACGATGTTAGCCAAAGCGACTTTGGGGAAGCAAACATAAATAACTGTTAAGTCGGGGGTAAACGTGAATTTAAGTGAAATTTTGGTAAGTTTAAAGAGAGGTTGAAAGGGAAAAAAAGGGTTATGGAACACCATCAGACAGTTGCCCGACCGCACAATGGCACCCCAAGTTGTTGGGCAAGTGTTTGGAGTGTATCTACCAATTTTTAATTTCACACTCTAATTTAAAAACAACAACAAATCTTCAAAATTTCCTATTTCCATCAATTTTACTAATCCTTTGAGAAAAACTATTTCTCTCCAAATATACCTAAAAATCACCAAAGAATTTACAAAACAACCCAAAACATAGATATGTGAGATGAGCAGAGAGATTCTTGATTGCTTGAAACGTAAACAAGATATTTGCATTAAAAACATAATACCCAGCCAAAATACGGCTTTCATGTTTCCCCCCGCCTTAAGAGATTACTATTTTTAGGAAACTTTTTTCGTTATTTAATTAAGCTTTGCACGTGCACTGCAATTCTTTGTTTTTTCCTCTACAAATTGACGCATGAGATGGTGTTTTTTGCTTATTCTTGTATGACCTTTTAAGGGAAGCCAGCAAGCACTGTTCCTTAGACACGAAGGGTACCTGGGAGCTATAGGAGCATTTTTAAAAGGAGTCGAGGAAGATGGTAGGTTCAAGTCCTTCACGGTCGATCCTCTTTTGTCACCAGTGCAGTCCCTCAAACGTTGGTTCATTTCTTTTGATCATTCATTCATTAATCATTAATCATTATTTATACACGGTAAAAAAATTCATCAGGTACAATAAATTACAATAAAAATGCCTTATATCCTAAAACGAAATTCTAAAATTCTAATCCTAATCTTATGTTAACTTACAACAGTATTCCACTTATAAACCTGATTTCCATGAATGCCGTGTGTTTAAAAAGTATGATAGAGAAGGCGTTTAGATTCATTTAATGAAGACTCTCGAATGCTACAGGGTAAGCTGTTCCAAAGAGTTGCGCCACTGTAACTAAAACTATTTTTCGTGTAGTTAGTTCTCGGAAAGAGAACAACGAGTTTGTTAACCGAGTCCCTCAGAGCATAATTTGGTTCATTTCGTGTTACAAATTTAGAAGTGAGATATTCGGGAACCAGACCGTTCAAAGCCTTGATTCCTGTCACAAGATTAGCATTCTTGTTCTCTATACTCTGGTAACAATCACATATTCTGTATTTCATTAAGTAATTCATTTTCTCAAACTTAGTAATAATTCATCAAGTTAAAACGACGAAAATCACAACCGTGGAGGAGGTTTGGATACCGGTCTTAACGTATTGTCTCCCGTACCGCCCGTAACCGGCCGTGACGAGGGTTGGCGTTTGTTCCACTTCTGACGTCATCACCTTTGACCAAAGTTGGCATCATCTTCATCTATACTCAAGTTTTGCAGAAGGAACAGCTCTTTCCAGAGATTTTAGCTTAAAGCGCTTATAAGACAAAAACGAGCTCGGTGATCCCCATTTTTTATTATCGAATTGTAATTTTGCATGATAAGATGCAACGTTTTGCAAAGTTTAAAAAATTCTACGAAGGGAGTTCAGAGCCACCTTAAATTTTCGAAAATTTAGCAGGGCATATTGTTGCTATGGTAACCTATTGTGCCACAAAATTGACAGCAACTTGTTAACCAATGATTGGGCAGGTTTTTGATACCATGATTTTGGCATCAACTGATATATAGTGGATATAATTACCCATCAAAATAAAAGTCTTTGAAAGTACTGGAAACTGTTTCCAGCCACCTTAACGCATGCTTTAAAACTTGAAAACAATGATGACTACATCAGACTAAAGTAATATATTAATTATTTTGAAGTCGAGTTTGGAATGAGGCTAATTCTAAAGCAAACATCACATCAGTTGCTTGTTGTATATGTTGCAGGTCAAAATGAAATTCAGGTTAAAATGAAACTCCTTTGTTCTTTACCCTGATTATTCGTGGATCATGAATAATTAGGGTTAGAGGACAAAGGAAATTGAGAATCAAACTAGGTTATAAGATCATTTTAACCTGAATTTCATTTTGACCTGCAACATATATATTACTTCAATTATTTCGTTTAAAAACAAATTCAGATTGTGTATTCGAGCTCGTTACTTTCGCAGAGTTGCTTTTTTGGACTTGTATAGAGGATTACCCCAAAATCCACGCTTTGAAAATATTTCACTCTCTTTGTTGCAGTGGACTTCAGGTTAGGCAACCTTGACGTTTTAACATGGCGAGAGAACTACGCTGGCAGTTCAGGCCTGTCGTCTGCAAAACGCTCCTCTGATTTGATCAATACTCGGATAGCTGACGGAGCTTTGGTAAGAAGGAAAAGAAAAGGCAAGCCACAAGTCATAAGTGGGAGACACGATGGCCTCATGGTTAGTGCGCTTGTCTCCGGAGCGAGCAGTCCGGGTTCGAGCCCTAGCCGGGGACATTGTGTTGTGTTCTTGGGCAAGACACTTTACTCTCAGGGTGCCTCTCTCCACCCAGGTGAATTACTGGTACCGGCGAATTTAATGCTGTGAGAAACACCTGCCATGGACTAGTATCCCATCCAGGGGGGAGTAGAAATACTCCTAGTCGCTTCATGCTACAGAAACCGGGATGAGTTCCGGCCTGAGGGGCCACTTGGCTGTACCTTAAAGTACACATAAGCTGTCTTTGCTGACTGGCTTCCTGTTTCTTTTCAGTATGATGTGCTGGAGATGGATCAGTTCACTCACACTCTGGTCCCGTTTCCGCTCCTCGCCTCTCACAGCGACTATTTCCCTGATACACAAGACCTCACTGTGGACACGGAAGCCAGAGATTACTGGCTCAAGTGTTTTGAGGACGGGTTAGACAAAGTAAGCCTACGGAACTATTAAACAATGCAGTAGCTAAATTGTTTCGGAAAAAGGGTACTGTACATCGAACTTGTATTGAGGTAATTCCTCAGAATTGTATTACGCACCATTTTCGCGTCATTACTGCGTCCACGTAAGGAGCATCAAGAAATTTCCTTTGAGTTAAGCTCGGCAGCGAAAAAAATGCCCCTGTTTTATGAAACGACCTATATTTTTTATTCCATATCGTTTACAATTTAATGATTTTTTTTCCATCAATTATATAGCAATGTATAACATTATTCCATATACTTGAGAGTTTCTACCTATCAAGTATTTCTCTTAAAAACACTTTCCTTGCAGCTAACGCAAAATGTGACGATGAAATAACGCGTTTGATTAGCCATCATTGGGTCTAGATTCTGGCGAATCATATCTCTTTTGCGAGAATGGTGACCTATCTTTTTTGTTGTATTTTTCGAAAGTGTTTGGTAGGAAACATTCAGGGAATTTATATAAAAAAAATCGTTTGATAACTTTAATTAAGCGGGGTCTCCCTGTTAGCCACGCCGCGGCCAGTTTTCAAAATCCCGAAATTGTTGTCAGTAAAATACTGTAAGCCAAGAAAGTAAAGAAATCGTGAATCTTGCGCCCTCAACCTTTGGCCTCGCTTCGCGAGCAATAACTTCTCTCCCCAGGCCTTAACTCTTCTTGTGTATTATTTCAGGTGGTTGATCGTGCAGTTGCTAGCCAACGAGAGGCCCCGGATGCCAAAGAAAGAGCAGAAAAGTTTCGCAACAAATTTCGACTTCGCCTCAGTGTTCTCAAGCAGCAGCCGGCGTAAGTCGCTTGTTCCGCATCTCGCAATATTGTGAAAAAGGGAACAGCTTGTCGAACCCCCAAGGAGACAAAAACTCGTTTACCCTAATAAGGGTAAAACGATCTTCGGAAATTCTCAGAAGATTATATAAGACTGAAAACATGGAGAGAAACATTTGGTGAATTTCGAAAATCTCTCGAATCATTCTGGAACCTTTCAGTTCGTCTTCGGGAATCTTCGGAAATCTTCGTGCAAACTGGGGAATCTATTAAATTTGTCGGGAGAATTTCCGAGAATCCTCTGAGTGATTTTGCCTCCGACGAGAAAAACTTGTCCTCTGTCACACCACTGACTGTAAATTGATTTTCATCCTCGCAGAGCCTATGGATCTTTGAATGTGCGTAGTTTGCTAGACGTTAGAGAGCAGTACCTTAACGAGTTCAGTTTTCCTGACCCGTACGCAGAAGTAAGTTATGATGTTTGCAATCCTTTCCAATCTTATTCAGTTTTGACCATCCATCCCCCTTGTTTGCCTTCTTGAATTTGTTTCTTGTTTTCTACATTCAACGATTTTCAAGCCATTGGTCAGAAGTGTCATCAAATTTTAAATCAGACTAGTTTGTTTAAAGTAAAATCGCCTAAAGTACGTAAAATGTAATGGTCATGCAGTAAAAAGCGCGGGGAAAAACGCGCCTATCAAATCCCATTCGGTTTTTGTTTTGCTTTTGATTGGCTAGAAAGACTTAACTGTGATCCGATTGGTTGCAAGATCATGCACGAGACTCTTGATCAATTAAAGCACTTAGCATGGACAGTGAAATGGCGCTGCACGTTCGTTATACGTTTTAGTAAGTGTCTTTAAGCCTGTTGTGCGAGCTACTTTTTCCGCCATTTTTGACGAGCGCTTGCTTTCCCGCCTTTTTTACGCTCAGGTGAAGCAAGAGGAAAACGAGTCTGCGCTTCTTCTGCTCTCTGAGCGACTCAAAGAACTAGATGCCTTGCCATGGGAACGACGGCAGCACGCTCTCATTGAAGGAATAATAGCGGGGAATGTTTTTGATTGGGGCGCAAAGGAAGTTGCAAAGTAAGATGAAGAATTCGCCTTTTTGTTTGTGAAATACTTGGTTATCTAGTAAATTAATTCCTCCTTTCAGCCCATTTTTGTCATTTCTCACTTCAAGTTGTTTCTCGTTGTTTTTTTTTTTGTTTTTGTTTTTTATTTTCATTTTAATCTGAGTAATTTCAAGTTTACAGGACAGAAACTTACATTACTTACAGCACTGGTATTATACTTACACTACGTGTACTTATACTACTGAACAATACATATATTACATTACAATTACACTATCTACGTTACAGTTGGCCTATTTACAATGCATAGCACTAAACGTTACTTATTTGTACAGGGATGGTTTTTGTTTCTACTATAATTCACGTGGATATTGTTATACTATTTATGTTATAAGCTTTGTATACAAGATATTATTATAAAAAAAAAAAAAGATGCCAACTTACACCACACTTACCCAATCTGCATCCTACTTAGAAAAAAAGAGAGTAAGTTTTACATTTCACTGCTACACGTTTAAAAACACTTTGCTATCTAGTAAATTAATTCCTCCTTTCAGCCCATTTTTGTCATTTCTCACTTCAAGTCGTTTCTCGTTGTTGCAAATAGTGGAATATTGCTAAACTTGCTCCTAGTGGCGTCAGGGTGTTTTTTTTATAGCATTAACGTTTCTCAATTTCATTCAAGCGACTTTTTCTTTTATGTAGGCTAATGGAAGGAGGTCAACTTGACTTCGAATCAGCCATGAACAAATTACAAGGTAACCAGAATGAAGCTGTACGCTTTTGTTTCTTTCATTCTATTTGAATAGTTTCCGCGTTTGTCAACATACGTGGCAAAAAGTAAGGACTAGTATTACACTGCATTTTTAAAGAGATTTTCAAAAAAACTTTAAAAACGTTTGTGTGTTCTTTTACACTTGTGTTCTATTATGTTCTATCAGCTCGGCCTTGGTTGAGAGATGACCTTGATGCCTGGATTGAAAGGTCAAAGGTCAGTTCTTTATTTCATTCTATTCTTTTCCCTTTGTTCGTTCGTTTGTTCGGTCTTTGGTCCTTTCCTCGTTCGTTCGTTCGTTCGTTCATTTGTCCGTTCGGTCGGTCGTTCCTTCGTTCGTTCATTTCTTCGTTCGTTCGTTCGTTCGCTCGCTCGTTCATTTCTTCGTTCGTTCGTTTGTTCGTTTGTTTGTTCGTTCGTTCGTTCATTTCTTCGTTCGTTCGTTCATTTCTTCGTTTGTTCATTCGTTCGTTCATTCGTTCGTTCGTTCGTTCGCTCGTTCATTTCTTCGTTCGTTCGTTTGTTCGTTCGTTTGTTCGTTCGTTCGTTCATTTCTTCGTTCGTTCGTTCATTTCTTCGTTCGTTCGTTCGTTCGTGCATTTGTTCGTTTGTTGGGTGGTTTGTTCGTTTTTTTCGTTCTTTCCTCGTTCGTACACTCATCCGCCCGTTCTCTCACACATATATTCTCCTGGTAAAAAAACTAAAGTTTGCTGTGTTGTTCTTTACAGGGTCCGGCTCATAAACTGGCTGTCATATTCGTGGATAACAGTGGTGTGGATATTATTTTAGGAATGTTCCCATTTGTCAGAGAACTTCTTTCTCGTGGAACCAAGGTACATCTATTGCGTTAGAACAAAGTGACAGAAGTTAACTCTGATATTTGATATTCATATATTCACTTGCAAAAGTGAACTCTGTTCTAAACACTGTATCGAAATATCCTCATTCCAGCATTGAAAACAGGGCAGAATAATAATAATAATAAAATATTTATATAGCGCTAGTATCCTTAAAGTTCAAAAGCGTTTAACAAGGGCAACAAAATAGTAAAATTATAAAAATGCTTTTTTAAAAAGGAACGATTTGAGTTTGTTTTTGAACACGGTCACTGAGGAACTGTTCATAATGTCAGAAAGTGTTTCAGAGTGTGGGGGCTGCTAAGGAAAAAGATCTTGCACTGTATGTCTTCAAATTAAAACGAGGAATCACAAGAAGATTTTTAGACGATGAATGTAGTTGACGAGATGGAACGTAAAGTGTGAGTAGATCGCGAATATACGATGGAGCAAAATTGTTAAAAGCCTTGTACGTACTTTAAAAAACTAAGCTTAAAGAACTCACTGTAGTTTAATCAGTTTCCTAGTAGTTTGTGTTTAGGACATAACGAATCCGAGACAGCGGATCCCTTTGTAGGATCTAAGATATGGAACGTTTTGTAAGTAACAATGTTTCATGATGCGTGACACACGTCTCATATGTGTCCGTTCTCTTGCGTGACATGTGTAGGTTGTTATGGCCGCTAACTCGTATCCAGCCCTGAATGACGTCATGTACAGTGAACTTGTTATTTTGACTGAGAAAGTAGCGGATCTATGTCCAGAAATAAGGTGAGTGGTCTTAAAGATGATTTCCAGTCCGTACTGCGCAGTCTCAGCACCATTACGTTTATAAACATTATAAGTTCAGACTCGATGGAAGGCGAATCGATGTTATTCGTTACGAACCACATACCTTATCTTTGAGACCTTTCAAATTCTTTTTCCAACAGCCTCAATGATTTTTATTGCTGCGAATTGTTTCATCAAGTGATATAAGAAAGAATGAAGCATAAAGCTTCGAACGCTTCCCATGGAGGTTGTTTTGAAACTTTGTATTTACTTCGTGTACATGTAAATAGCTGCGAAATGTTTCCTTTTTGTGATGTCTTACATGAAACAAAACAAAAAACACAAACAAACTAAAACTGCACATTTTTGTTGAAACTTTGTCTTTGGTTATGATTTATGGATACTTTCCTATGGACTGGAGAGTGCGCATTTGTGTTGAAACTTTATCTTTGGTTACTTTCCTATGGACTGGAAGCAAGCCTTAGTTAAGCCTCTTCTGAAGAAACCTGGGCTTGAGGCGCAGTTTAACTTGCGCCCTATCAGTAATATTCAGTTTATCTCTAAGATCTGTGTAAAAAAGCCAAAAGATCTGTGTATGAGTAGACATACGATCATCTGACTACACATAATCTTATCCCTGAGCTTCGGTCCGCCTACCGGAAAAGGTACCGCGCAGAGACGGCGTTGTTAAAAGTCCATAATGACATTCTCTTAAATATGGACCGCCAGCACACGACCCTGCTTGTATTGTTGGATTTGAGTGCTGCATTCGATACGCTTAATCACGAAATTCTCCTTCGTCGGCTGTAAACTACTTTTGGTATTACGGGGGCAGCTCTTCAATGGTTTTCGTCATATCTGTGTAAAGTTCATATTGACACTCTATCTGTCGGCGATGCTATAATTTCACCTATGCTATCTGCTAGAAATCTGGGAGCATACTTTGACAGTAATATGACCTTAGTTCCTTTTATAAATAACACTTATAAATCTGCCTTTTCTCAGCTCTATAACATCAGGAGAATAAGGAAGTATCTCTCAGCCGACAGTTCTAAGACATTAGTACTTGCTGTAATTACCAGTGGAATAGATTATTGTAATAGCTTGTTATGGGGACTCCTGAACAACTCTAAAAAACAAACTTCGGCGGGTTCAAAACGCAGCGGCCAGGCTTATGACTGGAACATCAAAGTTTTCGCACATAACTCCAGTGTTGCGTAGCCTTCATTGGCTTCCCATAAAACAAAGTGTCCAATTTGAAATGTTAAGTTTAGTTTTTAAAGCCATTAACGGCTAGCTCCTACTTATATTAGTAAATTAATTAGCATTTTAGGTCCAAGCAAATACTTGCTTCGTGGTAACAATGAGCTGTTATTAGAACCATACAATGGTAAAACTAAGAAAAGGGTGACAGGTGCCAGGGGCCAGTTTCTCGAAGGTCCCGAAAAGTTTTCGCACCCGGAAAGCCATAGCAAAATCTCGAAGCTTATGATTACAGAGCTGTTTCATTCACGTATTATTGATATAAACAGAGGTTCTCTTCACAAAAGAAATTTCACGCGCATACACATCTCCGTTTTTAGATACACATGAACTAAAAATGTCTTTACGGGCCCGAAACGTTTCCGGAGCTTTCGAGAAACGGGCCCCAGGGCCTTTGCCACGGCAGCCCCCAGGCTTTTTAACTCACTCCCTCGTGAAATCAGACACGAGGCGTGCTTTTATAGTTTTAAAACTAAGATTAAGACATTTTTGTTCCGCGCGGATTTTTGTAAATTTTCGCAGATTTAAAATACCCATGATCTTTAATATGACGTATATCGCTTTTATGTATACAATGTATGATTTTTATAGCACATTTTCTAGATTTATAGTATTTTAGATTCACGTAACACGCATTTAATTTGCACGATGTAAGTAATAATTTTATTATTATTATGATTATTATTAATTTTTCCCTTAAATATGTTGAGTTTTTTTGTGCCACTATCCTTCGCAACAATCTCCGTTTTTCACCCACTTCTCCCACGTTTCTATATTTTCGTTCCACACTCCCCCCCCGGATACGCTTACATGAGAGCTGGGCACTTGTAACTAGCCATTTCTCTTTGTTTTGAGTTAGATCTGCATATAAGGAAGAGCAGTTAGTCGCTATGGAATCAGGGATTGGTTCACCTTGTTTGGACTGTAGGTATGTTGATTTTCTTCTCCTTTTTAATTTTAACACCAAATTAATAACCATTTTGCTGCTTTGTATGATCATAGTTAGTATGATTTACATTATCCTGGGACACAATTCAGCCTAACATTATCGATGAAAGAACAAGTTTCAAGGGACTCATTTATGTTGAGCGCTGTGAAAATCATATTAGTACCAAGTACCAAGTTTATAACTTTCACCCGTGACCTATCCCATAGCACCTCAATTTTCCGAGTGTGTGGTAGCCTTTCTCGTCATCAACTTGATTACCATTTACTCCTGTATCTCCAAACCTGAGCTCCTTGACTGGAAGTTTTGACTTATCAGTGAGAAGACCGCTGTCCTCACGCCATACACCGTCGTTCTTCTTACAGTTGCACGGTTCGCTCGGATGTGCGCAGGAGTTGGTCATTCCGCATGCGCACTTTTTACTTCCAGGCGAGGCTCCGCCCCAGTACAACATCTGACGAGAATCTCGTGACACCCACCAGCTGAAAGGGATAGATGAAAATCTAAACATAGAGCCATAACACTCATATTTGATGAACTGTTCGCAGTGTAAAGAGACATCAGTAAGACTGGCCAGCTGAGATAGACTTGCTCCTGAGTAGTGAATACTACGCGAGTATGAACCAACATTTTCATATCCATCCACCAATGTTCTGCTTTCACTGTCGTGACTAATAACTGTCACGCCAACACCATTCTTGTCACTCATGTCACAGTAGACTGTGAACGGCGCCAGGCCACCCACTCCGTCTGGATCAATGACGTAATTTCCACTAGAACTGCTGAGGTATTTCCTTATCACAGAACAGGAAGAAGGCCGGGACTTGGATTTAACCTGAACACTTGCTTGTATAGAAGATAGAGCATTGGTCGCTTTACAGGTGTAGGATCCCTCGTGTGATTTCTTGACAGCGGAAATGACGAGTGTGTTGTCTTGAAGAATACTGGAATCTACAGGAAGAGAAGGCTTTCCATCCTTCATCCACGTTACTGTCGGTTTCAGGCTACTCTCTGCCACACAAGGTAGTCGCACAGGAGACTCAATCACAGCTGTCAGCTGAGCTGGAGGACGAACTTTAAATCGTAGTCGAGAGAATATCACCAGTTGAATGGTATCTTCTGCTGCTCCCAGGATATTCTCTGCTTTACAGATATATGTTCCACCGTCCTTTCTTGACACGTTGTTGATGTTCAACGCACCATTACTCACGATTGTTCTATCAGGTAAACTGCCGATCGATTTAGACCACGTGATAGTAGGTCGCGGCTGGCCAGATGCACTACAGGCGATGGTGATAGTTTGTTCTTCCTCAGCCATCAGTTGATTGGAGGAGATTGAAACACGAGGAGCAACTGTTGAGATGCAATGAAGCAATCTCTAAATCTGATAAAACTACATAATTTAGAAGAAAAGATAGAAAACATAAATTACTGAGAATCATAGAGGACAAAGAAAGTCGTCAAGGTAAATACTCGACAGAACTGATACCAGAGTCAATCATTTAAGGTGGCTCGAAACAGTTTCCAATACTTTCCAAGACTTACAGTTTGATTGGTCATTATAACCACTCTATATCAGTTGGTACCAAAATCATGGTATCAAAAAACTGCCCAATAATTGGTGAACAAGTTGCTGTCAATTTTATGGCACAATAGGTTACCATAGCAACAATATGACCTGCTAAAAACACCCTTAATTTTAGATTTAATCGCTTATAACTCGAAAACGAAATTTCTGCGGAGGGGGTTCTGAGTCACCTTAAATTTTCGAAAATTTAAAGTGGCTCTGAACCCCCTCCGTAGAATTTTTTTAAACTTTGCAAAAAGTTGCATCTTATCATGTTAATTACAATTCGATAATAACAAATGGGGGTCATCGAGCTCGTTTTCGAGTTATAAGCGCTTAAAGCTAAAATTAAGGGTGTATTCAGCAGGTCATATTGTTGCTATGGTAACCTATTGTGTCGAAATTGACAGCAACTTGCTCACCAATGATTGGGTAGTTTTTTGATACCATGATTTTGGTATCAATTGATATAGAGTGGTCATAATGATCTTGGAAAGTACTGGACACTGTTTCGAGCCACCTTAAAGAGCATTTCATAGCTTATAGTTAAGTTGGGAGTGCGGATTTAAAAATTAAGACGCTTTACGAATTTGATATATTAGGATTCAACTCTCGCCCCCACCCATTCAAGTTCGTTTTGCGCTTGCGTACAGTTCTCTCGCGATTCTATCCGCGTCTTCAACGATCGAATATATTCACTTATAATTCAATATATTCACTTGTTTTCAGTAAACTTTTTTATTGCTCATGCGTTTGGAGTAACACTTCTCAAACAAATTTAAAAATGTTACAGACAGTCCAGAATTTTGCCTGCCGCATAGTAAGTGGAAGAAGGAAATACGATCACGTGTCTCCAGCTTTAAAGGAACTGCGCTGGCTGCCAGTGAAGGAGCATCTTTACTATCGTGATGCCGTAATGTCATTTAAGTGTCTAACAGGTTGTGCTCCTGGATATTTATCCACACAATTCATTAGACGATGTGATGTCACAAATCGTAGTACGAGAAGTTCTCAAATGCTTAACATACCTCGCTTCAGAACAGCAAGTGGCCAAAGGTCTTTTTTCTATAGAGCAGTTACTTTATGGAATTCCTTATCTATCGATCTTAAACTTTGTGAATCGGTTAATGTGTTTAAACGCCGCCTTAGGTCTCGCTTTTTTAGTAACTTTAGCACTTCCACTATTTAATGTCATTGCTCTAGTTTATGTTCGATATATAATTTTTAATTTAACTGTATAATTATTATTATTATCTTAACTGTATTGCCTCTGAAAATCCTCTTTGGGGAAGTGGTAATAAAGTATGTATGTATGTATGTAATATAAATATGAGAAAATGGAGGGCTGTGAACAGTTGTAGAAAAAAGAGGGCTGTGAAAACTCACATTGCACTGTTAACTTTGCTGAAGCGTTCACACTTCCCAGCAGGTTTTCCGCGCTGCAGCTGTAAACTCCATCATCTTCTGATTTCACGTTCTTGACAATCAGAGCGCCACTGGACTCTACCGCGTGACGCCCAACCAGAAGTGACGAATTGATCTTGGACCACGTGACCCGTGGGGGTGGATGCCCGTCTGCTGAACATTTCAGGAATGCTGTTTGTCCTTCATTGACTGTAATTCCAGCAGGAGGTTCCTGAAGAAAAGGAGCTGAGACAGTCTTGCCCCTCTCGCCCTTGACTCCCTTGGGGCCTCTCGGGCCCGGAGGTCCTATATCCCCTGGTAATCCCGGATCTCCCCTTAATCCGATTGGTCCTTGAGCTCCCACAGGGCCGTGCTTACCCGAAGGTCCCTGAGGTCCAGGTCTCCCAGGTCTGCCACGCAGGCCCGGTCTTCCGCGACGCCCTGGGTTCCCTTTCGGGCCTACTCGACATAACACTTGATTTTTAGCACAGATTTGGTGCTGCAGTTGGCTGAGCTCTTCTCTAATGAGTCGCTGTACATCAGAGGTCGTTGTTTGTGGCGTGGTAGGTAAATTCACAGATGAAACACTTCGTTTGTACCTCGAAACGCTTTCCTCCTGACCTAAAGGAAGTAACACAGTGTTTAGACTATTAGGTGATATAAATTTACGCAAAATACTTTCTGGAAGGCGCATGATGCTGATAACTTCTCTTCTTGACGCAGCACGATTCGCAATTCGCGATTAAATTTCATTTCAAAATATTTTGGCCAGGAAGGCGTTGCTGTCTAGCAGATCCTCTCTGATGATGCGAATAAAGGAATCATCCACTGTTTAGAGATTTCGCTAAACTAACTTTACAAGAGATGTATAACAACTGAAAACGAGAATCAATATTCAAAGGTTGGGGTTTGAAAGGTTTGACTACAACTGTGTGACCTTTCTTGACACATGGATTTCCTGTGCGGCTGGAGACGTGCTTTCGTTAGAATGATATCAGCGCTCACGTTTCTTTTCATATCAGTCAAGGTTGGCAATAGAATCAAACACTTCAAAAACATAACCCATTTGAGATCAAGTTCGCAAGCAGGAAATAGGAAGTATTCAGGCTGGGCCCCGAGGGAAAAATTAATTGAACTTAGAAACGATTATATGTCTTGGTTGGACACATTAAATATGCTTTTATCGAAAAATGGCCCAAAATAAATTTCTACCTCTGCTCAACTGTCTAGAATACTCCATTTGTCCAGTTTTCAACCAGCCTGTTTGCACAAATGTTCTTTGAAAGTAATTGAATCAGAAATGAGCGCGTGGTTTCGTCTTACGCCACAGACGGCATTTATTACAGATGTTTTCTCGTTGAATAATAATGTTCGCTTGGGTATGCCTTGGTGAGCTCGGACTGCATTTCTGCTCCGAATTCTTTCGATGTAGAAAAGATGTCCCCGATCAAAACTTTATATTCAGCTTATAGCTATATTCATCGCTGAGGAAGGGAGAAGTATATGACAATTCAAATTTTACCTTTTCCTTCATTCAGCTTTTCTTTTGTCGCAGCTGCCCATCGATTGAAATTTTGTTGTACTTTGCGCAGGATTTTTTCGTCCATCTGATCACAGATTGTTGTCGGGTGTGATAACAGTCGATGATGTTCTTGTATTCTGAATTCCACATGAACAAGCGCGACACAGCACACGATAGACAGCAGTAATCCCGCTATGCGACACAAACTACCTAGTGATATTCTCCTCTTTGTCTCGGAAACTCTTTTCTCTTGGTTCATTGTAAACCTTGTTGAAAAGGACTCCTCACAAAAAATCTTCCTTTTGTTCCCTTAGACGCTCGCGCGATCGATAAATTGTGCTTTACCTCTGTTCTGCTCTGTGCAGTGTACGAATTTGTTAAACTGGTGAGATTATTGCACGTGCTCGATGAAGAGGATTTGTCTGAAACAGTGATTAAATATCAGAAAGGGGAAAACAGTATCATATGGCTTTAGACAGTTGGGTCAACTTAAATAGAAAGGTTAGATGCCTCAGCTGAGATCGCAATGTGAAACTATGAGAATTATTTTTGTAAGAAAGAAGGTTTTAGTTTTGGAGATAAGATAATTTCATTTTTCGTGGTTGCCCGAAAAAATCAAACCTTGTGTTCTTCTTAACTCTTTCAAACGAGCTTGAACAAGAGTTTTGGACATAACATTTGATTTGCTATTATGCGAAAATAAAAGCTTTTCGGCCGTTTTTGGTTAAATGCTAACATTATTAAATATTGAGCAACTAGAATAATTCCAATAGAAAGCTTTCACCTTCCTTTTTATTTCCTTCTCGTTAATGTTGGATAGGTCAGACTGTCATATTCACCTGATCACGTCCACTGAGTGCTTATTTCAGTCCACAGATCGATTATTCCAGCATTAATGGAAGTGATGCTCTTCCCTACGATCCAGATGGCGCCAAAAGTTTTTTACGCTTATTGAAAGTTCATTATTTCTATTTAGTTTTGCTCATGGTAAAAAGCACCTGAAACACCAGTAGCAATCCATATATTCCGCCTCGAACCAACTGCTAAAGACGGTAGCTATCTCTCTCACGAAACTCCTGTAACAGCTTTGACATTTTACCAACTAAGTAGAAAAAAAACGTGTGAAATGAGTATACTGCCCCATCATGTCTCCAAAAACACATACAAACTGATGCAATGGTCTTGAGTGAAATTTTTCCCTAGATATTTTCTTGTTTGTATTTTTCAGGAGAGTAAATACTGAGCTTGCTCTGAAATGTAGAGATGCAGATCTTTTAATCTTGGAGGGGATGGGAAGGTAGGTAAATGTATTTTCTACTTCATCTACGGTCTCGGATACGAGTTAAAATTTCGTTTCTTTTTTCAGGGCCATCCATACAAATTACGAGGCGAAGTTCACGTGTGATTCTATTAAAATGGCCGTGATCAAGAACCGCTGGCTCGCTCAAAGACTTGGAGGCGATATGTATAGTGTGGTGTTCAAGTACGAGCAGGGAAATATGAATTCAATTTAGAATGAAGGTGGGCTGTTATATGGGATGTTTGTCTGGTTTGCGAGGGTTACTAATGGTCATGATGTGACGAAAAGGGTGATGACAGCGATGGTGATGACGACATCGGCGATCCGTCAACGGTGACGGTGATGGTGATAACGATAACGATGATGAAGATGGTGACGGCAATGAGTATGATAATAATGATGACGTGATGACGTTAGAGTAAAGGCGGTGTAATGATGACGATTATACCATCAAGAGACAATGCAAATGATAGAGGCAATGAGGTTAAAGGTGACGTCATTAATAATGACGTCATAATGACGATGCCGACTTCTCTAATGACATTTTATGATTACAAAAATGATAGTGATAATGATAATGATTTTATGATTGTAATAATGTTAATAATAAGAACTGTGGTCCGAAAGGAAATAATTGAACATTGCGACATCCATACATTCTTCAACACGTTATATAGGAATTATGGAACTTGTGAAATACTCAATAAGGGAAAACTTTAACAATTACGACTAGTGACAGCATAATAAAGAAGATGGGGAAATAGAAGTAAATTTAAATTGAGACTCAAATTAAAAAAATAATCCACTTTTTTACTCAAAACAAAAGTTTATCACTGTATTTATGTAGGGGCTTTGCATTAAAATGAATTTTAAAAAAGCATTCTGTGGTGTGAAACATTTTTCTAGAGACCTAGAACATCACGATGTCAAGTGTTCAATATAATAACAGAATCTGTGTTAAAGGAATGAATTTCTTGTAAAAGTGCTCTTACACCGTGCGACATATTTTCAAAAACGGTGAATGGAGTTGCACGAACCAGTGAACCGTGTCACAGAACCTGAAGTACCTACAGAAGAAAACCGTTGAACATGGAAAGCATTCAGACTACAGTCAAATGTCAAGTTGCATTAGACGGCTGACAATGGAGGTAAGAGAGATGAATTGTGATGTATTTCAGTGATAAAATTCCGTTAAGCTTTGTAAATACACCCGTTAAGTTCGTTCGTTCTTTCCTTCGATTTTTCGACGTTTCGTTCGTTCTTTGATTTGTTACTTCGTTCGTTCGTTCACTCGTTCGTTCGTTCGGTCGGTCGGTCGGTCGGTCGGTCGGTCATTCGTTCGTGCGCTCGTTCGGTCGTTCGCTGCTTCCTTTGGTCGTCCGTGCGCTCTTTCGTTCGGTCGTTCGTTCGTTCGGTCGTTCGTTCAGTCGGTCGGTCGTCCGTTCGTTCCTTCTTTCGTTCTTTGGTCTGTTCGTTTTTTCGTTGGTTCATCCGTTCGTTTCCCCATACATATATTCGCCTGATAAATTTTGCTGTATTTTTCTTTACAGCATCCGCCCCATAAACTGGCTGTCATATTCGTGGATAATTATGGCGCAGATATTTTCTTAGGACTGTTCCCATTTTTCAGAGAACTTTTCTCTCATGAAACCATGGTACATCTAAAACTTAAACAGATGGTTTGACTTCAACCCGTGTCAGTCCACAAATAGACAGACGATAACGTACTGTGTTCTCTTTTAGTTAAAGATCCTCATTTGTAAGCAAAACGTTAAAACCTCAACTTATAGCACTCCTTATGATGTAATTGGTTTGTTGTCGCCAAAATGGTCAAGAATCCTAAGAAAAAGGGGTCAAAAATCTCGTTCATGAACAGATGTCTTTTTAAACCTTTGTAGACTATTAATTGTATTCATCTTTCTTTCATTAAGGATTTGATTGTTAAGACTCATGTCTGTTGAGTCTGAACGTTTTCAATGAGAAACAAAGACTTCATTCATTCTTTTAAAGTCGTTTTTAAGATATAACGAATCCCGCTCTACCCTTCTATTAAGACAATGTTACGTGACACACGTCTCAAATATTTCCGTTCACTTGCGTGACATATGCAGGTTTTTTGTGTATAGTGAACTTGTTATTTTGACTGAGAAGGTAGCGGATTTATGTCCAGAAATAAGGCGAGCGAGTCGTAATACAACTAGGCTTTGGGTCGATCGTATTAGCGTCTTGTTGCTCAGTAAACTTTTAAGTACTTCATTCGTAGCATTTGTGCTGAAAATTGATCTTTGGTTACAATTTATCTCTTAATTATGTTGAGTTTTTTTCGCCACTATCCTGAGCCCAAGACAATCTCCTTTTTTCTACCCACTTCTCCCTCGTCTGTGTCTGCAGGCTATCCCCCCGGATACGCGTATATCAGAGCTGAACACAGAAACTCTTTGTTTTTGAATTAGGACTGCATATAAGAAAGCACAGTTAGTCGCTATGGAATCTGAGATTGGTTCGCCTTGTTTGGACTGTAGGTATGTTAATTTTATTAATTAAAACCCTATGGCTACTTTAGATTATTCGATTGGGTAGTTGTTTAAGATTGGCTGAGTAATTGGTTTATAATTTGTTTAGTTTTGGTTTAACGACACTCAATTGAAAACCTATCCTGAGACAAACAACAGGAATTTTTACCGAATACAATCATATTTTTCTTTAGTCCTGCCTAACATTATCAAAGAAGAAATTTCAATCCACGCACTGATCTTCGTCGCTGTCAAATCAAAATTATTGTTATTGTATTCTACTCGTGAGCTATGCCATAGCACTTCAATTTTCCCAGTGTGTGGTAACCCTTCTCCTCAACACTGTTGATTATTCCTGTATCTCCAAACCTGAGCTCTTTGACCGGAAGTGTTGACTTATCAGTGAGAAGACCGCTGTCCTCACGCCATACATCGTCATTCTTATCACAGTTGCACGGTTGGCTCGGATCTGCGCAGGAGTTGGTCATTCCGCATGCGCACTTTTTACTTCCAGGCGAGGCTCCGCCCCAGTACAACATCTGACGAGAATCTCGTGACACCCACCAGCTGAAAGGGCTAGATGAAAATCTAAACATAGAGCCATAACACTCATATTTGATGAACTGTTCACATTGCAAAGAGACATCAGTAAGACTGGCCAGCTGAGATAGACTTGCTCCTAAGTAGTGAATGCTGCGCGAGTATGAACCACGACTTTCATATCCATCCACCAATGTTCTGCTTTCACTGTTGTGACTAATAACTGTCACGCCAACACCATTCTTGTCACTCATGTCTCAGTAGACTGTAAATGGCGCCAGGCCACCCGCTCCCTCTGGATCAATGACGTAATTTCCACTAGAACTGCTAATATATTTCCGTATCACAGAACAGGACGGCACAATGGTTTTGAGATCGTTCTTGGCTTCAATTGTAGCCACAGCATTGGTCGCTTTACAGGTATAGGATCCTTCGTGCGATTTCTTGACACTGGAGAAGACCAGAGTGTTGTTTTGTAAAATACTGTAGCCTGCAGGAAGCGACAGTGATCCACCCTTCATCCATATGACTGTAGTTTTCAAGTTGCTTTCGACCACACATGGTAGATGCACAGGAGACCCAATCACAGCTGTCAGCTGAGCTGGAGGACGAATTTTAAATCGTAGTCGAGAGAATATCACCAGTTGAATGGTGTCTTCTGCTGCTCCCAGGATATTCTCTGCTTTACAGATATATGTTCCACCGTCCTTTCTTAACACGTTGTTGATTTTTAAGGCGCCATTACTTACGGTTGTTCTATCAGGCAAACTGCCGATAGCTCTAGACCACGTGATAGTAGGTCGCGGCTGGCCAGATGCACTACAGGCGATGGTGATAGTTTGTTCTTCCTCAGCCATCAGTTGATTGGAGGAGATTGAAACACGAGGAGCAACTGTTGAGATGCAATGAAGCAATCTCTAAATCTGATAAAACTACATAATGTAGAAGACAAGATAGAAAACATGAAATACTGTGAATCGTAGAGGACAAAGAAAGTCGTCAAGGTAAATACTCGACAGAACTGATACCAGAGTCAATCATTTAAGGTGGCTCGAAACAGTTTCCAGCACTTTCCAAGACTTAGAGTTTGATGGGTCATTATAACCACTCTATATCAGTTGGTACCAAAATCATGGTATCAAAAAACTGCCCAATCATTGGTGAACAAGTTGCTGTCAATTTTATGCCACAATAGGTTACCATAGCAACAATATGACCTGCTAAAAACACCCTTAATTTTAGATTTAAGCGCTTATAACTCGAAAACGAAATTTTTACGGAGGGGGTTCTGAGCCAAATTGAAGGTGGCTCTGAACCCCCTCCGTAGAATTTTTTTAAACTTTGCAAAAAAGTTGCATCTTATCATGTTAATTACAATTCGATAATAAAAAATGGGGGTCACCGAGCTCGTTTTCGAGTTATAAGCGCTTAAAGCTAAAATTAAGGGTGTATTCAGCAGGTCATATTGTTGCTATGGTAACCTATTGTGTCATAAAATTGACAGCAACTTGCTCACCAATGATTGGGCAGGTTTTTGATACCATGATTTTGGTATCAATTGATATAGAGTGGTTATAATGATCTTGGAAAGTACTGGACACTGTTTCGAGCCACCTTAAAGAGCATTTCATAGCTTATAGTTAAGTTGGGAGTGCTAATTTAAAAATTAAGACGCTTTACGAATTTGATATATTAGGATTCAGCTCTGACTCCGAACCATTCAAGTTCGTTTTGCGCTTGCGTACAGTTCTCTCGCGATTCTATATGCGCCTTCAACGATCGAATAAAAATATGAGAAAATAGAGGGCTGTGAAAACTAACATTGCACTGTTAACTTTGCTGAAGCGTTCACACTTCCCAGCAGGTTTTCCCCTCTGCAGCTGTAAACTCCATCATCTTCTGATTTCACGTTCTTTACAATCAGAGCGCCACTGGACTTTACCACGTGACGCCCAACCGGAAGTGACGAATTGATCTTGGACCACGTGACCCGTGGGGGTGGATGCCCGTCTACTGTACATTTCAGAAATGCCGTTTGTCCTTCATTGACCGTAATTCCAGCAAGAGGTTCCTGAAGAAAAGGAGCTGAGACAGTCTTGCCCCTCTCGCCCTTGACTCCCTGGGGGCCTCTCGGGCCCGGAGGTCCTATATCCCCCGGAAATCCCGGATCTCCCCTTAACCCGATTGGTCCTTGAGCTCCAAGAGGGCCGTGCTTACCCGGAGGTCCCTGAGGTCCAGGTCTCCCAGGTCTGCCACGCAGGCCCGGCCTTCCGCGACGCCCTGGGTTCCCTTTCGGGCCTGCTCGACATAACACGTGATCTTTAGCACAGATTTGGTCCTGCAGTTGGCTGAGCTCTTCTCTAATGAGTCGCTGTACATCAGAGGTTGTTGTTTGTGGCGTGGTAGGTGAATTCACAGATGAAACACTTCGTTTGTACCTCGAAACGCTTTCTTCCTGACCTGAAGGAAGTAACGCAGTGTTTAGACTATTACGTGATATAAATCTGTTATCGTGGATTTACGCAAAATATGCTCTGGAAGGCGCATGATCCTGATCTTACGAGCAGGGAAATATGAATTCAATTTAGAATGAAGGTGGGCTGTTATATGAGATGTCTGGTTTGCAAGGGTTACATATGGTCATGATGTGACGAAAAGGGTGATGACAGCGATGGTGATGACGACATTGGTGATCGGTCAACGATGACGGTGATGGTGATAACGATGATGAAGATGACGACGACAATGATTATGATGACGTTATAGTGAAGGCGGTGTAATGATGACTATTGTGCCAGCAAGAGACAATTCAAATGATAGAGGCGATGATGTTAAAGGTGACGTCATTAATAATGACGTAATAGTGACGATACCGACTTCTCTAATGATAGTTTGTGATAATGATAATGATTTTATGATTGCACTAACGATGATAATAAGAACTAGGGTTTTAATGGAAATAATTGAACATTGCGCCATTCACACTTCCTTCAGATACGTTATAGCCTTACTGACCTCGTCTCAGTGTAAAAATTCTTTTGAATTACTGACTTCAAAAGGAGGTTAGTAAGGCTAATTTTAATATTGTCAAAAGAATTTATAATTGGCCGCCATTTATGAAATTGGTCTATGGAACTTGTAAATACTGGGAAATGGCTTGCAGATTATTTGTTTCCTCAATAATGGAAAACTTTAACAATGACGGCTGATGGCAGCACAAGGAAGGACACGTGGAAAGAGAAGGAACTTGTAATCGAGACCCAAATACAAAAATATGATCCACATTTTAACTCAAACAAAAATTTATAACTGTGTTTATGTAGGGGCTATGCATTAAAATGAATTTTTAAATAGCATTTTGTGGTGTGCAAAATCATAGTGTTATAACATAGCGCGCGCGCTAGTCCCACCTAGTCCAATTCTTATGAGCAATCATGAACGAAATCTCTTTATATAATAACCAAATCAATACGCGCGCTCTGATTGGTCAATCACCTATGGGTTATTGTGCCGGTAAATCCATGGGAAAATCGCGCGTCTTCTGAGTTATTATATAAAAGCAATAGACCACAAGTTTCTATGGGTTTTAGGCTGATAAACCACTTGGGATGTTGGTAGAACACTCGAAGAATTCGTAAACCACTCGCCTGCGGCTCGTGATTTACAAATTCTTCTCGTGTTCTACCAACATCCCGCGTGGTTTATCAGCCTATAACCCATAGAAACTTGTGGTCTATTGCTTAAATGTACGCAAGGCCTTGCGTATATAACACGACGTGAGCAGTTTCAATTTAGCTGCAAAATTTCCGTCGAGTTTAGTGCAAGTTCCTTTCGTTTAAGCTTGGGCAATGTGAAGATTATTCTGAACAATCCAAACCCTACTTCGAGCCTTTGACTTTTGCTAAGCTAAGATGTTTACTTAGCTTGAGTACTTTGAATTTGTTTGTGTACGTTTTCGTTTACAATTGAAAGTGAATTTTTCATTTACAATTTTAGAAAACAGATTGAACGTTTTCGTTCAGCTGTCGCTCAACTGATGGTGGCGTGTTAGAATCCTAATAACCTTTGTTCCCTTTACCGTGCATTGTGAGAACTTTGAAGTCAGTCACAAATAAAACGTTTTAGCGCCTAAGTTGTTGTCGCCATGTTATAAAAGAATTGGTTCATGCTTTTAGCTGTGCGTATATCGAGTTATGGAATAATAATAATAATAATACTAATACTAATAATAATAATAATAATAATAATAATAATAATAATAATAATAATAATAGTAATAATAATAACAATTATTCACCGAAGTGGAGGTGAATAATGGTGTATATTTACCAAATGAATAACTAGCGGACCAAACAGTAACTTTATTTATGACAATATGCCGACAAAGCGAAACAGGAAGCCATTTTGTTTTTCTTCGGCTGCTCGGAGGTGAACTGTACTTGGCTAATCATCTCCGAGCTAGCCAATCAGCGTGCGCGTAAAGTACTATTCATTTGTGTGGTATATACTAATAATAATAATAGTAATAATAAAGTTATAACTGCTGTATAAAGTTATAACTGCCGCATAATAATAATAATAATAATAATAATAATAATAATAATAATAATAATGCACTTGGAAAATTTTTGAGAGCACTCAAAAAGCTAGAGTTGCTCTCGCTATCGCCTGAGAAACTCTAACGCTTCTCTCGTGCTCTCCAAACTTCCCGATCGCGAGTGCATCCATAACTCGACATACGCACGCTAAGCAGGAACCAATTCTTTAGTAATAGAATCTGTCCTCAACCATCTGTCCTACTGGCGTACAGCGATATGTAACTCAGTATAGAGTACCCTTCGAGCCCGTGGGGAGGGAGGTGTCGGTTGGTTTTAAGGAATGTGTTCATATCCCCCCCCCCTCCTTGGACGAGAGGTGCACTCTGCTCCGTTGGATATTGCGATGTGGATGCAATTCTAAAAATACATCTTGCATAGTCGAATGGCGATAATCAGTTTGAATGCAGCAATTAGAGATGTCGGAGTAGAAGAACATGTGTATGTACAAGTTCTCTCTGGAACTCTTTCAGGATACTGGCGGTGTCTAGTTGAAGCAGTGAAAGTTGAAAAAGGCATATCTTTACATAGTGTAGTAGCAACAGAGAATATCTCGAGCTCAATGTTCAATGAACTGCAACTCCTCATGATGTCTAGACAGGTTAACGTACTGCTGCAGATCATTTTTCTCAGTCTAGGTTCCAGACCTCTAATGTTTACGATTTAACAAATTGACGTCAGTTTTTCATGCGTCTGTCCTGTTATTGATCATAAATTTCGTCATCACATTGTCAAAGTAGCTGTGGATAGCCGAGTGGATCCGCAGACTACTTTGACAATGTGATGACGAAATTCATTGTCAATAACAGGACAGACGCATGAAAAACTGACATCAGTTTGTTTTTTACGATAACAAATGGTCGAATTGCCCGCTCTCGCTCGCTGAAGCGTCGCACGAATTTCAAATTCATGTGTCTGTTCGCATATTGGCGATAAAAATTAGCCAATGAGCGCGCGGGAATTTCTGCAGTTATCGTAAAAATTTAGTTTTTGTAACGGTCACTTTTGAAAATGCATGTAGACTAGCATACGAAACGTCAATGCCTGTAAAAGATGTTGGAATACGATGTTTATCACCGCTGTTTGTGTTTAATTTTTAATCACGCTACAATGGCCTAGGAACAAGAGTTTATAAGACAGATCCCTTTCAGGATGCCATATTAGCGTTGTACACAATTGCGTGACACGTTGCGTGATGTGAACGATATATCGTGATCACTGTAAGCTATCACTCACTCATCGTTTACTTACGACTGCTATCACGAATCTTCTTGGACAAAGAACGTTTGTATTGCTTGACTGGTGTCTTATCTAGTGCGTTGTAACATGGCGCTTTCTAAATCCAACCTGGGTCTTGGTAACGCGATGATTTTCCTTAGCTTGGTTATCTCCATTGTTACTCTTTTACTGCTTCTAGCAGGGTTTGTAAGAATCGAATTCAAACTGAACGATCAAGGCGCAAAACTTGCTGCTGTTGAGCGACTCTGCACGGCTCAAACAGACGTGTCGCAAGATGACGCAGCTGATGTGAAAGGTAAGACCGATGACATGAGTGTGTTTTGGCTTCGCAGTCTTTTACAAAAGTCTATTAAATGTCGGGTGAGAGAAAGCCTAGAATTACTGCAAAGTGAGTCAAAGAATACCCCTATAGGAAAATGTTAGACAACCGGCAGCCGGGTCAGACGAGTGTTTATGCGTAAACACGAACGCTGAAGGGAGATATGAACGAAAAAAGATCTCGTCTCAATCCCTTTTAGTCTCAAACGTCTCGCCTCGTAATCCCTGCCTGATTTCGAGAGAAAACAGACTGCCAGCAAGTCAAAAGAAATGCCTTTCTTGTTCCCAACTGCAGTTTCGAGTTAAGGTGCGGGATAAGCGTTATTCGTGCTCGTTCCAGACTTTCCGCGGCTCGCCCTAATACCTCCCTGGATGACAACAACTTAAAGTGCCCCTGTGACAAAAAATAAATTCCTTTTTTCCTTTGGATTTCAAAACTATGTTAACTAAACACTAAGTGACCCGAGTTTTAATCCTTGATTTAAAAAAAGGCACCTGTTTATTTTAACTGGAACTTTCCTATTTAATGATCCGCCATTACTAAATTTATGTTCTTGAGAGAGCTGGATCGAGGAGAAAATGACGTCAAAGGCTCACTAGTTTAAGAATGCAATGCGTGTGTACGCTGCAGAATTAATATGCAGCACGGGAGTTTTGGGCTTTCACACTTTTAAACTCGCAATTTGCTTACATAATGAGCTGCGTTCACACGCTGAAATTTTAAGCTGGTGAGCCTTTGACGTCACTTTTCCCGGATCCAACCCTCTGAGGTCAAGTCGGTCAGGTTTGAACGTGAGTAATGGCGGATCGTGAAATCCAAAACTTGCACTCAAAGTAAACGACCTTTGGATAAAAATGAAAGGTCAGAATTTTGCCAGTCAAGTGTTAAGCAGACACACTTTCAGAATCTCAAGAAAAAAAGGAAGTGATTTTTTTTATCACAGGGGCACTTTAACAGCATATTTATATACAGATGACTTAGATGATGACAGGGCAAAGAATTTTACCTTGTTGAAGCACAAGGAAAGGCTGGGCGATTTGTTTCCGCATAACCGGTTAAGCTTGAAGTTTCTGTGTGCGCTTCAAGGGAAAGAAGTAAATCCTAAAGATCTATTAAATAATCTCTTGCTCAACCGTCATTTGCAGCGTCACCCAACGCGCCTCCTCCACTGGTGGAGGACAAGCGTTGCGTGACGAGGCAGAAGACACTGTCACGCAACTGTGTTGAGCAGCGTCGCGCAGCTGTGTTGAGGAGCGTCAGCTTTATATGAAAGGCATCATTTTCATTTCAAGGAAAGTCCAGTCTTCACTCCAGTGAAACCATCGACAGAGCCCGTCGTTCTGGAACAGCGCTTGCAACAAAGAGCAGCAACCAACAAACCAACGAACTGACTGAAATAAGGAAGGAGATTAAGGAAAATTTACAGAAGATGAAGGAGGAAAATTTACGCGTTTGCAGTTCACCTCTTGGCTCGGTAAGCAATCTTAATGTTGCGTTTATTTTGATCTCGTTCCCAAGCAGTTTTTCCATTTTTCTAACATCACCTCCCCCCCCCCCCCCGCCCCCGAAACGCAAAATACTCTTAAAGGAGCTGCTTTGCTCATCTTGAAAAGTTAAGCCTACATTTTTCAAGTTCGTTAATTGCAATCCGTGTCAATCTTCTCCATCCTTAACCATTCTTGTTTTTTTTGTGGTTTATTATTACCTCTTTTTTTCTATCTTAGTAAACTATTATTTTCAGGTTTCTTTCAATGTAAAGGTAGTTTTGTACGTGGCCAAAATAACTAAAAATACCTTGACTGAGTTCCTTTAACCTCATGGCTATCTTAACAGCTCGCTGCATTCAGGTTTACAGGCGAATCTTTGCTGATGTCACTGGTTAAATTTTACCTCACTAGTCTTTGCATTTAGAAAGCTAGAAACAAATTGACTCCAAGCAGTGAAAAAGCTCGCGAAATGTTTCGCCCTTTAGGTGTAATATTATGGGAGATTTTGCCTTGTGAAAACTGCGCAATTTTTCTAGGTGGCAAAAGCGCTAATGAAGCTAAATACGCCTTGAAATTTTTCAAACCAGTTTTAAATCGCGCCGCTTGGGACAGATAATAGTGCCACGCCCTATGAATAATCAACGTTGATACATTTTTGTAGCCCTTGCCGTTGAAACAACTATTGTAAACAAAGATTCCTCTTTTCTTCTGGTTGGAGAGAGACGGGGTGTAAATATTTGTCTTGGCCAAGAACTCGACAAAATAATCCAAAATTTAGTGAAGGTGTTTGTTTTCATCGACATTTTAGATATGTCTTCGCGGTCCTCCAGGGGAACCGGGCTTAAAGGGGGAAAAAGGAGACGTAGGGAACAGCGGGGCTTCCGGTGCCCCGGGCGCTAAAGGTCAGAAAGGCGAAAGGGGAGCCCAAGGAACTCCAGGGATACCCGGTCAGTCGAAGACGCCTGATGACAACCGGCGCGGGTCCCCGAAGGTCATCGTGTCTCCTTCAATTTTAACAGTGAATGAAAACCAGACAGCAAGGTTTCACTGTACAGGGACTGGTGAGTATTGACGATTGGAGTCTAACCCCAAAGTTACGTTGATTTTCGTTGTTTTTTTTTTTTGACCGGGAAGAGTGAAGCAATAGCAAATGGAACAATAACGATTTCGAGTTAAGTTTTGTCTATAGTAATCTTCAGCACGTGATTGTCTTTTGACAGTCATAGCGGAACAGAGGAGTATTTAGACGAAATACGCTATGAAATAGAGCAATTTCAGTTTTTATTAAATCCATTTTGAAATCACTGGTTATCCTTGTAATGTGATTGGTTCTCAGCGGTGCGATTTATTCACGAATCGCACTATCTTTTGCTCTAAATCACATCTTTTTCTCAGCCAATGAGAATGGGACAGTAAAACAAAACAACCAATCAGATTTTAAGGCTTTTTTAAACTCACCAATCAAATTGCAGGAAAATAAAAGACAAAAAAGCCATTGTTTGGCAAATTTGGCAATGTGGTTCAACAAATATTGGTCCTGACCAAAATCTTGTTCCTGTATTTAAGCCATTAAATTGAGCGATTTAAAAATGGATCTAATAAAGTGGTAATTGAACTTCGGGTCTGAAATCATACTTGTGATTTCAAATCGAACTCGCGCTGCGCGCTCGTTCAATTTTGAAATCACGCGTATGATTTCAGACCAAACTGCACTCCACTCAGTTCAATTACCATTATTAATGGACAAAAACCTTGTAACAGAATACCTTTAAGGATATCACAGTTCTTGTTTGCATTTTCAAAAAGCTAAAGATATAAATAGTTACCTGAAATAACACCAAAAACAATTTCCAATGGGAAGTCGAGAAAATGAATTTCAAAGTTCAGAGAAATTGTGCAAATACAGGTAAAATTTCATCATCAGTTTCATTTCACCAGAGCTTTCAAGTGTTTCATATGAACTTCAAAATTTGTTTTCGACATTGGTATGGTTAGCAATATATAATTTCTGACAGTTGAGCGTGCGAATAAGACAGAAATTGATATTTCTACGGCACGAGAGCAGAAGGGTCTGGGTACGATTGGTGTAAGGCATGATGGGAAGCAGGTTGTCTATAAAGTGTCAGTTCATCACGTGGTGAGGCATTCTAGGCCTGCATCAGTCCGATTAACTTTTATTTCTTTTATAAATCATTATTATTTTGTAACTAGAGGTCCTCTAAACCCCGGAGGGATCGTGGCACTGCATTGGTTCGGGGGATACGTTTCCAGTTTTTTTCCCCCACGGGGGTTTTTTCTTTTGGTTTTTCGTATCCGGCAGTGTCACAGGGAATCATTTCCCCGTAGTCAATTAGTTGTTGTTATTGCTCCACATGTATGTGGTTCTTGCTTGCTGCTGGTGTGAGGCCGAAAGAGACCAAAATAAACCTAATGGATTGCATTTGTCTGTGTAGTGAAGTTGAAATGATTTCTTTTGAGAAGATATTTAATAAAGTCGCACAAAAGTTTGCAATACAATGTAAATAACATTGTTACAAAGTTCTTGTCTGCTTGTTACTTTTACTTGTGGTAGATTCCTTCTTAAAACCTTATCAATTAACATATTACTTTGACGTGTGAAACACAGGTGAGCCGAAACCTAATCTAGTGTGGCGTAAAGACGGAGAGGTTCTTAGAAGCGGTTACAAATACCGTGTGCTGCAAGATGGAGAGCTTACTATCAAGCATGCGCAGTACAATGACAGTGGAGCTTACGAGTGTGTCGCGCGAACAACCTCGACCCGAGTCGAGGCCTTCACGGAACTTGTGGTCAGAGGTGAGTTTTGTTGTTCCATTCACGGAAGTAAATCGATGAGTCACGTTGTGGGTAAAAATATTGTGTGAGAACTAGTGTGATGACCACTGGGACTCCATAAAATGATGAAAGGGGCTTGTCGGGTTGGTTAGCGTTGTATGTTTCATTGAAAACTCCGCGGGTTTCGGCTGGTTTGTTTGATCAATTGTTAAAACCAGCTAGCTAAAAACGCGATTGAAAAGGTTAATTTAGAGAAATTGTCCAAATATTCATCCCTCTACACATGAAACAATGGATCCATATTTAACAGCAGTTTTATCTCGCAATTCAACCGAAAGTCGTTTCTTTTTCCCAGAAGAACACAAAAAAAAAACAAGCAATCAACTCACAACAAGCTACAACTGGTCAATCCTAACAGAACATAAACTAACAAATGGAAGATGTTCCTTTGGGATACTTCAACTAGGTCTGTCAAAACCGTTTTTGTTGGACAGTGTATAGTTTTGTTCATGGTTCAACTTTTACAGGCCACAAATAAATAATAATTTTTCTTACGTTGCATCAAAACTATGGGAAACCATTCCCTCTGAACTAAAAAACTATATTTACACCCTTTTCTACAAGCAATACAAGCTGTATCGCCTAGATTAACAAGCCGTTTCTTCAGAATAATTTGTT
>OZ026599.1:4722209-4747209 GCA_964020085.1 Micromussa lordhowensis
AATCGGTAGTTGGGTGTGGTCGCAGGGCATAATCTTCACTCTCAGTGGGGCAGGGGAAGACTGGATGGGAATGTTGATTTACAGAGTGCGCTAGCTGGCTGTTAAAGAGCTATTCTTTAAGAAAATGAAAACAAATTTAAAAATGATAGCGACAGTACAGCTAGCTGAGAATTGTTCAAAATGTTGGCTGTCGGCTGAGAAATAACGCATTTTCTGACAGTCAAGACCTGATCACAAATGTTGCAAAATTCACTGATTGCTGAGAAATTGCCGAAAATTTAACTGCTAACTAAGAATAATTCTAGAACCTGTATCGTGACCCTGAGATTTCCATTCAGCACGAGTTCCGCGATGGAATAACAGATTTCTAAAGAAACAACATCGTTTTTCCGTAACGGTCAATCACAGTCATAGAATCCCTTTGAAATATGAATACTAGTTATGTATGGAGAGCAGTAAGGAGCAGTAGGGAGAATTTGTTGTATATCATGTTGTCGTATGGAAGATTTATTTTGGATTTATTTTTTTCTTTATCCAGCGAGGGAATGTGTTGATATCTTTTACGCCGGCTACACTTCGAGTGGTGTGTACACGATAAACCCTGACAGGAAAACAGATTTTGAGGTATACTGTGATCTGAAGACTGACAGTGGAGGTTGGATTGTGTTCCAAAGAAGACAGGACGCCTCCGTCAGCTTTCATCGCACGTGGAAAGACTACAAACATGGCTTTGGGGACCTCAAAGGGAATTTCTGGCTTGGAAACGACAAGATTCATCGCATCACTTCAGCCCAGAAGATGTCGCTGCGAATCGAGCTCGAAGATTGGAACGGGAAAAAAGTTTTTGCGCGATACGACAGTTTCAAGGTGAACAACGAAAAAGCTAAGTACAAAATGACGGTCAGCGGTTACAACGGCACATCCGGGGACTCTTTGAGTTACCATAGCAACATGATGTTCAGCACGAGAGACCGCGACAATGACAAGTGGAAAACCGGGAGCTGCTCAAACGACCTGACGGGGGGATGGTGGTTTAACGATTGTCACCTCTCGAATTTGAATGGGCAGTTCATGGGTAACACGAAAGCTTACAGTGGCATTGGCTGGTCTCGTTTTAAGCATAACCTCTCTTTGAAGTTTGTGGAGATGAAAATGCGAGCACAGTCGTTTGACAAAGAAAAAGAGGACGAATAGGATGTGAGATCTCGTGCTCACCAACGCGTATTTTAAAATGGCCTTTCGAGCGTAACATAACATTGAGCAAATATCTGTGCCGTTTGCACCTACGGAAAATGTTCACTGAGTCACTCGTCCATACATTTGCTCTGAAATATTTTACGTACATAACGCCATTAAAATCGCAACAGTGGAAATCCCACTTAACTTTTATATTAGGACATCTACAGCTTAAAGGTGCCCGCTTTTATATCCCTTTACTAGCACAAAAGTACCCAAAAGTAATATTCAATTTGCATAGTCTTAAACAAACTGAATCGCGTGATTACGACTCAAGAGCTAATACTAAAATGTACACAGGAGCCCTCACAAATAGTTTTTCATGAAGAGGGGACATCTGTAGACGTAAAATCTAGAATCATCTTGTGCAGTATAATAAATAGTACCACGTGAAAACACTGCTCAATAGCTTTCTTTTAAATGGTCTCACAATAGGGTCTCCAGATTTAAAAGTTAGAATCACCTTGATTCCTGATGATAGCCTGAGAAACAGGCGGATTTGTTGGGCTGAGCGCGAAACGCGATAATCCGACTCGCGTTTCGCGCGCGTGTATTGCGTGTTGCGTTCTGCACTGCAAATCAGCTTGTTCTGTAGGCTAAGAAAATTGAATGTGAGAAAGTTCGTTTCCTAGTATCATGTGTATGTTACAAATAAAAGAGGGCAAATTTTTTTACCATATTGACCATATAAAGCGTAGGTATCGAACAAACCCCGCACCGCCGTTGGGAGTTGGTGTTGACCGCTCGACCGACTGACTAGCCATGCACGTATGTTCTTGTTTTATTTTTGTCATTTAGAAATAGATTTATAACAGATCAATGTATAAGGCAAGGAAGTCCAGGGAAGCCGATAAGACTTATGTAAAGGGCTACCGTAAAGATACTTGAGTCTTAAAAAAGAATAAAAAATGCGCTGTCATCGGCGCACAAAATGAACATAATTTAGGATAAAAAAGTAGTTCAGCAAAACTAAACGCGCGAATGCCCAAAAGCAAAGGAATGGGTGAGGGGGGGAGGGGGGGGGGGAGCACACACCCTAAGATAAGTAAGATATACTTATACCAAGAACGATGAACACAGCAGTGCTATAGAGGCATTCTGAATTTCAGTGCTAAAAGAAATAAATAATTTGGGGCCTTGAAAATGGAGCGAGAATGTCTAAAACTTTTGTCTCACAGCAGAGCAAACGGAAAGAATTCTTAGTACGCTCTATACATATGCTTGGCATCCAGACCCTGTTGTATCTCGGTCGACAAATCGCTTATTTGTCAGCCATAACATTTAGTTTACTACAGACTCCCAGAACTGCTCCTAACCCAGTCCTAACCTGCATGTGGGTGACCTAGGGTGCTAGAAAATTTCGGTTGAAAGTCAAATAGAACGGTATCCGATCTGAAATTATTGACTATAATTTTCACTTTCCAGAGGTCCTTTTCCGTTCGGAACGGCGAGAATTTCCTTCCCATTTGCTGAAGTCTCTCATCAGCCGAGAACAACTACGGGAAATCGAATCGAAAATGTAAAGCATCATCTCGTTCGGTTGGGATTTTGGAAAAAACTTTCCATTGTTCAACGGTCATCCCAACCGATTTATTCCGACAAATTGTAAGCACCCCTGGAGGGACCCCTGGGATTTTTTTCCTTCGCCCGCTCCATGGCCCTCGCCACATGTTAACCAATCGATAACACCACCACGTGAAAGTCATTTGATTAACCTTGAAGCATGGTTCACAATCCATACGAACGTCTCTAATTTTTATAGCTAGACAGCGTCCCCCAAAACCATATATACTCTTATTTTTTTATGATTTCTGTGATTTCTGTTCAAACATACGTGACAGCTGACGTGATGTCATCTCAGCTTCTTTCAAATGGTACAAAACTGATAGAAAATTTTAAGAGTTTATATGGTTTTGGGGGACGCTGTCTCAACATGTTTGTATGGATTTTGAACCATGTTAGTCAAATGACTACTTTCAACGTGATCTTTCAACGTGATCTATTCAATCAATTTAATATTAATTTTTTAATCAATGATATCGATTGGTTAAAATTTGAAATTCGCCCCAGCTGATCAGTCACACAAACTAAGCACAGTTGGCTTCTTTTTCCATCTGCCGAGGACTTAGCTACAGTGCGCTGAGCGGAAGCATAATGCAGATGAGTCGTTTCAAGCTGTATTGCTTCGTTTTCTTTGGTTTGAGCGCCTGGATTCCCAGTTGTGTCGCATATTACTTCTCCTTTCATACTCGAGCCGCCTTTTGCGAACCCGGAAAAGAATCCAGTTCCACTTGTAAAGTGAGTTTAGTTTTAAGCTTACTTGCTAATGGTTTAGTTAGTTTTTCGTTCTTACGGATGGAGTGAGTGCACTAACTAGACAGTGACAATCACATGATTTTGAGTGCAGTATTGCACTTGTATACGTCAATTGTTTCCAATGGTACAAACATACACACATACAAATATAACTTTATTTCCATTCGAATTTCATTATAACATGGGAGTGCTAATATCTCAGAACAAAGAAACAGTGAAATAAAAATAAAAATACTCTATGCCATCAATAAGTGTAGGGCAATAACTACATTACTATGAAATTGATTCAACAATTAATAACTTGTTTATTTCAAATTGCAGGTGAAAAATCATGTGATTACTTGTTAATTAATATTATTATACATCAGACTCACTATGAAAAATCTGATTGGTCGAGAGCATTCAATCAATTTACAATAGCTTCTGAACTTGACATGATAAATGCAATATCTGCTGCAGATATTGCATTTATCATGTCAATGTCAACGTCTGCCTGGTTACTAAGCCCCTTGGAGTGTTCTCCTCAGAAACAAAATGGCTGAATGCTCTGAGTATGAATTATGTGAAAAATGTGTAATAAAACGATTATTGAATTCGGTTTTCGCATGATATCATGAATTATCAAAACCTCGTGTCTGTGATAACACAGACCTCGGTTTTGATAATTCATGATATCATGCTCAACCTCATCCAATAATTGTTTATTGACACACTTGAAAAATAGACTATTTACAGTCTTTGGCTGTATATACATTAATTAAGAGGCCCTGACTGGCAAATATAATTATCAAGAATTGCTGGCCCCAGAGGCTCAAAAAATCAAAAATCCTGATAATTTTCCCAGAGAACACTCTGAACACTAAAGAGAATTATCTTTAAATAAATAAGCTTATCAATTTGCCCTTCCTGAACATTTTGATTATAAATCTACTAGTGTTCTATCACAAATGGCACTCACTGATTGGCTACGCTACTCACTATCTATTCTGTTGTGGATAGTTGAGTAGTGTACCATTGCGTGGTTGCAACATGTTAACAAACTGCAGCTGCTTCTTTGCATTTTCGAAGTGTCTGTGAATAGGATTTAGATAAAGTTTTGAACAAGTAGTATATGTAGCTAGATTAATACTAAAACAATTAGACTATTCACTCTCAACTTCTATGCATGATAGTTGACTCGGGCTGCACCCTCATCATCAGAAGTCTTGAGCTCATAATCTAATTGTTTAATTATAGTTTTCGAGAATTTCAGAAACCAAAAATAGAAAAGATAATTTTTGTCTCATGAAATTTTGCCCATAAATTACGGTAATATGAAAATTGGCCAAATTCTAGTTACTTGTATTGAAACATTTTGTTATGTTAGTAAAACATGTAGCTCTGAAAAGGAGTGTCTCTTTTCTACTCTCAATAGCCCTCTCACTGCCAAGAGTGCCATGTGGCACAAAATACCATTAACTGCTCTTAAATATTTGGTCAATTTTTATCAAATTTGAACAGCAAAAAGGTTTTGGACAGAGATTGGAGATCTACGACGGCGAGATAGTTGACCCCTTTGTGGTGGAAGAAGTCAGTGTAGATGCATTGGAAGGGGTATGCTGGGGGCACAGCTGGAGAGGGCGGTGCACTTGGTTGCAAGGGTGCCATGCGGTTACAATGGTTGCAGGTTTCCCGTAGAGCAATGATGGCTCGGGTGATGCCTGGCCAGAGTACTGTGCTTTCGCCTATGCCGTCATGGAAGTCCCACCTTGGTGTGCTGAGTGTAAGACACTCATGACATGCTGTCAAACGGAGGTTGGTATGACTATGGAACTGGTAGTACTCCTGAAGTGCAAGTGGTAGCTCATGGCAGAATTTGGGGAATCCACTCTCGATAATGTTGATTAGCTGTGTCATGTCCCCATGGCTTGTTGTGGCCAGTTTGACCCTCTCCCATGTGACTGCCATAGTGCTCAGTGCTGATGAGGCTGATGATGCTAGCTGGTCATCAATGGTGATGGAGCAGATTCATGGTTGAGGCTCATTTTTTTTTTTTGGCTGATGCCAGCCAAGAATGAGAGTCCAGGGGTGTCCAGTTGTGGTAGAGCAACCGTGGCTGCTGCTATGTCATCTGGCAAGACTAGCAGGTTCAGCTTGGTGGTTCCTGTAGGGTGGTGGGAGACGGCATCAGTGGCTTTGTGTCGCACACCAGGGATGTGCACCATTCGGAACCAGTAACATAAGATTTTCTCCTTGAGGTTGCGGAGCCTTGCATTGGTGATTTCCTTGAGGGATCGGTCACCAAACACTTTGAGTAAAGGCTTGTGGTCCACGACAATGATCAAGTTGCTGTTACCCAGGACAAAGAATCAAGCTTCATCAAGGGTGTCTGCCATGGCAAGGGCTTCTCCCTCCACTGGGGCATAACATGATTCAGCAGCGTGAGTGAAGCGGCTGCCGACCAGTGTGATTTTTTGGCCTGTGCGACAGCAGAAGGATTCAGTGGATGAACACTGGCAGTGTTTCTGGAATAGCCAGAATCCAATGCCGCTTTTGGACCAGTTGGTTGCCAGGCAGGTTGGTTTGGACTTGTCAAAGATGCGCACACCCTTTTCAATTTCACTAATGATCACTGATTTGGATTCTTCGAAGAGCTGGTTGAGCTTGTCAGTCCACTTGAAAGGGGTTTCCTGCTGGAGAAGCTGGCGGAATAGCAGCACGTGCACGGTCGCAGCAAAAGCATACAAGACGTGGTTGATCAGTCCAAACCAGGAGCAGAGATCAGTGATGCTGGCTGGTGTAGGGTTTAGCATCGAGGTTCTTTTTGCATGGCCGTACATTGCTGGGGGTGATCTCAAATCCTGCAAATTCGACGGTGTCAGCCCCGAACATGAACTTGTCTGGGTTAAGTATAATCCTATTGCATCCACAGAGGTCGATCTCTTGTTAAGGTCATATGCCCAAAGGAGAGTGTTGTCAATGGATTTTGTTTTGTCAGGGACGTGGCAGACAATCTTGTTGAACCGTCTTGAGTAACCATCGCCGGATGCTATGGAACCCTGGGGTGCTGTTTTGTAGTGGTATCGACCCCATGGGGTTATGAATGTGGTGAGGTGGCGATCATCTGTATGGAGGGGGATTCTGTGGTAGCCATTCCTGCAGTCAGACGGTCTTTTTGGTGTTACTGGGTATAGAGCGTGCTTAATGGAATGGGCTCTGTGTGTGATGGGTTTCACGTGTGGTGTGAAGGTTAATCACCTGGAAGTCGACTGTACGTTGGGGCTTGCCATTCTATTTTGCGCAGACGACCATGCGGTGGCACCCTGTGACAGGCTCTCCTACCGGTACTGGTTCAAGCACGCCCAGTGATACATCCTGCTCGAGGCCTGCCTTGACATCTTCTCGCCAGTGGAGTGGTACCAGTATTGGAGTGTGATGTGCAACCGGATCTGCACTAGGGTCAACCATTAGCCTCATAGGAACGCTCTCTATCCAGGGTAGTGGCTGGTGTTCGCATGTGTTGAAAGTTCTGGTTCGGTAATAATCTAACAGCCACTGTTGCAGTTTTGTCCGTTTTCAGTTGCTTGGAATAGGATTTCAGTGGGCTTTGGTGGTGGTGTTCCAAGACGTGGACAGGTGCACGGGGTTTGTCCGTTGCATCGCAGGCTGTGTCTGGCTACATTTGTGGAGGGTCTCACCCACCATGGGAAAGTTCTTAGTGATCGGGGTTTCACTGGGCGGTGACCTGCCCGAGAACCTGAGGATGACAGCACCCAGGATCTTGATACCATTGTTATTCACGGCATGCATTTGCATGGTGACAGGGATCAGGTCACTCTCACACAGGCCAAGGCGACGGATGACTTTTATGCTAGCCAAGCAGCTCTGGCAGCCTGTATTGGGCATAGCGGAGAGTTATACTGGTGTCAGCCATGGTGTTGGGGGAGGGGGGGTTGTATCCCAGTCCCAATCTTCAGGGTGGGCTGTTGCTGTAAGCGTGATGAATGGTTGGGGCTTGGATCGCTGTCGGACCCAATGGTCAGTGAGGTGGCAGTAGAGGTGGTGGTCAAGTGAGATGACTCCTTTGCCTGGCTTGGTGCCGATGCTGCAACCATTGTGTTTTCTTCCTGAACAGCAAGTTTCTTTATGGCTTCCATGACTTCGGCGGCAGTTCTGTCAGTGAGGGAGCCGCCCGCATTTCGTGTAAGGTCTTTGCGGAGCTGTTCATCACAGCATTTGGTTGCCGCAACATAGTCGCCCCAATGGGTTCGAAAATATGACCAATCTTCACTTGATCCCGCTGCCGAGATTGTTGGGCGTCATACTTTTTTGAGTTTCGTGTTGAGTGGTGCTTGGTGCTGCGGCAGCAACTTCTGGAGTAGTGTGTGTGCCTTTCGAGTGGACCGATAGCATAACGGCCATGAGCATGTCTGTTATTTCGTACTAAGTACATTCAGGAAATGGGCACTTGAATTTCTCTGCCATTGATTTGCTGTATTTCGATCTGGTTCACTGTGGCGTTCCTTCGCTACGGCAAGGGATGTCTCAGTTCCTGCGGGGAAAACAAAACTGGCGGTCGATCAATGGCCGCGTTCCGTGTGCTGTATGACTAGAGAATCTGTTTGTAGTCGGTATTTCCTTTGCCTGTTCAATCCTTGGTGTTACGTGTTCTTGTCATAGATAGGAATTTATCCATTTCACCGAGACATTCATTTAATAGAGATGAGCATTTTCGCTACAGAATGACTTGTACCAGGCCCCTATTGGGCAAATCATATCTAGTCTCCAGGTTCCTATCTTACAATACAACTGCTCTAAATACCAGTTTCAACTATTATCTTTAATTTATAACTGTGTTTTTGGTACATGTAGTTGTTATATATGCATCATTGAGAGTGAATTGTTTAAAAAGAGAGATTCAAAGAGCTATTTATTTAATACTATTATCAGTCAATAAAGTTCTTTAATTTCTTTTTTCTTAATATTATAGTCAAAAATTGATCTGTTTACCAACCGACTGGATTCCGAGAAGTCATTAATCCCATATAGCTACTCAAGGTTAGTTTTACTGGTATAAAACTGTTCATATTTAAGTCACTAGACAGTGTTTTCATACAAACCTCATCCTTTTACTCATATGAACAGTTAGTTTTTGTATTATTACTAATACATCTTATGAAAACCAAGAGTGAAGGCTATACTGGGAGATTTTCAACATTTCTCCAAATACGGTTCTAATACTCTTGCTATGGAAACCACAACTACAAGAATCACATCAAATGATTAAAGGGAATGACCCGGGGGAGAACAAAATTATGAAGCAGAGCAGCCAAACCCGACCGTCATGTGGATTGGAACATGGAATAGTGTCCTGGGGTCGTTACAGGAAAATCTAGCCTTGTCTATTGTCCAGGCAGTCACAGCGTGATTAAATCTTCTATTGAGACGCTCTAGCCAGATAATAAAATGCATTATTTTGATTCTCTTTGACAGGTTTGACTTCTGTACTCCTCTTAATGGTTCAGAGTTTCCCAGAGAAAATTTAGGCCAAGTAAGCAATTAATTGTTTTGTAAATAACTAATTCAATCTAACTATGAAATATGGCTTGACATCCAAATAAAAAAATAAAATCCAAATAAAAAAACCCCAGCAAGTCTAGATCTGCACCAAGGACAAATGTGGCACATAGCAGCATTTAGGGCTCAATTCTTGATTTCTACATGCATGTATATTATTATTTTGTCATAGCATAAAGGGACTACAGTGAAACCTGTATTAAGTGGATACCCTTTGGACACTCACTAGTTAGTGTCCACATAATACAGGGTGTCTGCTCTAAACAGGTTCTAATATATTGTGCAATAATAGTTGATTGTTAACCCTTTTGTAACACAGTGTAACACAGTGTAAGATCAAAGACTGCTCATATACAATGTCCAGTCAGTCAGTGTACATGCATCAGTCTGGAATAATCTACGTAGCTTCAAAATGACATTGCTGCACAATGTTAAAGGAGTCTGAGCTGAGCTTTTAGAAGTAAAAGCCGTTGAAACTTAAGACTGTCTGCTTATTCAAGTTTTGTGCAACAAAATGGCTTTTAATACTGGTGTCTGTGTCTGCTTAACAGAGGTGTCCACTGACTACTGGCCAGTTTATTTTGCAGTAAATGCGGGAAGAAAATTTAGGGTCTCGAGCTGGTGTCCTCTTACTAGAGGGACTGTCCACTTAATATGGGTCCACTTAATATACATGTAGGTTTCACTGCATAAAAATATTAATTGAATAAATATAATTGTAAAAATTTTTCTTGGGTGGGATGTTGGTCTTTCACAGGAATCATAAAAGTATGTTTTCCTGACATTTTGCTGTTGCCCATTTGTCTCTTGCTGTTGCAGCACTGATCAAGATCTAGCTGAGGCACCATGGCCCTGTAAAGTTTCTTCCCCAAGAACACTATAAACACTGACAGAGATTTTCTGTTGATTTTGAACTATTTCTATAATTGCATTTTCAGGTTCTCATAGGAGACAGGATAAGCCCCTCTCTCTATAATGTAAGTCAAGTGTTTTTATACCATTTAAATGAATCAATTTTTAACATCCTATGGGCCTGTTTACAAGGAGGGAGGGTTACCCTAGCAAGCGGGTTAACTCTAGCAGGAGGGCAAAAGATACCCGGGGTTTACAAGCAAAATTTTTCGCAGGTAGGGTAACCCTACAACCCGGGACAACTTAATGTGCGGTCACAGTCAAAGGGTCTGGAAACAATGAAAACGTTAACCCGGGTAGGCGGGTTAACGCTACCTGGAGTGTTTACAAGGGAAAAAGTTAACCTGCCTACCAGGGTAACCCTAGCATGAAGATAGGGTAACCCGCCTACCCGGGTAACCCTAGCTGCCTTGTAAACACGACGAAGAAAAAAAGAGGAATTGTGCCAGTGCTAGGGTAACCCGCTTGCCAGGGTAACCCTCTCTCCTTGTAAACAGGCCCTAAGGGGTTTTTTAGGATGTGATTGATATAGTGATGTGAGTTAGTTAGTTATTTTTTAATTTTTTAATATTGTAATTATTATTGTTCCTGAAAAGCCCCTTTGGGGAGGTTCAATAAAGTATGTATGTATGTAATGTACAACTGTAGCTGTAAAGTCTGGGATGCCAAAGGGACCTTTTACTATCACCACTACATAACTTTAGCTGGGCTAGATCTTTTGGATCCAAACATTTCACAAATGTGGACCAATTTCTCATCTCTTGCCCATAGACCCAGACTTCAGCTGGTTCCTTTTAACCCAGAAACATTGTAAATTCCAGTTAATAACTAATCTGGCTGGTTGTACTGATCAGAGAAACAAAAGGTGTCTTTTGTTTCAGCTTGGAGAAAAGAATTGGGAGGAAAGCCACTCTGGGAAAAATGAAGATTTTGGCACAGTTTAATAAGTTTTTTTCTTGAAAACCGAGTGCACTGTCTAACTAACCAGTGAAAAAGAATAAAGGGGAAATGATTTTCAATCAAATTTTGTATGACGTTTTGTTTGTTTGTTCATTTCAAACAGATAACTTTCTTGGAAGATGAAAAATGCAAAACTCTCTGCTCAAAAACTTACAAACCTAGTACACCAGAAGATATGAAAAAGCTGGAGTTTTTGAAAAACGGAATTGCTCTTAATTATCAGAACCACTGGTAAGGGCAGAGAGTAAAATGACTCGCTAACTTACAGTATTTAAAATATAGTTTAGTAAAGAACATGATTCTGCATACTTGACATGACTCAACTCAGTATACTAATACAATATTTTCACTAAAAACGTATATTAAACTTTTGCCTTCATATGTAGAGCTGATCTGAAAACAGCCACTTACGTGCATGATTGTACAGAAAAACAAGTTTAATCAGCATGAGTCTGATTAATTCTTGCATTGTCATTTTTCACCTGTCAGGATAATTGACAATATGCCTGTGACATGGTGCCATGAAGTCGCAGATGAACCAAGCAAATACTGCTCCACTGGATTTCCTATTGGTTGCCATTTGTCTGAAGATGGACAAGCTCGTGATGCCTGCGTGACAAGTGTAAGGTTTTGCATTCTGTTTAAGCAGACTTTAGGTTATTGGTGTATCTCGCAGAGTGGGAAATGACGGAATAATAATTAACAGCCAGGGTAATTTTCCACCAGCCATGCATGTGGAGCAAAATTAAATAAGTGCACCTCACACACCACTTTTATCTGGGTGTAGAATGAATTAAGTTATGTGACTTGAAAATTAGGCATCAGGACCGGGTTGTTCAAAAGCCAGTCAACACTAACCCAGGATTAAAAGTTAATCAAATTTTGAATGTTTAATTCTTGTTTAAAATTTAAGTTTTTTTACTTCTTATGGTTTGTGTAGTTTGAAATTACTCTTGGCAAGTTTAAAGAAAGAAGAAAAATAATCATATACGTGTACAGAAAACCTGTCGTGAGTTAAATACAAATTAAACTGATATCGCTATTCTCTTTAATCCTGAATTAGCTTACCGGTAATCTGGCTTTGAATGGCCTGCCCTTGCTCTTGCGACTGTTTGCCACTGTGTGACCTTCCCACCCACCCAACGACCCATGTACCCACCCATTCCTACTGAGAATTTCAGCCATTTATGTCACTCTGTTCTTGTACCTGTAGATGTTAAAGATACAGAGTATTTTATATTTTGACTTTTTATTATTAGGCAAGTGTTATTGAGAGAATTAAGTAACTCAGTCTTGCTGTAGTCAGCTTGACACAGTCTGGTTGGCTTATCATGGCTTGCAGTGTTGTGAGAAATCAAATGCACTATAACGGCTAAATGTAAAAATGCTACCAGGAATAGTTCTTCAAAACACTCGTTTTGCCAAATATGAGCATTGTTAATGTTGCTTTTTGTTCATCTGCAGACCGTGTTTAATGAACGTGGGATGCACTATGTGTTCAACCACATCGACATTGAGATCAAGTACCATGACGCCGGGACAGATGAAGACTGGGAGGGATCCCGTCTGATGTCTGCAAAAGTTAGACCAAGAAGGTACTAGAAGTAATTAATTGTAGCTGTTGTTGTACTGACATGATTTTAATAAAAGTTACTGAGCAGCCAATAGTTACATCTTCAATGTAAAATTTACATACGGTCAATACATGTGAATGAAATGTAAAAGGGCAAACTTGTTTTCTCACACCAGTGCATGACTATGTACACCCTTAATTATTTCTGGCTGCTCAAGGTCAGCCTGCTTGTCCATCATATCCAGATTGAGGAAACCACGGCTTCGGATCAGCTTGACTGAACTTGGCTTACACTTTGTTAAACTTCCTTGCAATACTTATACCCCGTTCACAACAACAAAACATGACTCTAATTAAACAAAGTTTAATGAAACCGTGTTTAATCAAACATGGTTTGACTGATCAACCTGTTCACACCGAACAACAAGAGCTGACAACAATGTGGCCTCATGTTCATGCTCAACCTCGCGTTCGTGTAATTGTCTTGCAGCTGCCATCGTCTCTGTCTTCATAGCCTGCAGCTCGAAGATATGCCTTAATTTGTAGTCATATAGGCTTTTTTCTTGTGCACGATTTTAGCTGAAGCTGTATATTATCGCCTCCCCACTTTTCAAGTAACATGAGGGTTTCTTTGTGCTCTCACACTCTTCCGCGAGTTTCGGTTTCTGCCGCCATTTTGAATGTGTTTTATTAAACACAATTGTTAAACTACATGTACCTCGCGAGGTAGTTTTGTTAAACACGGTTTTAGACGTGCTTTGTTAAACGCACCCGCAGTGTGAACGGCCAGTCTTATCAAATCTGTTTATCAAAACAAGTTTTAAACATGTTTAAGGTTTGGTGTGAACGGGGTATTAGTCACATGTTCGAATACATTCCACTCACTCTCAATTTCTTTTTACTGCATTTTAGTAGTGATAAAGGTTTCCTCTCAGCTGTTAGGCTGTTTGTGGAGGCGGCGTGGCCGAGTGGTTTAGGGCGCTGGATTTGAAATCTGGAGTTCCCTGGTTCAAATCCTTCACCCTACCACTATCTGGATTTGGTCTCGGTAGTCCCGAGTTCAGCTCCTCGACCGCGTTGTGTAAATAGCCAACTGGTCAGCCTCCCACCAGTTGGGATTCTTAACAGTTTATGTTCTATTTGAAATATTTGGTTATTTATTTACAGTGTCCCCAATTAGTACCACAGTGCTAAATACATATGACACTTAAATAAAGTTATTATAAGTTATTATATTATAGGCTTTATTTAATCCACCTTGTGTATTTTCTGTCGCGGAGGGGGTGACTCCCCTATGGAAAGGCTTGTAGTCTTGCTTAGGGGTTAAATCACAAATCTTGGTCTCACTTAGGATGTTCAGGGTGAAATACTTGAGCCTCACCCAGATTGATCTCCTTTTGGCTTTAGGGGATTAATTCAAATTTTTTGACGAGCATGCCTAACCTTATAGGATCTCCCTCAGGCTTTTCTGCCTGATATGATTTTCATGTGAGGTTATTAATGATAGAAGGTTTTATTTCGTTATCCCCATATATCTACATCAGCTTACATTACAAGTCAGAGAAACGCCAGAGTAAGTTTCTTTTTTCCTGTTACAGCATTAAACACTGAAGTGATGGAGACTGTTCTTCTGATTCGCCACCTATGGGGATCCCACTGGACTTAAAAGGCAATGATGAGCTCAAAATTATCTACTCATACTCTGTCAGATTTGTTAATGTAAGTTACTCATCCAAGTAAATAAAATGAAGATACAGACAGAAGTATTTTTCTCTTTTTGGGCTTGCACAGTAGTTATAAATAAATTATACATGTACTTACATATATGTACATATCCAAAATGGGACCCATTGCCAGTATAGTTGTCTTCTTACTGTAGACTTGTTAAATAATGTTACAACTCCTTTTACTACTTTCGAGTTTTGTTTTACATCTTCTTAGAACTTCTCATGCTCGCCTCCCCCCTAAAATTATGTGTTTATCAAGAACTGGCATATTTGAATAAGAGTTTATTTAATATTTTTTCAGCAAGGCAGTGATCCAACTCACAAGTGGACGTCGCGTTGGGACTACATCCTCGACAAAACAAAGCATACTCAAATCCAATGGTTCAGGTATGTTGAGATGTGAAACAATGGATACCATGTGCAGCCTGCTTAAATAATCATAATTATCCTCTCCACTGGGTCAGGCCTGTTTTAAGATGTATATATACTGATTTACCTAGTGCAGTCGATCAGTTCTTCAATTTAGTAAATTAATCACAATAAAACATGTTGTGTCATGAATAATTTTGTTTACAAAATTGTTTAAATCATAATCAAAATTTTACCTTGAGGTTCTTGGTTATGGGAATTGTCCACTTTTGAAACATGCTCACTTATGATGAGAGGTGTGTCTGGATATTTATGGAAGGACTGTCCATTTAAGGGAGGTGCCCACTTATGAGAGCTGCCCTTTTACAGAAGGTAAACACATCTTGGGAAGTGCCATTTTATGGGAACTGCTGATTTATGGGAGGTGCCCATCTCACCAAAGCACCCCCTCTGCAAGAACCTGCCTACTTGTAGAGGGGTGACTTATGTGAGGTGTTTACTTGCAGAGGGGGTAACTTATGTGAGGTGCCTACTTGTAGAGGGGGCGACTCATGTGAGGTGCTTACTTGTAGAGGGGGTGACCTACATGTATGTGAGGTGCTTACTTGTAGAGGGGGTGACTTATGTGAGGTGCCTAATGTAGAGGGGGTGACCTATGTGAGGTGCTTACTTCAAGAGGGGACGACCTATGTGAGGTGCTTACTTGCAGAGGGGGCGACTTATGGGAGGTGCCTACTTGAAGCGGGGGTAACCTATGTGAGGTGTTTACTTCCAGAGGGGGTGAATTATGTGAGGTGCCTACTTGTAGAGGGTGCGACTTTATGAGGTGCTTACTTGTAGAGGGGGCGACCTATATGATGTGCTTACTTCAAGAGGGGGCGACCTATGTGAGGTGCTTACTTGTAGAGGGGGCGACCTATGTGAGGTGCTTACTTGCAGAGGGGGCGACTTACGGGAGGTGCCTACTTGTAGAGGGGGTAACTTATGGGAGGTGCATACTTGTAGAGTGGTCAACTAATGGGAGGTGCCTTCTTGTAGGGGGGTGACTTATGTGAGGTGCTTACCTGTTGAGGGGGCGACGTATGGGAGGTGCCTACTTGTGGATGTGGCAACTTATGGGAAGTTACTTCTTGTAGAATGGGCGACTTATGTGAGGTGCCTACTTGTAGAATGGGCGACTTATGTGAGGTGCCTACCTGTAGAAGGGCGACTTATGGGAGGCACCTTCTTGTAGAGGGGTGACTTATGGCAGATGCCTACTGGTAGAAGGAGGCGCCTACTTGTAGAGGGGGTGACCTATGGGAGGTGCCCTTTTCTAGAGTCGACAACTTATGGGAGTTGCCTACTTGTAGAGGGGGAGACTAATGGGAGGTGCGTTCTTGTACAGGGGGTGACTTACTGAATGTGTCTACTTATAGGAGTGAGGGTGCGGTGGCCTCATGGTTAGTGTGCTCAACTCAGGAGCGAGCACTCCGGGTTCGAGCCCTGGCCGGGGACATTGTGTTGTGTTCTTGGGCAAGACGCTTCACTCTCACAGTGCCTCTCTCCACCCAGGTGTATAAATGGGTACCGGCGAATTTGATGCTGGGAGTACAGACTAACCCTGCGATGGACTAGCATCCCATCCAGGGGGGAGTAGAAATGCTGCTAGTCGCTTCATGCTACTGAAACGAGGATAAGCTCCGGTCTGTTGAGCCACTTTATAGGCTCGTATGCAGACTTTACCTACCTACTTATAGGAGTAGTATCGAATGGCCTTTGCGAGCATATACTAGCATGCAAGCAGTCTATTTATTTTTGCAAGCGCAGGCAGTGATCAAATTAGTCTTGTGAGCAGCGAGCACTTTACAAAATACAGATGGGGAGCAGCAAGCACTTCATAAATTTTCTGCCAGCTGGAATCTCTGTTTTATTAAAAGGAAACGTTTTGTGCCAAGTAAGCTTACAGCCAATTACGTCTTGTTTGATACTAAATTGTGCCAGGTAGCTTTGCGTGAGCTAGGTGGACTCTCAAGGAGATCTAAATCATTCTAATCCGACATTGTGAACACACCAAGCTAAGAGAAGAAGTAAAAGTTACCAGACTTTGAAGTGTTGTGACATTATCGTTTTTTTTGGTTATATTATTTTTAGGAGAGCTAGGTATAAATAACATGGTATTTAGTGTAAAGCATGTCAAATTTTAGTTTGATAATCATGAGCAAACGGGTTTCCCGCTGACTGACTGAAAAAGTTTCAACATAACAGAAGCTTTATTTGGAGGCTTCTAGAATTCACCTTATTGGTACTTAATTTTGCAGATCTTTAAATTTGTGATTTTCATGGTTGTAAATTAATTGCAAAATTAAAGGCCTGTGAACAAAAATCCTTGCAAAATTTAACACCCATATAGAAAATTCAAATTACAGAAAAAATTATTGACTTGGCTTGTGAGCATGTTTAATAATCTGAAGGCAAGAAATCAATTGCCAAAGGATGGAAGAAGGAGGCCAAAGGAATTGCCACCTGGAGATCCATTTAAAGATTTGCAATAATTGCTGTGAACTACATACTGAGACAATGAGTATCCAAGTTGTAATACACTTAAATGTTAATTTTCAAATATGCCTTTTGCTTGTTCCAGTTGACCTTAAAAGTTAATTTTTCAAAATGCATATTTCTTGTTTCAGTCTATCTAGAAACTTTAAAAAGCTCAGACTGTTGAAAAATAAAATGAAGTTGAGAACACTTAAATCGCAAAATTTAATGCCCTTTTTTCATATTTGCCTATTGAAATCACGAAAATAAAACCCTGCAAAATGCTGTCTCACCAAATTCGTGAAATTAAGGACCCGCAAATTAATTAAGTACCATTAAGGTAACCAATTGAAGCCATACAGATCTGACAAGCTCTGAAGGTTGAATAGTAGTTACATTTGTATCTTCATGTCTCTAGATTACTTTCTGCTTTTGCGGGTGCCTTTTCGCGAAGAATTATTACGCGCATCACTTTCTATAAAAAGTCAGCAAAATAAGGATGCATGTTTCCAGAAACATTAATAGCATGTGCATGCTTCTCCAATGTTTTTTTAGTTTTGCCATATGGGAATTATACACATTTTAAGAAGAATCCGAGAAGTGACAAAAATTTTGCGAGCACAAACTAGTGAGCACTCGGCTAATATTTGCAATCAATTCAAAGAAAGGCCGCATTTTGCATGCAATTTTGAAATGAATAGGACCATTTGATACCCCTTATAGGAGGTTCCCACCTTGTAGGAGGCACTCTTACACTTAGTAAGTTGTGTAATAAATTTTTTGTTAACCAAGCTTGCTCGATCAAGACCATACTGGAAGAAAATCAAGTCCCTTGATTATTCTGCACAGACTTTTGCCGACCCTGATTCATACCATCGAGACCTAGGGCTGACATCCTTTCAGTGAGACCCTTGTGCTTGCAGGTTAATAAGTAACTAACTAAGATGTTACATTTTTTATCATTTCCTAGCATTGGAAATTCCTTGGTATTTCTGCTGATTTTTACTGGAGTCATATATGCAAAAATGTACCACATGCTCAAGAAAAAGACTAACTCAAGCAGTCTGGACCCTGTGGTGAGGCATTTATGAAAGCATAGTGTACATGTATACTTAGCCGTGATCATTCAAAAGGGATTCAAAGCTAAGAATTGTGTTGCCTTAAATGTATTAATTTTGCATTGACTTACTCTTTTTTATGACCGTTGTGGCTGGCACAGTTGTCCTAAACATAATTTATGAAGGGCTTTGGCCGATGATCGTGTCCATAATGATGAAAAGGTAGCTTCTTCTAAAAACAACATACCCAGCTCAAGACAAGAGTGCAAAAACCACATCCAATTTATGACCAAAATGTCCAAAATTGATTCCCTGTTTATGACCACACATACCTATATAGTCCATATAAGGGAGTACCGCTCCCCCCCCCCCTCCCTCCCGGCTCTCAAATCTCAAATTTTGCTTGCCCTGGGCAAGTCTTGCTCTTTTAATGCTTTAGATGGCAGACGACTTTCCTGATTCCTTACCCATTCAGGGCAAGAAGTGTGAACGAAAGCTACTTGCCCAGAAGTAAAGTCTTCTGGTCCCGAACGACTGGACAGTCTTTTTGTCATGCTTTCAGAGAAGTCTGCACAAGTCTATTTATGTCCAGATCTCACATAAAATTATAATCACAAATTAAAAAACAACTAAAATTAGAAACTAACTAAAAGTTCATTTATAAAGAATAATTACTACGATTGAATAACTTTCTATGACTATTTCGTGAAATTATTAATGGACTGGTCAAATGTTGCCTCTCTAAGGTGCTAACGTATAGAGAGCACAGTTGAATACAGAAAATGTGATAAGCGATTATCATTATTTATTATTATTTCATTAAACTAAAGATCTAGATAAATAATGCTGGTCTGATGGGTCACTAGGCGTGAATGCTCACTGCTCCCCATCTGTATTATTAATAAAAATGATCCTTAATAATGATCTAATATGTGCTTTTTTTTCTTGCAAGGATGACATTTTTGCACTGTATGGTTGGAAAGCACTTTATGGGGATGTATTCCGTCCTCCTGGAAAGCCCATGCTACTATCTGCTCTATTGGGTTCTGGTTGCCAAATCACTCTCACCATATTTGGAACATTAGGTATAATATTAAAAGTGCCTTCTTGAGATCTTCCTTAACTTTTCTGTTGACGACATATGCAGGGCTTTCATTAACATTTTTAGCTGGAGGGCAACTGGTTTTCACAGGCGGGCAAAGCTATTTGAACTGAACTTCTTTATAAGAACAACTTTCCACTAGATGGTCAAACCAGGCTGGTAAAATTGTTCTCACAGCCACAAAATCTGCCTGGTGCCCTGGCCCGTCCATAAAAAACTCCTGCCCATGATAAACCGTGGTTAACCTCAAACCCTCCTTCAGACAAGTATCAAACAGAACTTGAGATCTCGGTGCGAGATTAACGGTGAGTGGTAAAGATTATTAGAGGCTTCTGTCACTTTATTAATAGGTCCTATTCGTGTTTTTGATATTTATCGAGCTGGATTATTACCTTGCAACTGAGGCTAACGTGGGGAGTCTTTTCAAACGCAAGTTTCATTAATCTCTTCTTTAAATGATATTCACCCTCCTGAGCCTCTATTCCAAGCTAGTTCCAGTCCCCAGTGATACTCCTTGTAATGGCCTATACCGAGAGGCTCCAGTCAATAGTGTATATGAAAATAACAAGACAACTTCCTTTCTTGCTAGTTTTTTCATAATACGGACCAGTGATAAAAGTATCTGAAAGGTGTACCTTTTTCAATCAAAGGTATACAAATGGGGTACCTTTCTTGTCAAAATGGTATTCAGATGGGTAAGGAGTTGGAGCTCGGGCGAATTCGAAGCCTCCCCATATAGAACTTTGTAGAGTACCTTCCCTCCCCATGGAGGGGGGGGGGGGGGGAGGTTCCAGTCCTGTGCTGAGGATAGAAATCCTATTGGATACAACATCCTGAAACTAGAAGCCACATTAGCTACTGTAGTTACTAAGAGTAAAATAATGTGTTTAGTTATGTCATCAGCCACATACTAAATGAATATAAAATAGCCTGGTGTCCCGGCAGAGGAAGATGCAGTTGCATTTCAGCATGCTGTTATGTGTATTAGTTACATGCATGCTCATGTATGACGATTGACTAGCATCCCATCCAGGCGGGGAGGCGGGGAGGGGGGTAGAAGTACTTCTAGCTGCTTTATGCTACTGAAACCGGAGATAAGTGCCCTGGCCTTATGGGGTACTTGGCTCAAATACAGACTTTACCTTTTTACCTACATGTATGATCTAATGTGGATATCACAAAGTTGAGAAGATTTTTTTTGTGTGTATGAAGATAACGACATTGCATAAAAATATGCACTATCTGCATGGTTGATTTTTATTCCTAGATGCTATAAAATGTCACAGTTTTTAATGTTAACTGTATAACTATTGGCCGTCTATCTGAATGCAATCAAACTAAAAAAGGTATAACAGAAACAGAAATGTTCTTTTAAATGCATATTTTGCAGTGTTTGCATGTGTTGGAATACTGTGCCCTCCAAACCGCGGAGTCTTCTTGACATTTGCTCTGGTATGATTTTTGTTGTAGAAAGCATCCTTGCCAAATGTTGTAGTACTATTTTTGTGTAGGAAGAAACATCTACTAACTAGTGTTTTATCACGAATACTGTTCTCTCATTGGCTACGCTACTCACTGTCTATTCTGCTGTAGATAGTGAATAGCCCAGAAGTGTGCAGTTGATTGTAAACAAAATTGCACCCTCTAATTTTTGTGCTTTCGGAGTGTCTGTGAAGAGGATTTAGATAAAGTTTGGAATGGCTAGTAGATTAATACTAAAACAATTACTATATATTATTTGCTCTCAATTTCTATGCATGATAAGATAATTTGGTTTTATCAACTGAGTTGAGAATGTGAATTGGCCTCACCGTAAATTTGTCAACTCAGTTGATCAAACCAAATTATCTCATAATACTTCCCACAGACGCAGCACCACAGTTTCTTTAGAAACTTACCGAATACCCCCTTTATTCTATGCATGATAGTTGACTCAGGCTGCATCCTCATCAACTGTCAACCCATACAAATTTCAAGCCCATAATCTACTGGTAATTGATAAATAGAAGTATGGTTTTAGTACATGTTTTCTTACAGAGAGGTTTGCTAAAAGGTTTTGCAACAATGTTGTTATAATTATTGGAAAGTTGCTTTTAATTTAGCAGTAATATCACTTCAAAGTGAAAAAGAAAAAGGTTGAGATGATACATAGTTTAGTTCTCCGGGGGTCTCCAAATTTAATTTAGCATTCGCTTATGCAGGGACATAGAATTGATTGAATACAACATCTTGTTCTTTTCTATTCTCTAGGTGCTATTTGTTAATCTTGGATGTCTGTCTGGTTATGTTTCTGCTAGAATGTACAAAAGTATGTCTCAATAGAGCGACTGTTGCTATGAGTCATTGTTAACCAGTTTTTCCTTTTTCGATTGTACCCCGCACACATGACTTTGTGCTGGGAAGGCTTCACATTAAATATAAAATAAGTGATTAGAAACATTTAAAGAGCTTGTGAAACTTGGTAATTGGTGAAATGTTTGGCTCTTTGGGACTAATAGTCGAAGAAACATTGGCTTTCAGAAGCTTCAAAACTTGTGGGTGGCAAATTCAAAGCACTACTAATTAATAATGAGCTCTGAAATACATTCTTTGTAAAATTAAAATTGAGTTTTTAAACCCACTTCACACAAAACATATTTAATACATCGGGCTCAAATTCCTTGTGACAGTTACTTGTGTTGGGCCCTTTCAATATTCAGTAGTGATATTTTTGTTAACTCCATCGATCAGAAACTGAATTTTATATGCAAATCTATTGTAAACAAGGATCCCCCTATACTACTGCATGTATTTTGACTGCTATGATTTGGTGGTCATTATATCAGGATTGATCAAAACATTTATTATTTATTAAACTGATTGATAACTAAATGCCAAACATTTTCCCAATAACTGAGATGCAGGATTTGAGGACATTTAAATTCTGGTTTTGCGAAAATCGCTACAGATGACTTCAGAAGTTTGTACCTTAGCTTGCAGAATATTGTGGTATTACTAAAATCTTTTATACCATGCCATAGAAAGTGCAGCCAATCAGAATACAGGAAAGCCATTTTATATTTGACGGTGTTATATCCAATCTTCCCATCTGGCACTGCGCATATATAGCATTATGATTGTATTTTCTTTGGTATGATATATGTAAAGTAGTTATGCAACGCTCTCTCGTGGTATACCGTGGAACATCTCACTCGTCACTTGTATTTTCTTGGTATACACACTCGCCTAAAGGCTTGAATGTACACCGAGAAAATACAAATTACTCCTGGGATATTCCATGGTATACACTCGAAAGCCTTGCATAACTAGGCATATCTATTCTAATTTATTTAGTGAGTCCTTCATCCCCATAGCGCCAGCTGATGCAAAGGGCGGCAATCTAACCTATTGATTTCCTTTTAATTTCTAGTGTTTGGTGGTGATTCCTGGAAATCTAATGCTCTGTTGACTGCGTTCCTTATTCCTGGGTGGGTCTAAGCTGTTGTCTACTTAATTTTCCTTAGTTGCCCTGATACATTCTACTCTAGTTTACCCCCAAGACATACAGATGCTCCTACAGTAAATATGTATTGACTGCAATGAGGGCGATTGTTATGCCTGGCTGAAAAACTAATGGCTTTGTTATTCCATAACAAAAAACCCACCTGACCTTAGGCTATCAAAATGCCAAAACATTAACTCCTCCGTGACAAGAAAATATTAAATGGTCAAAGCCCGAAAAACTGCTGTCACCCTGAAATACATCTACTGGAGTTGATACTGCTAGGCTTTTTAAATTGCAAAAAGAAATGTAGGAAATTTGTGATTATAATAGTAACAATGTCACTCTGTATAAACTGCTTAAAAGCAGTTTTGAAATAAACGCCTGAACAAAATTCAGGCCTGAACGGGATTCAAACCCATGACCTCTGCTTAACTCACAACGTTACCAGCTCACAGTTGGCTTGATAGCTCAGTTGGTAGAGCACTGCACCGGTATCGCAGAGGTCATGGCATGGGTTCGATTCCCGTTCAGGCCTGAAATGTTTTCTGGCTTTAAGTTCACAACTGCTTAAGTTGTGTATAGCTGCAATGATCAGTCATGTCTTCATATCTTTCTCCACAGTTTAATTATATGATCTTTCATATATTCACTTGTAATATCACTGTGGTAGGCTAATGCGTGTAATCATCTAATTTAAGGTTGCTATTGGGCGTGTTCCTGATTTTAAATCTCGTTTTGTGGGGCAAAGATTCATCATCTGCAGCTCCGTTTACAACACTAGCCACTCTTCTGGCCATGTGGTAAGTTAAAACACTGCATAAACACTAAACTGTTGCATGGGGAACAACAAAATCAATCTTTAGAGAATAGTGTTGCCCTGACATTGTCTTGTGTTTGGGGAACTGAAGACTGCCATTTGTTTTTGTCATATGGTCTGCCAAGGAGCCAAGAGTGTGTACACTTTATACAGAACACGTAAAGATTTTTGGTATCCCAGCTCCTTGGGAGCCGTGAACATTATTATATGACATTGCATAACAGCGTAAATATGAGAGTTTGTGTGGGTAACGATCGTATCGAGCAGGTCACATTTCATAAATGACAACAATCTTCTGTGTGTTACTTGTACTTCTGTGCCTTCCTGGGGCTGTTTCAAAGAGAATCCAGCTCGAGTTTCAGTTTCATCATTTTTCTTTCTTTTTAAGCAAGCTGTTTTCATTTATTCTTTTTTCTATGTTGTGAACTGTTCTATGCAGTCGTTACTCTCACAAAACTATGTTGTTCACGCTGTTATGTAATGTTATACAATAATGTTCGCAGCTCCCCCCCCCCCCCCCCCCTTACTCATCTCCTTCTGGACGGGAAATTAATAAGCACTGAATGACTGGCCCCAAGGGATCCAGTGAGATTTGTTTTCCCGAGACCCTCAATGGAACATGAGGTCGAGTAGAAACAAAACTCGATGTTTCCCGCAGTGACAGTCATTAAGCGTTTTGTTATACCTGCCAACTCGAAAATACAAAAACAAAGCTGCGGAAAAAAAGTTCGACGCCAGCTGACACACAAATTTGTTGCTGTTTCAAGGAGCACGACTTGATGTGTATCTCGTTCTTAACAGAATCCCTTTAATTTTAAATTACAGAAAACATCTAGCAGAGCATAGCTAAAAGAAATTGGAGACCTTAAGATACCCCGGTTCTGGGTACGGGTACGGGTCAGATCACCCGTACCCGTACTCGGTTACACGGGAAACCAATCGAACTTAAGATACACCGGGTGACACCGGGTACGATCTGGGCAAAAATGTTGCGCAAAAGACTGGGTTCTAGTAAAGAAAATTTCTCCTCATTTGTGCTTCAAAAGAACTTTTTCGTAATCCCAAAACGCTTCAAATCAGAAAAACAAGTGTATATGTAAGAATCTGGGTACCATTCTGGTCTAATAAGCAAAGATAAAGACCACAAAAATTTACCCGTTTCTCCATTTTCACCCGGCGCTAACATACGGGTAGACCACCGATTACCCCGGGAAAACCTGTAGCTTTTACGGGAAGGACACGATCACGTGGTCATTTAATGAATTCAGAATGGCGCTAGCCGTACCCGTGCGTAAAAATCGGGTTATCTTAAGGTGTCTAGTATCTGGTATTGTCGGCATGCAGTGCGTACAAAATTATTTCCTGGTATGATA
>OZ026599.1:4754709-4759709 GCA_964020085.1 Micromussa lordhowensis
ATAAAATGACTCGATTCTACGTTAATGGAGAACACTAAACACGACAGCACATTTCTATTTGAGCTGCTTTGGACGTTTTGGTACATGTTTATCTCAAACCTTTAGTAAGGTTTTAAAATGTATGCCTTTAATTAGTTATCGGTATTCTATTAAGGAAAGAGGTATGAAATATACCCTCTTTAGTGGCTTCTAAAGCCACTCTAAGTTATGTATTATTCATTTATTTAAAATTTAAAAGTTTGTAGAAAGAACAGAAAAATTGGAAAGAAACATTTTACTTGCTCAGTTTTCAATAGGATGTACTAGTAAAAAGTTGTAACTGAATAACGTTGCCATTAGGGAAATTTCAATACGCAGAAATTACTTTTAAATTAGAATATATCTGTATTACAAAACGGTATGCCAGATACACGAAATATATTGTATTAGAGGCGTTTGCTTGCTCGTCAAGTTGTAAACTTGTTATAAAGGATGAATTTTCTAATATTATGACAGTTTCGTCCAGTACACCTTGATATTAAATAGTCTTTGGTATGTAATACACCAATCGTTGTTATTAAATGTGAAATTCAAGCCTTCTTTCAAACATAGGTCAATGACTTCAATATTTATTTAGATGAGGCGTGTTTCGTGCAATGATCTGTATGGGTTTCAAAGTTTCGTAGTACAACGTAAATTTCTGTAGCTAAAGGACCCTGGGTTAGTGAAATCATTTCGCCTATTTACGCAACTTAGTTAGCAAAAATAAATCCTCAAGACATTCTGATTCAGGCTTGAAGGAGATTCGACACCCATGACCTCTGCGATACCAGTGTAGTGCTCTTCTAACTAAGCTATCAAGCTAACTGTGAGCTGATTAATTACTTACTGCGCCTTTCATTAACATGCGGACTCTAAACTTTAAAGCTCAACCGACAAATGCTTTTTTCGCTACCGTCAATCAAATGTTCGGCGGCTCCTCCCAGCTTCCGACTATTGCCGAGCGCGTGGTAATCAAATCGAATGGTTGAGCACAGTTCAGACAACATAGTCGGAAGCTGAGAGGAACCGCCGAACATTTGATTGACGGTCGCGAAAAACGCATTTGTCCGTTGAGCTTTGAATCTTAGAGTCCGCATGTTATTGAAAGGCGCAGTAATTACTTAATAATAATATTGCCATAACTTCGTGACAATAACAGTATTAACAAAAATTTTAAGCTCACGAGACAACTTTTTAAAGACATGTTTCGGCATGACTCATGCCATCATCAGTTTAATGTGTTGTTCTGTTTTCCACTCTTTTACATACGCTTATAGTTTGAGTACGTTAACAATTTGAAATTTAAAATACAACAACAGTTACAATTCTGCGCGTGCAAGTGCACAAGCGTTATTTACAGAACTGCGTCACAAGAAGCAAAAATCATTGTGTTGTAACTGCGCATTTAGTTCTGGCTTTAAGCGGCTGATGTAGATCGCTTCTTTCAGCTTAAGACAATGTCTAGTTTTAGCTGAATCTACAATCTTAAAGCAATCAACCGAACATTTGCGTTTACAACTAGGTGAACCGTTCAAATGCTTGTAGACATGAGAATTTTTGTCACTCGAGAGATGCTCTTTTACCCTAGTTGCAAAGTGGCGTGACGTCTCGCCAATGTAACGGGAGTTACATCCCGCACAAGTAAATTGATAAACAACCAGGGATTTTAATGCATCTGGAATAGGATCTTTGAAACTGAAAAAATTCTTGATTTTGAAAGAAGAAAAAACAATTCTGATGTCTATATCTTTGCAAAAACCGTCCAACAAGTGTTTTAGTTTTTCGCGTGTGACGGTAGAAAAATCACCCACAAATGGCAGTTTGAAGTACCGAATCCCTCTACTGTTTCCCCCAGTAGTAGAATTGTTATTTTGAGTCGGTCGAAATGAAAATTTGTTTTTATACCCTGTAATGATTTTGTCTATGACAAGGCTCGGGAAGGAGTTACGTTGAAGAGTTATCGATAGCTGTTGAAGATCTTTTTCCCGTCCAATGGTGGTGGTGTTGATTTTAAAATTCTGTCAACCAATGTGTAAATCTAAAACTAAGGAAATTTGTAAGGAGCCCAGTGTAAGTGCTCTTGTGAACTATTGAAGTGATACAAGAAGCCCCCGAGTTATCTACCAGAACATCCAAGAAGCGGAGTTTCCCGTTGAGTTGAGTTTCAAAAGTAAACTTAATGTTAGGATGTCTAGAGTTAAGATAGTTTAAAAAATTCATTGCGTCCTGCTCGTTGTGAAATAGACAGAAAGTGTCATCAACATATCTGCGATAAAAGAGCAGTTGACAATCTTTGTAATTACTTATCCATAGACGTATTCGGCTAACGTGTTTACATCCTTGTTGCCACCCAATTCAGATCACGTGATGATTCATTTGGGAGGATACAATTGTTCTGTTTGCACGTACACTCATGCACGCAGTTACGCGTAGCAAATTGCACAATTGTAACCTCCCAAATGAATCATCACGTGATCTGAATTGGGTGGCAACAAGGAGGTAAACACGTTAGCCGAATACGTCTATTGTTCTTCATGATGCCCCATAAATAAATTTGCGAGAATAGGTGCTAAAGGAGAATCCATCGCAACTCCATCACATTGATCATAGAATAAACCATTAAACAGAAAATGGGTTTGTGAAGTTGCAAAAACAATTCCCTAAGATTAGCCTTGCTAATAGGAAACTCAGGGATGTGCTTAAAAATGGTCTCCACGGCGAGGTCGATTGTCTCACTAAGCGGGATATTAGTGAAAAGACTTTCAACGTCAAACGAGATCAAAAACCTGTTCTGAGATTGAATATTAGTGAATTCATTCACAAACGAGAACGAGTGCAAATGGCATCATCTCCTAATTAGTATGCACTTGAAGTGCAAACATAGGACAACATTTTGCTGCAAACTGCGGCTCCATAAGTGTCCGTATAGCCGAGTTATGACAAATTTGGCAAGGACACCTAAATCGGCCATTTTCTGAGATTTTGCCAAGGGGGGACCAAGGGAAAATGCTCAAAAAAGTAGGCCGACTATAGGGGCTTCAAAAACACCCTGGCGCAAATGGCATCATCTCATAATTAATATGCACTTGAAGTGCAAACATAGGACAACATTTTGCTGCAAACTGCGGCTCCATAAGTGTCCGTATAGCCGAGTTATGACAAATTTGGCAAGGACACCTAAATCGGCCATTTTCTGAGATTTTGCCAAGGGTGGGACCAAGGGAAAATGCTCAAAAAAGTAGGCCGACTATAGGGGCTTCAAAAACACCCTGGCGCAAATGGCATCATCTTCTAATTAGTATGCACTTGAAGTGCAAACATAGGACAACATTTTGCTGCAAACTGCGGCTCCATAAGTGTCCGTATAGCCGAGTTATGACAAATTTGGCAAGGACACATAAATCGGCCATTTTCTGAGATTTTGCCAGGGGGGACCAAGGGAAAATGCTCAAAAAAGTAGGCCGACTATAGGGGCTTCAAAAACACCCTGGCGCAAATGGCATCTTCTCCTAATTAGTATGCACTTGAAGTGCAAACATAGGACAATATTTTGCTGCAAACTGCGGCTACATAACTGTCCGTATAGCCGAGTTATGACAAATTTGGCAAGGACACCTAAATCGGCCATTTTCTGAGATTTTGCCAAGGGGGGACAAAGGGAAAATGCTCAAAAAAGTAGGCCGACTATAAGGGCTTCAAAAACACTCTGGCGCAAATGGCATCATCTCCTAATTAGTATGCACTTGAAGTGCAAACATAGGACAACATTTTGCTGCAAACTGTGGCTCCATAAGTATCCGTATAGCCAAGTTATCACAAATTTGGCAAAGACACCTAAATCGGCCATTTTCTGAGATTGTTTTCCAAGGGGACTTTGCAAAATCTAAGAAAATGCGCGATGGGGGTGTCCTTGCCAAATTTGCATAGCTCGGCTCTACGGGCATTTTGAGAGCCGCGGTTTGCAGCAAAATGTTGTGCAATATTTCCACTTCAGGCGCATTCTAATTAGAAGATGATGGCGTTTCTTGTGGCCCAATTTTTGGAGGAGTTTCCCTTGGTCGCAACTTTGCAAAATCTCAGAAAATGCGCGATAAGGGTGTTCTTGCCAAATTTGCCATAGCTCGGCTTTACGGGTACTTTTGGAGCCGCGGTTTGCAGCAAAATGTTGTCTTATGTATGCCCTTGAAGTGCATTTTAATTAGGAGATGATGGCATGTGCGCCAGGGTGTTTTTCTGTCCTGCTTTTTGGAGGAGTTTCCCTTGGTCGCAACTTTGCAAAATTTCAGAAAATGCGCGATGAGGGTGTCCTTGCCAAATTTGCCATAGCTCGGCTTTACGGGCACTTTGGGAGCCGCGGTTTGCAGCAAAATGTTGTCCTATGTATGCACTTGAAGTGCATTGTAATTACGAGATGATGGCATTTGCGCCAGGGTGTTTTTTGTGGCCTTCTTTTTGGAGGAGTTTCCCTTCGTCGTAACTTTGCAAAATCTCCGCGGTTTGCAGCAAAAGGTTGTGCTATGTCTGCACTTCAAGTGCATTCTAATCAAAATCTCATAAAATGCGCGATGGGGAAGTCCTTGCTAAATTTGCCTCGGCTTTACGGGCACTTTGGGATCCGCGGTTTGCAGCAAAATGTTGTGCTATGTTTGCTCTTCAAGAACATTCTAATTAAGAGATGATGGCATTTGCGCCAGGGTGTTTTTGTTGCCTATTTTTTGGAGGAGTTTCCCTTGGTCGCAACTTTGCAAAATCTCAGAAAATGCGCGATGAGGGTGTCCTTGCCAAATTTGCTACAGCTCGGCTTTACGGGCACTTTGGGAGCCGCGGTGGAAAAATTTCCATATAACCCCCATAAATTAATTATGCATGCAGAATGATTAATTATGTATGCGCTCTTTTGTTTCAGAAGACAATAGCAACCACCTAAGGTATTGAATATATACATTGATAATTATTACTTACTGTATGAATAAAAGAGG
>OZ026599.1:4764709-4826858 GCA_964020085.1 Micromussa lordhowensis
ATTTTGCTGGCATACAGAGCTATTTTAAGTTTAATTATAGTATTGAAAATTTGCATGTGACTTTGCTTTGCAGGGTAAATTTTTATGTAAGTGGAAACAGATGAAAAAATTATTCTGTCAATAAATGATGTAATGTCTTGTATCGTAAGTAGCTTAAGTATTGTACCGTATTCTATGTAAGTATTGTAATGTAAGTAATGTAAGTATTACCCTGAGAGTAGAGTTATTGTAATGTCAGTGGTGTAATAGCTATATTGTAAGTAATGTAAGTAGTTATTTGTTTTGCAAATAAAAAAAAGATTCTATCAAAAAAATAATAATATGGTATTTGTTACAGGTGGTCTTCTCATCACTGAAACATGGCAAGTAAACCGGGAAGTGATGACGACGGTAGGTTTCTCTCTTTTTTATCTTTTTCTAGCGTTTAGGCTTATATTAAAGCCTTATAGTGTGTTTTCATGATGTCAGCTTGACTTCCGCAGATATATTAGGCTGATATTTTCCCGTTTTGTCTTTGATTACCAGATTTTGCAAGTTGCAATTCCAAGTTGGGCGTCATTAAGGTAAGCTTTTGTCACTTTGGAAGCCATCTTGGACTGAAAGCCTGGCCTAGTGCCTAAGTATGGATACATGACGTACTTACCGCCTTTAAGTGCGGACCCTGACTTGATCCTTCATTACGTTTTCGGAAATCTTATAAGTTATTGCTGTAAAGAGACAATAATGTTTGCGAGAAACATCTTTCATCGTTGGTTTCCTGGCTTAGAAATTGACTAGTTTGTCTTGATAGTACTAGCAAAATAAGTCTTCAGTGACAAATGAGCAAGTGCTCTATCTACAGCAGGGAAAAATACATTTGTAAATGTCTAAACAACGAAGTGCACTAAAAACGTAAAAAGAAATGGCTCGCAAAAAAGGGCTCGATCTCGCGACAGTAGCTCGCGGCTCGCAGCTAGCGGCTGCGGCTCGCAGGCTCGTACATTAGTTACTCTCCTTTGCAAAATCTCAGAAAATGCGCCACTTAGGTGTCCTTGCCAAATTTGCCATAGCTCGGCTTTACGGGCACCTTTGGAGCCGCGGTTTGCAGCAAAATGTTGCGCTATGTTGGCACTTGAGGAACATTTTAATTAAGAGATGATAGCGTTTGCGCCAGGGTGTTTTTTTTTGGCTTTCTTTTTGCAGGAGTTTCCTCTGGTCGCAACTTTGCAGAATTTCAGAAAACGCGGGATGAGGGATTCCTTGCCAAATTTGCGATAGCTTGGCTTTACGGGCACTTTGGGAGCCACGGTTTGCAGCAAAATGTTGTGCTATGCTTGTACTTCAAGTGCATCCTAATTAGGAGATGATGGCATTTGCGCAAGGGTGTTTTTTGTGGTCTTCCTTTTGGAGGAGTTTCCCCTGGTCGCAACCTTGCAGAATTTCAGAAAACGCGCGATGAGCGTCTCCTTGGGAAATTTGCCTTAGCTCGGCTTTACGGGCACTTTGGCAGCCGAGGTCTGAAGCAAAATGTTGTGCTATGTTGGCACTTTAAGCGCAGTGTAATTAAGACATGATGGCATTCGCGCTAGGGTGTTTTTTGTGGCCTTCTTTTTGCAGGAGTTTCCCCTGGTCGCAACTTTGCAGAATTTCAGAAAACGCGCGATGAGGGTCTCCTTGGGAAATTTGCCTTAGCTCGGCTTTACAGGCACTTTGGCAGCCGCGGTTTCCAGCAAAATGTTGTGCTATGCTGGCACATCAAGTGCATTTAATTAGGAGATGATGGCATTTGTGCCAGGGTGTTTTTTGTGGCCTTCTTTTTGCAGGAGTTGCCGCTCTTCGCAACTTTGCAGAATTTCAGAAATCGCCCGATAAGGGTCTCCTTGGCAAATTTGCCATAGCTCGGCTTTACGAGCACTTTGGGAGCCGCGGTTTGCAGCAAAATGTTGTGCTATGTTTGCACTTTAACTGCATCCTAATTAAGAGATGATGGCATTTGCGCCAAGTTGTTTTTTGTGGCCTTCTTTTTGGAGGAGTTTCCCCTTGTCGCAACCTTGCAGAATTTCAGAAAACGCGCGATGAGGGTCTCCTTGCTAAATTTGCCATAGCTCGGCTTCGCGGGCACTTTGGGAGCCGCGGTTTGCAGCAAAATGTTGTGCTATGTTGGTACTTTAAGCGCATTGTAATTACGAGATGATAGCATTTGCGCCTGGGTGTTTTTCGTGGCCTTCCTTTTGCAGGAGTTTCCCTTGGGCGCAACTTGGCAGAATTTCAGAAAACGCGCGATGAGGGTCTCCATGCCAAATTTGCCGTAGCTCGGCTTCACGGGCACTTTGGGAGCCCCAGTTTGCAGCAAAATGTTGTGCTAGGTTGGCACTTTAAGGAAATGGTAATTAGGACATGATGACATTCGCGCCAGGGTGTGGTTTTTGTGGCCTTCTTTTTGCAGGAGTTTCCCCTGGTCGCAACTTTGCAGAATTTTAGACGGCCTCCTTGGCAAATTTGCCATAGCTCGGCTTCACGGGCACTTTGGTAGACGCGGGTGGCAGCAAAGTGTTGTGGTAGCTTGGCACTTTAAGGAAATCGTTATTAGGACTTGCTGGCATTCGCGCCGGGGTGTTTTTTGTGGCCTTCTTTTTGCAGGGGTTTCCCCTGGTCACAACTTTGCAGAATTTAGGAAAACGCGCGCTGAGGGTCTCCTTGGCAAATTTGCCATAGCGCGGCTTCACGGGCTTTTTGGGAGCCGCCATTTGCAGCAAAATGTTGTGCTAGGTTGGAACTTTAAGAAAATCTTAATTAGGACGTGATGACATTCGCGCCAGGGTATTTTTTGTGGCCTTCTTTTTGCAGGAGTTTTCCCTGGTCACAACTTTGCAGAATTTAGGAAAATGCGAGCTGAGGGTCTCATCGGCAAATTTGCCATAGATCGGCTTCACGGGCACTTTGGGAGCCGCGGTTTGCAGCAAAATGTTGTGCCAGGTTGGCACTTTAAGGAAATTGTAATTAAGACATGATGGCATTCGCGCCGGGGTGTTTTTTTGTGGCCTTTTTTGTGCAGGAGTTTCCCCCGGTCGCAACTTTGCAGAATTTTAGAAAACGCTCGTTGAGGGTCTCCTTGGCAAAGTTGACATAGCTCGGCTTCACGGGCACTTTGGGAGCCGCGGTTTGCAGCAAAAGGTTGTGCTAGGTTAGCACTTTAAGAAAATTTGAAATAGCACATGATGGCATTCGCGCCAGGGTTTTTTTTGTGGCCTTCTTTTTGCAGGAGTTTCCCCTGGTCCCAACTTTGCAGAATTTCAGAAAACGCGCGCTGAGGGTCTCCTTGGCAAATTTGCCACAGCTCGGCTTCATGGGATCTTTGGGAGCCGCGGTATGCAGCAAAATGTTGTGCTAGGTTGGCACTTGAAGGAAATCCTAATTAGAACATGATGGCCTTTGCGCCAGCGTGTTTTTTGTGGCCTTCTTTTTGCAGGAGTTTCCCCTGGTCGCAACTTTGCAGAATTTCAGAAAACGCGCGCTGAGGATCTCCTTTGCCATAGCTCGGCTTCGCGGGCACTTTGGGAGCCGCGGTTTGCAGCAAAATGTTGTGCTAGGTGCTAGGTTGGCAATTAAAGGAAATTTAAATTAGAACATGATGGCATTCGCGCCAGGGTGTTTTTTGTGGCCTTCTTTTTGCATTAGTTTCCCCTGGTCGCAACTTTGCAGAATTTGAGAGGGTCTCCTTGGCAAATTTGCCATAGCTCGGCTTCACGGGCGCTTTGAGAGCCGCGATTTGCAGCAAAATGTAATGCTACGTTGGCACTTTAAGGAAATTTTAATTAGCACATGATGGCATTCGCGCCAGGGTGTTTTTTCTGGCCTTCTTTTTGCAGGAGTTTCCCCTGGTCGCAACTTTGCAGAATTTCAGAAAACGCACGCTGAGGGTCTCCTTGGCAAAATTGACATAGCTCGGCTTCACGGGCACTTTGGGAGCCGCAGCTTGCAGCAAAATGATGTGCTCCGTCGGCACTTTAAGCAAATTTGAATTAGGACATGATGGCATTCGCGCCAGGGTGTTTTTTGTGGCCTTCTTTTTGCAAAAGTTTACTCTGGTCGCAACTTTGCAGAATTTCAGAAAACACGCGCTGAGGGTCCCCTTGGCAAATTTGACGTAGCTCGGCTTCACGGGCACTTTGGGAGCCGCGGTTTGCCGCAAAATGTTGTGCTAGAGCGGTACTTGAAGGAAATTGTAATTAAGACATGATGGCATTCGCGCCAGAGTGTTTTCTGTGGCGTTCTTTTTGCAGGAGTTTCCCCTGGTCCCAACTTTGCAGAATTTCAGAAAACGCGCGCTGAGGGTCCCCTTGGCAAATTTGACGTAGCTCGGCTTCACGGGCACTTTGGGAGCCGCGGTTTGCAGCAAAATGTTGTGCTAGGATGGCACTTTAAAGAAATTGTAATTAGGACATGATGGCATTCGCGCCACGGTGTTTTCTGTGGCCTTCTTTTTGCAAGAGTTTCTCCTGTTCCCAACATTGCAGAATTTTAGAAAACGCGCGCTGAGGGTCCCCTTGGCGAATCTGACGTAGCTCGGCTTCACCGGCAGTTTGGGAGCCACGGTTTGCAGCAAAATGTTGCGCTAGGATGGCACTTCAAGGAAACTTTAATTAGGACATGATGGCATTCGCGCCAGGGTGTTTTCTGTGGCCTTCTTTTTGCAAGAGTTTTCCCTGGTCCCAACTTTGCAGAATTTCAGAAAACGCGCGCTGGGTGTCCCCTGTGCAAATTTGACGTAGCTCGGCTTCACGGGCACTTTGGGAGCCGCGGGTTGCAGGAAAATGTTGTGCTAGGATGGCACTTCAAGGAAATTTTAATTAGGACATGATGGCATTCGCACTAGGGTGTTTTCTGTGGCTTGTTTTTGCAGGAGTTTTCCCTGGTCCAAAATTTGCAGAATTTCAGAAAACGCGGGCTGAGGGACCCCTTGGCAAATTTGACGTCGCTCGGCTTCACGGGCACTTTGGGAGCCGCGGTTTGAAGTAAAATTTGGTGCTAGGATGGCACTTTAAGGAAATTGTATATAGGACATGATGGCATTCGCGCCAGGGTGCTTTCTGTGGCCTTCTTTTTGGAGGAGTTTACCCTGGTCCCAACTTTGCAGAATTTCAGAAAACGTGCGCTGAGGGTCCCCTTGGCAAATTTGACGTAGCTCGGCTTCACGGGCACTTTGGGAGCCGCGGTTTGCAGCAAAATGTTGTGCTAGGACGGCACTTTAAGGAAATGATAATTACGTCATGATGGCATTCGCGCCAGGGTGTTCTCTGTGGCCTTCTTTTTGCTGGAGTTTCCCCTGGTCCCAACTTTGCAGAATTTCAGAAAACGCGCGCTGAGGGCCCCTTCGCAAATTTGACGTAGCTCGGCTTCACGCGCACTTTGAAAGCCGCGGTTTGGAGCAAAATGTTGTGCTAGAATGACACCGAGGAAATTGAAATTAGTACATGATGGCATTCGCGCCAGGGTGTTTTCTGTGGCCTTCTTTTTGCAGGAGTTTCCCCTGGTCCCAACTTTGCAGAATTTCAGAAAACGCGCGCTGAGGGTCCCTTTGGCAAATTTGACGTAGCTCGACTTCACGGGCACTTTGTGAGCCGCGATTTGCAGCAAACTGTTGTGCTAAAATGGCTCTTCAAGAAAATTTTAATTACGACATGATGACATTCGCGCTAGGGTGTGTTCTGTGGCCTTGTTTTTGCATCAGTTTCCCCTGGTCCCAACTTTGCAGAATTTCAGAAAACGCGCGCTGATGGTCCCCTTAGTAAATTTGACGTAGCTCGGCTTCACGGGCACTTTGGGAGCCGCGGTTTGCAGCAAAATGTTGTGCTGGGATGACACTTTAAGGAAATTGTAAATAGGACATAATGGCATTTGCGCCAGGGTGTTTTCTGTGGCCTTCTTTTTACAGGAGTTTCCTCTGGTCCCAACTTTGCAGAATTTCAGAAAACGCGCGCTGGGGGTCCCCTTGGGAAATTTGACGTAGCTCTGCTTCACGGGCACTTTGGGAGCCACGGTTTGCAGCAAAATGTTGTGCCAGGATGGCACGTTAAGGAAATTTTAATTAGGACATGATGGCATTCGCGCCAGGGTGTTTTCTGTGGCTTTCTTTTTGCAGGAGTTTCCCCTGGTCCCAACTTTGCAGAATTTCAGAAAACGCGCGCTGTGGGTCCCCTTGGCAAATTTGACGTAGCTCGGCTTGACGGGCACTTTGGGAGCCGTGGTTTACAGCAAAATGTTGTGCTACGATGGCACTTCAAGAAAATTGTCATTAGGACATGACGGCATTCGCGCCAGGGTGTTTTCTGTGGCCTTCTTTTTGCAGGAGTTTCCCCTGGTCCCAACTTTGCAGAATTTCAGAAAACGCGCGCTGAGGGTCCCCTTGGCAATTTTGACGTAGCTCGGCTTCACGCGCACTTTGGGAGCCGCGGTTTAAAGCAAAATGTTGTGCTAGAAAGGCACTTTAAGTAAATGGTAATTAGGACATGATGGCATTCGCGCCAGGGTATTTTCTCTGGTCTTATTTTTGCAGGAGTTTCTCCTGGCCCAACTTTGCAGAATTTCAGAAAACGCGCGCTACGGGTCCCCTTGGCAAATTTGACGTAACTCGGCTTCGCGGGCCCTTTGGGAGGCGCGGTTTGCAGCAAAATGTTTTGCTGGGGAGGCACTTAAAGGAAATGCTAATTAGGACATGATGGCATTCGCGCCAGGGTATTTTCTGCGGTCTAATTTTTGCAGGAGTTTCCCCTGGTTAAAACTTTGCAGAATTTCAGAAAACGCGCGCTGAGGGTCCCCTTGGCAAATTTGACGTAGCTCGGCTTCACGGGCACTTTTGGAGCCGCGGTTTGCAGCAAAATGTTGTGCTAGGATAGCACTTCAAGAAATTGTTATTTAATACATGATGGCATGCGTGCCAAGGTGTTTTCTGTGGCCTTTTTTCTGCATTACTTTCCCCTGGTCCCAACTTTGCAGAATTTCAGAAAACGCGCGCTGAGGGTCCCCTTGGCAAATTTAACGTAGCTGGGCTTCACGGGCACTTTGCGAGCTGCGGTTTGCAGCAAAATGTTGTGCTAGGATGGCACTTCCAGGAAAGTTTAATTAAGACATGATGGCATTCGTTCCAAGGTGTTTTCTGTGGCCTTCCTTTTGCATCAGTTTCCCTTGGTCCCAACTTTGCAGAATTTCAGAAAACGCGCGCTGAGGGTCTCCTTGGCAAATTTAACGTAGCTGGGCTTCACGGGCACTTTGCGAGCTGCGGTTTGCAGCAAAATGTTGTGCTAGGATGGCACTTCCAGGAAAATTTAATTAAGACATAATGGCATTCGTTCCAAGGTGTTTTCTGTGGCCTTCTTTTTGCAGGAGTTTCCCCGGGTCCTAACTTTGCAGAATTTCAGAAAACGCGCGCTGAGGGTCCCCTTGGCAAATTTGACGTAGCTCGGCTTCACGGGCACTTTGGGAGCCGCGGTTTGCAGCAAAATGTTGTGCTAGGACAGTACTTTAATGAAATTGTAATTAGAACATGATGGCATTGGCGCCAAGGTGTTTTCTGTGGCCTTCTTTTTGCAGAAGTTTCACCTGGTCCCAACTTTGCAGAATTTCAGAAAACGCGCGCTGAGGGTCTCCTTGGCAAATTTGACGTAGCCCGTCTTCACGGGCACTTTGTGAGCCGCGGTTTGCAGCAAAATGTTGTGCTAAAGTGGCTCTTCAACGAAATTTAAATTAGGACATGATGGCATTCGCGCCAGGGTGTTTTCTGTGGCCTTCTTTTTGCATAAGTTTCCCCTGGTCCCAACTTTGCAGAATTTCAGAAAACGCGCGCTGAGGGTCTCCTTGGCAAATTTGACGTAGCCCGTCTTCACGGGCACTTTGTGAGCCGCGGTTTGCAGCAAAATGTTGTGCTAAAGTGGCTCTTCAACGAAATTTAAATTAGGACATGATGGCATTCGCGCCAGGGTGTTTTCTGTGGCCTTCTTTTTGCATAAGTTTCCCCTGGTCCCAACTTTGCAGAATTTCAGAAAACGCGCGCTGATGGTTCCCTTAGTAAATTTGACGTAGCTCGGCTTCACGGGCACTTTGTGAGCCGCGGTTTGAAGCAAAATGTTGTGCTAAAATGGCTCTTTAAGGAATTTGTAATTAGGACATGATGGCATTCGCGCCAGGGTGTTTTCTGTGGCCTTCTTTTTGCATCAGTTTCCCCTGGTCCCAACTTTGCAGAATTTCAGAAAACGCGCGCTGAGGGTCCCCTTGGCAATTTTGACGTAGCTCGGCTTCACGCGCACTTTGGGAGCCGCGGTTTAAAGCAAAATGTTGTGCTAGAAAGGCACTTTAAGTAAATGGTAATTAGGACATGATGGCATTCGCGCCAGGGTATTTTCTCTGGTCTTATTTTTGCAGGAGTTTCTCCTGGCCCAACTTTGCAGAATTTCAGAAAACGCGCGCTACGGGTCCCCTTGGCAAATTTGACGTAACTCGGCTTCGCGGGCCCTTTGGGAGGCGCGGTTTGCAGCAAAATGTTTTGCTGGGGAGGCACTTAAAGGAAATGCTAATTAGGACATGATGGCATTCGCGCCAGGGTATTTTCTGCGGTCTAATTTTTGCAGGAGTTTCCCCTGGTTAAAACTTTGCAGAATTTCAGAAAACGCGCGCTGAGGGTCCCCTTGGCAAATTTGACGTAGCTCGGCTTCACGGGCACTTTTGGAGCCGCGGTTTGCAGCAAAATGTTGTGCTAGGATAGCACTTCAAGAAATTGTTATTTAATACATGATGGCATGCGTGCCAAGGTGTTTTCTGTGGCCTTTTTTCTGCATTACTTTCCCCTGGTCCCAACTTTGCAGAATTTCAGAAAACGCGCGCTGAGGGTCCCCTTGGCAAATTTAACGTAGCTGGGCTTCACGGGCACTTTGCGAGCTGCGGTTTGCAGCAAAATGTTGTGCTAGGATGGCACTTCCAGGAAAGTTTAATTAAGACATGATGGCATTCGTGCCAAGGTGTTTTCTGTGGCCTTCCTTTTGCATCAGTTTCCCTTGGTCCCAACTTTGCAGAATTTCAGAAAACGCGCGCTGAGGGTCCCCTTGGCAAATTTAACGTAGCTGGGCTTCACGGGCACTTTGCGAGCTGCGGTTTGCAGCAAAATGTTGTGCTAGGATGGCACTTCCAGGAAAATTTAATTAAGACATAATGGCATTCGTTCCAAGGTGTTTTCTGTGGCCTTCTTTTTGCAGGAGTTTCCCCGGGTCCTAACTTTGCAGAATTTCAGAAAACGCGCGCTGAGGGTCCCCTTGGCAAATTTGACGTAGCTCGGCTTCACGGGCACTTTGGGAGCCGCGGTTTGCAGCAAAATGTTGTGCTAGGACAGTACTTTAATGAAATTGTAATTAGAACATGATGGCATTGGCGCCAAGGTGTTTTCTGTGGCCTTCTTTTTGCAGAAGTTTCACCTGGTCCCAACTTTGCAGAATTTCAGAAAACGCGCGCTGAGGGTCTCCTTGGCAAATTTGACGTAGCCCGTCTTCACGGGCACTTTGTGAGCCGCGGTTTGCAGCAAAATGTTGTGCTAAAGTGGCTCTTCAACGAAATTTAAATTAGGACATGATGGCATTCGCGCCAGGGTGTTTTCTGTGGCCTTCTTTTTGCATAAGTTTCCCCTGGTCCCAACGTTGCAGAATTTCAGAAAACGCGCGCTGATGGTTCCCTTAGTAAATTTGACGTAGCTCGGCTTCACGGGCACTTTGTGAGCCGCGGTTTGAAGCAAAATGTTGTGCTAAAATGGCTCTTTAAGGAATTTGTAATTAGGACATGATGGCATTCGCGCCAGGGTGTTTTCTGTGGCCTTCTTTTTGCATCAGTTTCCCCTGGTCCCAACTTTGCAGAATTTCAGAAAACGCGCGCTGAGGGTCCCCTTGGCAAATTTGACGTAGCTCGGCTTCACGAGCACTTTGGGAGCCGCGGTTTGCAGCAAAATGTTGTGCTAGGATGGCACTTTAAAGAAATTTTAAATAAGACATGATGGCATTCGCGCCAGGGTGTTTTCTGTGGCCTTCTTTTTGCAGAAGTTTCCTTTGGTCCCAACTTTGCAGAATTTTAGAAAACGCGCGCTGAGGGTCCCCTTGGCAAATTTGACGAAGCTCGGCTTCACGGGGACTTTGGAAGCCGCGGTTTGCAGCAAAATCTTGTGCTAGGATGGCACTTCAAGCAAATTTTAATTAAGACATGATGGCAATCGCGCCAAGGTGTTTTCTGTTGCCTTCTTTTTGCAGGAGTTTCCCCTGGTCCCAACTTTGCAGAATTTCAGAAGACGCGCGCTGAGGGACCCCTTGGCAAATTTGACGTAGCTCGGCTTCACGGGCATTTTGGGAGCCGCAATTTGCAGTGAAATGTTGTGCTAGGATGGCACTTTAAGGAAATTGTATTTAGAACATGATCGCATTCGCGCCAGGGTGTTTTCTGTGGCCTTCTGTTTGCAAGAGTTTTCCCGGGTCCCAACTTTGCAGAATTTCAGAAAACGCGCGCTGAGGGTCCCCTTGGCAAATTTGACGTAGCTCGGCTTCACGGGCACTTTGGGAGCCGGGATTAAGAGTAAAATTTTGTGCTAGGATGGCACCTCAAGGAAATTTTAATTAGGACATGATGGTATTCGCGCCAGGGTGTTTTCTCTGGCCTTCTTTTTCCAGGAGTTTCTCCTGGTCCCAATTTTGCAGAATTTCAAAAAAAAAGCGCGCGCTGAGGGTCCCCTTGGCAAATTTGACGTAGCTCTGCTCCACGGGCACTTTGGGAGCCGCGGTTTGCAGCAAAATGTTGTGCTAGGATGGCAATTTAAGGAGATTTTAAATAGGACATGATGGCATTCGCCCGAGGGTGTTTTCTGTGGCCTTCTTTTTGCAGGAGTTTCCCCTGGTCCAAACTTTGCAGAATTTCAGAAAACGCGCGCCGAGGGTCCCCTTGGCAAATGTGACGTAGCTCGGCTTCACGGGCACTTTGGGAGCCGCAGTTTGCAGCAAAATGTTGTGCTAGGATGGCACTTCAAAGAAATTGTAATAACGACATGATGTCATTCGCGCCAGGGTGTTTTCTGTGGCCTTGTTTTTGCAGGAGTTTCTTCTGGTCCCAACTTTGCAAAATTTCAGAAAACGCGCGCTGAGCGTCCCCTTGGCAACTTTGACGTAGCTCGCCTTTACGAGTACTTTGCGAGCCGCGGTTTGCGACAAAATGTTGTGCTATGATGGCACTTTAAGGAAATTGCAATTAGGACATGATGGCATGCGCGCCAGGGTGTTTTCTGTGGCCTTCTTTTTGGAGGAGTTTCCCCTGGTCGCAACTTTGCAGAATTTCAGAAAACGCGCGCTGAGGCTCCCCTTGGCAAATTTGACGTAGCTCGGCTCCACGGGCACTTTGGGAGCCGCGGTTTGCAGCAAAATGTTGTGCTAGGATGGCACTTTAAGGAAATATTAATTAAAGAATGATGGCGTTCGCGCCAGGGTGTTTTCTGTGGCCTTCTTTTTGCAGGAGTTTCCCCTGGTCGCAACTTTGCAGAATTTCAGAAAACGCGCGCTGAGGGACCCCTTGGCAAATTTGACGTTGCTCGGCTTCACGGGCACTTTGGGAGCCGCGGTTTGCAGCAAAATGTTGTGCTATGATGGCACTTTAAGCAAATTTTAATTACGACATGATGGTATTCGCGCCAGGGTGTTTTCTCTGGCCTTGTTTTTGCAGGAGTTTCCCCTGGTCCTAACTTTGCAGTATTTCAGAAAACGCGCGCTGAGGGTCCCCTTGGCAAATTTGACGTAGCTCGGCTTCACGGGCACTTTGGGAGCCGCGGTTTGCAGCAAAATGTTGTGCTAGGATCCCACTTTAAAGAAATGTGAATTACGACATGATCCCATTCGCGCCTGGGTGTTTTCTGTCGCCTTCTTTTTGCAGGGGTTTCTCCTGGTCACAATTTGCAGAATTTCAGAAAACGCGCGCTGAGGGTCCCCTTGGCAAATTTGACGTAGCTCTGCTTCATGGGCACTTTAAGAGCCGCGGTTTGCAGCAAAATGTTGTGCTAGGATGGCACTTTAAGGAAATTGTAACTAGAACATGATGACATTCGCGCCAGTTTGTTTTCTGTGGCCTTCTTTTTGGACGAGTTTCCCCTGGTCCCAATTTTGCAGAATTTCAGAAAACGCGCGCTGAGGGTCCCCTTGGCAAATTTGACGTAGCTCGGCTTCACCGGCACTTTGGGAGCCGCGGTTTGCAGCAAAATGTTGCACTAGGATGACACGTTAAGGAAATTTTAATTAGGACATGATGCCATTCGCCCCAAGGTGTTTTCTGTGGCCTTCTTTTTGCAGGAGTTTCCCCTGGTCCCAACTTTGCAGAATTTCAGAAAACGCGCTCTGAGGGTCCCTTTGGCAAATTTGACGTAGCTCGGCTTCACGGGCACTTTGGGAGCCGCGGTTTGCAGGAAAATATTGTGCTAGGATGGCACTTTAAGGAAATGGTAATTAGGACATCATGGCATTCGCCCCAGTGTGTATTCTGTGGCCTTCTATTTGCAGAAGTTTCCCCTGGTCCCAACTTTGCAGAATTTAAGAAAACGCGCGATGAGCGTCCCCTTGGCAAATTTGACGTAGCTCGCCTTTACGAGCACTTTGCGAGCCGCGGTTTGCGACAAAATGTTGTGCTAGGATGGCACTTTAAGGAAATTGCAATTAGGACATGATGGCATTCGCGCCAGGGTGTTTTCTGTGGCCTTCTTTTTGCAGGAGTTTCCCCTGGTGGCAACTTTGCAGAATTTAAGAAAACGCGCGCTGAGGGTCCCCTTGGCAAATTTGACGTAGCTCTGCTTCACGGGCACTTTGGGAGCCGCGGTTTGTAGTAAAATGTTGTGCTGGAATGGCACTTTAAGGAAATTGTAATTAGAACATGATGGCATTCTCGCCAGGGTGTTTTCTGTGGCCTTCTTTTTGGAGGAGTTTCCCCTGGTCGCAACTTTGCAGAATTTCAGAAAACGCGCGCTGAGGCTCCCCTTGGCAAATTTGACGTAGCTCGGCTCCACGGGCACTTTGGGAGCCGCGGTTTGCAGCAAAATGTTGTGCTAGGATGGCACTTTAAGGAAATTGTAGTTAAAGCATGATGGCATTCGCGCCAGGGTGTTTTCTGTGGCCTTCTTTTTGCAGGAGTTTCCCGTGGTCCCAACTTTGCAGAATTTCAGGAAACGCGCGGTGAGGGTTCCCTCGGCAAATTTGACGTTGTTCGGTTTCACGGGCACTTTGGGAGCCGCGGTTTGCAGCAAAATTTTGTGCTATGATGGCACTTCAAGCAAATTTTAATTAGGACATGATGGTATTCGCGCCAGGGTGTTTTCTCTGGCTTTCTTTTTGCAGGAGTTTCCCTAGGTCCCAACTTTGCAGAATTTCAGAAAACGCGCGCTGAGGGTTTCCTTGGCAAATTTGACGTTGCTCGGCTTCACGGGCACTTTGGGAGCCGCGGTTTGCAGCAAAATTTTGTGCTATGATGGCACTTCAAGCAAATTTTAATTAGGACATGATGGTATTCGCGCCAGGGTGTTTTTTCTGGCCTATTTTTTGCAGGAGTTTCCCCTGGCCCAATTTTGCAGAAATTCAGAAAACGCGCGCTGAGGGTCCCCTTGGCAAATTTGACAAAGCTCGGCTCCACGGGCACTTTGGGAGGCCGGTTTGCAGCAAAATGTTGTGCTAGGTTGGTACTTTAAGGAAATTTTAGTTAGGACATGATGGCATTCGCGCGAGGATGTTTTTTCTGCCCTTCTTTTTGAAGGAGTTTGCCGTGGTCCCAACTTTGCAGAATTTCAGAAAACGCCCGCTGGGGGTCCCCTTGGAAAATTTAACATAGCTCGGCTCCACGGGCACTTTGGGAGGCGCGATTTGCAGCAAAAGGTTGTGCTAGGTTGGCACTTGAAGGAAATTTAAGTAAGGACATGATGGTATTCGTGCCAGGGTGTTTTTTCTGGCCTTTCTTTTGCAGGAGTTTGCCCTGGTCCCAACTTTGCAGAATTTCAGAAAACGCGCGCTGGGGGTCCCCTTGGCAAATTTGACATAGCTCGGTACCACGGGCACTTTGGGAGACGCGGTTTGCAGCAAAATGTTGTGCTAGGTTGGCACTTTAAGGAAATTGTAGTTACGACATGATGACATTCGCGCCAGGGTTTTTTTTTGGCCTTCTCTTTGCAGGAGTTTGCCCTGGTCCCAACTTTGCAGAATTTCAGAAAACGCGCGCTGGGGGTCCCCTTGGCAAATTTGACATAGCTCGGCTCCACGGGCACTTTAGGACGCGCGGTTTGCAGCAAAATGTTGAGCTAGGTAAACACTTCAAGGAAATTCTAGTATAGACATGATGGCATTCGCGCCAGGGTGTTTTTTCTGGCCTTCTTTTTGCAGGAGTTTGCCCTGGTCCCAACTTTGCAGAATTTCAGAAAACGCGCGCTGGGGGTCCGCTTGGCAAATTTGACATAGCTCGGCTCCACGGGCACTTTGGGAGGCGCGGTTTGCAGCAAAATGTTGTGCTAGCATGGCACTTGAAGAAAATGCTAATTAGGACATGATGGTATTTGCGCCAGGGTGTTTTCTGTGGCCTTCTTTTTGCAGGAGTTTCCCCTAATCCGAACTTTGGAGAATTTCAGAAAACGCGCGCTAAGGGTCCCCTTGGCAAATTTGACGTAGCTCGGCTTTACGGGCACTTTGGGAGCCACGGTTTGCAGCAAAATGTTGTGCTAGGATGGAACTTTAAGGAAATTTTAAATAACACATGATGGCATTCGCGCCAGGGTGTTTTTCTGTGGCCTTCTTTTTGCAGGAGTTTCCTCTGCTCCCAACTTTACAGAATTTGAGAAAACGAGCGCTGAGGGTCCCCTTGGCAAATTTGACGTAGCTCGGCTTCACGGGCACTTTGGAAGCCGCGGTTTGCAGCAAAATGTTGTGCTAGGTTGGCACTTGAAGGAAATCTTAGTTAGCACATGATGGCGATCGCGCCAGGCTGTTTTTTTCTGGCCTTGTTTTTGCAGAAGTTTGCCCTGGTCCCAACTTTGCAGAATTTCAGAAAACGCGCGCTGGGGGCCCCCTTGGCAAATTTGACATAGCTCGGCTCCACGGGCACTTTGGGAGGTGCAGTTTGCAGCAAAATGTTGTGCTAGGTTGGCACTTGAAGAAAGTCGTAGTTAGCATATGATGGCATTCGCGCCAGGGTGTTTTTTGTGGCCTTCTTTTTGCAGGAGTTTGCCCTGGTCCCAACTTTGCAGAATTTCAGAAAACGCGCGCTGGTGGTCCCCTTGGAAAATTTGACATAGCTCGGCTCCACGGGCACTTTGGGAGGCGCGGTTTGCAGCAAAATGTTGTGCTAGGTTGGCACTTGAAGGAAATTTTAGTAAGGACATCATGGCATTTGCGCCAGGGTGTTTTTTCTTGCCCTTCTTTTGCAGGAGTTTGCCCTGGTCCCAACTTTGCAGAATTTAAGAAAACGCGCGCTGGGGGTCCCCTTGGCAAGTTTGACATAGCTCGGTACCACAGGCACTTTGGGAGGCGCGGTTTGCAGCAAAATGTTGTGCTAGGTTGGCACTTGAAGGAAATTGTAGTTAGGAGATGATGGCATTCGCGCCAGGGTGTTTTTTCTTGCCTTCTTTTTGCAGGAGTTTGCCCTGGTCCCAACTTTGCAGAATTTCAGAAAACGCGCGCTGGTGGTCCCCTTGGCAAATTTGACATAGCTCGGCTCCACGGGCACTTTAGGAGGCGTGGTTTGAGGCAAAATGTTGTGCTAGGTGGACACTTCAAGGAAATTCTAGTTAGGACATGATGGCATTCGCGTCAGGGTGTTTTTTCTTGCCTTCTTTTTGCAGGAGTTTGCCCTGGTCTCAACTTTGCAGAATTTCAGAAAACGCGCGCTGGGGGTCCCCTTGGCCAATTTGACATAGCTCGGCTCCACGGGCACTTTGGGAGGCGCAGTTTGCAGCAAAATGTTGTGCTAGGTTGGCACTTGAAGGAAATCTTAGTTAGGATATGATGGCATTCGCGCCAGGGTGTTTTTTTCTGGCCTTCTTTTTGCAGGAGTTTGCCCTGGTCCAAACTTTGCAGAATTTCAGAAAACGCGCGCTGGGGGTCCCCTTGGCAAATTTGACATAGCTCGACTCCACGGGCACTTTGGGAGGCGCGGTTTGCAGCAAAATGTTGTGCTAGGTTGGCACTTGAAGGAAATCCTAGTAAGGACATGATGGCATTCGCGCCAGGGTGTTTTTTCTGGAGTTTCTTTTGCAGGAGTTTGCCCTGGTCCCAACTTTGCAGAATTTCAGAAAACGCGCGCTGGGGGTCCCCTTTGCAAATTTGACATAGCTCGGTACCACGGGCACTTTGGGAGGCGCGGTTTGCAGCAAAATATTATGCTAGGTTGGCACTTTAAGGAAATTTTAGTTAAGACATGATGGCATTGGCGCCAGGGTGTTTTTTCTGGCCTTCTTTTTGCAGTAGTTTGCCCTGGTCCCAACTTTGCAGAATTTCAGAAAACGCGCATTTGGGGTCCCCTTGGCAAATTTGACATAGCTCGGCTCCACGGGAACTTTGGGAGGCGCAGTTTGCAGCAAAATGTTGTGCTAGGTTAGCACTTAAGGGAAATCTTAGTCAGGATATGATGGCATTCGCGCCAGGGTGTCTTTTCTGGCCTTTTTTTTGCAGGAGTTTGCCCTGGTCCCAACTTTGCAGAATTTCAGAGAACGCGCGCTGGGGGTCCGCTTGGCAAATTAGACATAGCTCGGCTCCACGGGCACTTTGGGAGGCGCGGTTTGCAGCAAAATGTTGTGCTAGGCTGGCACTTAAGGGAAATCGTAGTTAGGATATCATGGCATTCGCGCCAAAGTGTTTTTTCTGGCCTTTCTTTTGCAGGAGTTTGCCCTGGTCCCAACTTTGCAGAATTTCAGAAAACGCGCGCTGGGGGTCCCCTTGGCAAATTTGACATAGCTCGGCTCCACGGGCACTTTGGGAGGCGCAGTCTGCAGCAAAATGTTGTGCTGGGTTGGATCTTTAAGGAAATGCTACCTAGAACATGATGGCATTCGCGCCAGGGTGTTTTTTTCGGCCTTCTTTTTGCAGGAGTTTTCCCTGGTCCTAACTTTGCAGAATTTCAGAAAACGCGCGCTCGGGGTCGCCTTGGCAAATTTGACATAGCTCGGCTCCACGGGCACTTTGGGAGGCGCAGTCTGCAGCAAAATGTTGTGCTAGGTTGGCACTTGAAGAAAATGCTAATTAGGACATGATGGTATTTGCGCCAGGGTGTTTTCTGTGGCCTTCTTTTTGCAGGAGTTTCCCCTAATCCGAACTTTGGAGAATTTCAGAAAACGCGCGCTAAGGGTCCCCTTGGCAAATTTGACGTAGCTCGGCTTTACGGGCACTTTGGGAGCCACGGTTTGCAGCAAAATGTTGTGCTAGGATGGAACTTTAAGGAAATTTTAAATAACACATGATGGCATTCGCGCCAGGGTGTTTTTCTGTGGCCTTCTTTTTGCAGGAGTTTCCTCTGCTCCCAACTTTACAGAATTTGAGAAAACGAGCGCTGAGGGTCCCCTTGGCAAATTTGACGTAGCTCGGCTTCACGGGCACTTTGGAAGCCGCGGTTTGCAGCAAAATGTTGTGCTAGGTTGGCACTTGAAGGAAATCTTAGTTAGCACATGATGGCGATCGCGCCAGGCTGTTTTTTTCTGGCCTTGTTTTTGCAGAAGTTTGCCCTGGTCCCAACTTTGCAGAATTTCAGAAAACGCGCGCTGGGGGCCCCCTTGGCAAATTTGACATAGCTCGGCTCCACGGGCACTTTGGGAGGTGCAGTTTGCAGCAAAATGTTGTGCTAGGTTGGCACTTGAAGAAAGTCGTAGTTAGCATATGATGGCATTCGCGCCAGGGTGTTTTTTGTGGCCTTCTTTTTGCAGGAGTTTGCCCTGGTCCCAACTTTGCAGAATTTCAGAAAACGCGCGCTGGTGGTCCCCTTGGAAAATTTGACATAGCTCGGCTCCACGGGCACTTTGGGAGGCGCGGTTTGCAGCAAAATGTTGTGCTAGGTTGGCACTTGAAGGAAATTTTAGTAAGGACATCATGGCATTTGCGCCAGGGTGTTTTTTCTTGCCCTTCTTTTGCAGGAGTTTGCCCTGGTCCCAACTTTGCAGAATTTAAGAAAACGCGCGCTGGGGGTCCCCTTGGCAAGTTTGACATAGCTCGGTACCACAGGCACTTTGGGAGGCGCGGTTTGCAGCAAAATGTTGTGCTAGGTTGGCACTTGAAGGAAATTGTAGTTAGGAGATGATGGCATTCGCGCCAGGGTGTTTTTTCTTGCCTTCTTTTTGCAGGAGTTTGCCCTGGTCCCAACTTTGCAGAATTTCAGAAAACGCGCGCTGGTGGTCCCCTTGGCAAATTTGACATAGCTCGGCTCCACGGGCACTTTAGGAGGCGTGGTTTGAGGCAAAATGTTGTGCTAGGTGGACACTTCAAGGAAATTCTAGTTAGGACATGATGGCATTCGCGTCAGGGTGTTTTTTCTTGCCTTCTTTTTGCAGGAGTTTGCCCTGGTCTCAACTTTGCAGAATTTCAGAAAACGCGCGCTGGGGGTCCCCTTGGCCAATTTGACATAGCTCGGCTCCACGGGCACTTTGGGAGGCGCAGTTTGCAGCAAAATGTTGTGCTAGGTTGGCACTTGAAGGAAATCTTAGTTAGGATATGATGGCATTCGCGCCAGGGTGTTTTTTTCTGGCCTTCTTTTTGCAGGAGTTTGCCCTGGTCCAAACTTTGCAGAATTTCAGAAAACGCGCGCTGGGGGTCCCCTTGGCAAATTTGACATAGCTCGACTCCACGGGCACTTTGGGAGGCGCGGTTTGCAGCAAAATGTTGTGCTAGGTTGGCACTTGAAGGAAATCCTAGTAAGGACATGATGGCATTCGCGCCAGGGTGTTTTTTCTGGAGTTTCTTTTGCAGGAGTTTGCCCTGGTCCCAACTTTGCAGAATTTCAGAAAACGCGCGCTGGGGGTCCCCTTTGCAAATTTGACATAGCTCGGTACCACGGGCACTTTGGGAGGCGCGGTTTGCAGCAAAATATTATGCTAGGTTGGCACTTTAAGGAAATTTTAGTTAAGACATGATGGCATTGGCGCCAGGGTGTTTTTTCTGGCCTTCTTTTTGCAGTAGTTTGCCCTGGTCCCAACCTTGCAGAATTTCAGAAAACGCGCATTTGGGGTCCCCTTGGCAAATTTGACATAGCTCGGCTCCACGGGAACTTTGGGAGGCGCAGTTTGCAGCAAAATGTTGTGCTAGGTTAGCACTTAAGGGAAATCTTAGTCAGGATATGATGGCATTCGCGCCAGGGTGTCTTTTCTGGCCTTTTTTTTGCAGGAGTTTGCCCTGGTCCCAACTTTGCAGAATTTCAGAGAACGCGCGCTGGGGGTCCGCTTGGCAAATTTGACATAGCTCGGCTCCACGGGCACTTTGGGAGGCGCGGTTTGCAGCAAAATGTTGTGCTAGGCTGGCACTTAAGGGAAATCGTAGTTAGGATATCATGGCATTCGCGCCAAAGTGTTTTTTCTGGCCTTTCTTTTGCAGGAGTTTGCCCTGGTCCCAACTTTGCAGAATTTCAGAAAACGCGCGCTGGGGGTCCCCTTGGCAAATTTGACATAGCTCGGCTCCACGGGCACTTTGGGAGGCGCAGTCTGCAGCAAAATGTTGTGCTGGGTTGGATCTTTAAGGAAATGCTACCTAGAACATGATGGCATTCGCGCCAGGGTGTTTTTTTCGGCCTTCTTTTTGCAGGAGTTTTCCCTGGTCCTAACTTTGCAGAATTTCAGAAAACGCGCGCTCGGGGTCGCCTTGGCAAATTTGACATAGCTCGGCTCCACGGGCACTTTGGGAGGCGCAGTCTGCAGCAAAATGTTGTGCTAGGTTGGCACTTGAAGGAAATCTTAGTTAGGACATGATGGCATTCGCGCCAGGGTGTTTTTTCTGGCCTTCTTTTTGCAGGAGTTTGCCCTGGTCCCAACTTTGCAGAATTTTAGAAAACGCGCGCTGGGGGTCCCCTTGGCAAATTTGATATAGCTCGGCTCTACGGGCACTTTGGGAGGCGCAGTGTGCAGCAAAATGTTATGCTAGGTTGGCACTTTAAGGAAATTTAAGTTAGGACATGATGGCATTCGCGCCAGGGTGTTTTTTCTGGCCTTCTTTTTGCAGGAGTTTGCCCTGGTCCCAACTTTGCAGAATTTCAGAAAACGCGCGCTGGGGGTCCCCTTGGCAAATTTCACATAGCTCGGCTCCACGGGCACTTTGGGAGGCGCGGTTTGCAGCAAAATGTTATGCTAGGTTGGCACTTTAAGGAAATCCTAGTAAAAACATGATGGCGTTCGCGCCAGGGTGTTTTTTCTGGCCTTTCTTTTGCAGAAGTTTGCCCTGGTCCCAACTTTGCAGAATTTCAGAAAACGCGCGCTGGGGGTCCCCTTGGCAAATTTGACATACCTCGGCTCCACGGGCACTTTGGGATGCGCAGTCTGCAGCAAAATGTTGTGCTAGGTTGGAACTTCAAGGAAATGCTACTTAACACATGATGGCATTCGCGCCAGGGTGTTTTTTCCGGCCTTCGTTTTGCAGGAGTTTTCCCTGGTCCTAACTTTGCAGAATTTCAGAAAACGCGCGCTGGGGGTCCCCTTGGCAAATTTGACATAGCTCGGCTCCACGGGCACTTTTGAAGGCGCGGTTTGCAGCAAAATGTTGTGCTAGGTTGGCACTTGAAGGAAATTTTAGTTAGGATATGATGGCATTCGCGCCAGGGTGTTTTTTCTGGCCTTCTTTTTGCAGGAGTTTGCCCTGGTCCCAACTTTGCAGAATTTCAGAAAACGCGCGCTGGGGGTCCCCTTGGCAAATTTGACATAGCTCGGCTCCACGGGCACTTTGGGAGGCGCAGTTTCCAGCAAAATGTTGTGCTAGGTTGGCACTTGAAGGAAATCTTAGTTAGAACATGATGGCATTCGCGCCAGGGTTTTATTCCTGGCCTTCTTTTTGCAGGAGTTTGCCCTGGTCCTAACTTTGCAGAATTTCAGAAAACGCGCGCTGGGGGTCCCCTTGGCAAATTTGACATAGCTCGGCTCCACGGGCACTTTGGGAGGCGCAGTTTCCAGCAAAATGTTGTGCTAGGTTGGCACTTGAAGGAAATTTTAGTTAGAACATGATGGCTTTCGCGCCAGGGTTTTTTTCTTGGCCTTCTTTTTGCAGGAGTTTGCCATGGTACCAACTTTGCAGAATTTCAGAAAACGCCCGGTGGGGGTCCCCTTGGCAAATTTGACATAGCTCGGCTCCACGGGCACTTTGGGAGGCGCGGTTTGCAGTGAAATGTTGTGCTAGGTTGGCACTTTAAGGAAATGGTAGTTAAGACATGATGCCATTCGCGCCAGGGTGTTTTTTTTGGCCTTTTTTTTGCAGGAATTTGCCCTAGTCCCAACTTTGCAGAATTTTAGAAAACGCGCGCTGGGGGTCGCCTTGGCAAATTTGACATAGCTCGGCTCCACGTGTACTTTGGGAGGCGCGGTTTGCAGCAAAATGTTGTGCTATGTTAGCACTTGAAGGAAATCCTAGTTAAGACATGATTACATTCGGGCCAGGGTGTTTTTTCTGGCCTTCTTTTTGCAGGAGTTTGCCCTGGTCCCAACTTTGCAGAATTTCAGAAAACGCGCGCTGGGGGTCGCCTTGGCAAATTTGACATAGCTCGGCTCCACGGGCACTTTGGGAAGCGCGGTTTGCAGCAAAATGTTGTGCTAAGTTGGCACTTGAAGGAAATTTTAGTTAGGACATGATGGCATTCGCCCCAATGTGTTTTTTCTGGCCTTCTTTTCGCAGGAGTTTGCCCTGGTCCCAACTTTGCAGAATTTCAGAAAACGCGCGCTGGGGGTCTCCCGCGTCCAAGGGGACCCCCAGCGCGCGTTTTCTGAAATTCTGCAAAGTTGGGACCAGTGGAAACTACTGCAAAAAAAAGGCCAGAGAAAACACCCTGGCGTTAATGCCATCATGTTTTAACTACGATTTCCTTAAAGTGCCAACCTAGCAGAACATTTTGCTGCAAACCGCGCCTCTTAAAGTGCCCGTGAAGCCGAGCTATGTCAAATTTGCCAAGGGGACCCCCAGCGCGCGTTTTCTGAAATTCTGCAAAGTTGGGACCAGGGGAAACTACTGCAAAAAGAAGGCCAGAAAAAACACCCTGGCGCAAATGCCATTATGTCCTAACTACAATTTCCTTGAAGTCCCAACCTAGCAGAACATTTTGCTGCAAACCGCGCTTCTTAAAGTGCCCGTGAAGCGGAGCTATGTTAAATTTACCAAGGGGACCCCCAGCGCGCGTTTTCTGAAATTCTCCAAAGTTGAGAGCAGGGGAAACTACTGCAAAAAGAAGGCCAAAAAAAACACGCTGGCGCCAATGCCATCATGTCCTAACTAGAATTTCCTCAAAGTGCCAAGCTAGCAAAACATTTTGCTGCAAACCGCGCCTCTTAAAGTGCCCGTGAAGCCGAGGTATGTCAAATTTGTCAAGGGGACCCCCAGCGCGCGTTTTCTGAAATTCTGCAAAGTTGGGACCAGGGGAAGCTACTGCAAAGAGAAGGCCAGAAAAAACACCCTGTCGCCAATGCCATCTTGTCTTAACTACAATTTTCTTCAAGTGCCAACCTAGCAGAACATTTTGCTGCAAACCGCGCCTCTTAAAGTGCCCGTGAAGCCGAGCTATGTCAAATTTGCCAAGGGGACCCCCAGCGCGCGTTTTCTAAAATTCTGCAAAGTTGGGACCAGGGGAAACTACTGCAAAAAGAAGGCCAGAAAAAACACCCTGGCGCCAATGCCACAATGTCCTAACAACAAATTCCTTAAAGTGCCATCTTAGTAGAACATTTTGCTGCAAACCGCGCCTCTTAAAGTGCCCGTGAAGCCGAGCTATGTCAAATTTGCCAAGAGGACCCCCAGCGCGCGTTTTCTGAAATTCTGCAAAGTTGGGACCAGGGGAAACTACTGCAAAAAGAAGGCCAGAAAAAACACCCTGTCGCCAATGCCATCATGTCTTAACTAAAATTTCCTTAAAGTGCCAGCCCAGCAGAACATTTTGTTGCAAACCGCGCCTCTTAAAGTGCCCGTGAAGCCGAGCTATGTCAAATTTGCCAAGGGTACCCCCAGCGCGCGTTTTCTGAAATTCTGCAAACTTGGGACCACGGGAAACTACTGCAAAAAGAAGGCCAGAAAAAACACCCTGGGGTGAACTCCATCGTGTCCTAACTAGGATTTGCTTAAAGTGCCAACCTAGTACAACATTTTGCTGCAAATCGCGCCTCTTAAAGTGCCCGTGAAGCCGAGCTATGTCAAATTTGCCAAGGGGACCCCAGCGCGCGTTTTCTGAAATTCTGCAAAGTTGGGACCAGTGGAAACTACTGCAAAAAAAAGGCCAGAGAAAACACTCTGGCGTTAATGCCATCATGTCCTAACTGCAATTTCCTTAAAGTGCTAACCTAGCAGAAAATTTTGCTGCAAACCGCGCCTCTTAAAGTGCCCGTGAAGCCGAGCTATGTCAAATTTGCCAAGGGGACCCCCAGCGCGCGTTTTCTGAAATTCTGCAAAGTTGGGACCAGGGGAAACTACTGCAAAAAGAAGGCCAGAAAAAACACCCTGGCGCCAATGCCATTATGTCCTAACTACAATTTCCTTAAAGTCCCAACCTAGCAGAACATTTTGCTGCAAACCGCGCTTCTTAAAGTGCCCGTGAAGCCGAGCTATGTCAAATTTACCAAGGGGACCCCCAGCGCGCGTTTTCTGAAATTCTGCAAAGTTGGGACCAGGGGAAACTACTGCAAAAAGAAGGCCAGAAAAAACACCCTGGCGCCAATGCCATCATGTCCTAACTAAAATTTCCTCAAGGTGCCAAGCTAGCAGAACATTTTGCTGCAAATCGCGCCTCTTAAAGTGCCCGTGAATCCGAGCTATGTCAAATTTGCCAAGGGGACCCCCAGCGCGCGTTTTCTGAAATTCTGCAAAGTTGGGACCAGGGGAAACTACTGCAAAAACAAGGCCAGAAAAAACACCCTGGCGCCAATGCCATCATGTCTTAACTAACATTTCCTTAAAGTGCCAACCTAGCAGAACATTTTGCTGCAAACCGCGCCTCTTGAACTGCCCGTGAAGCCGAGCTATGTCAAATTTGCCAAGGGGACCCCCAGCGCGCGTTTTCTGAAATTCTGCAAAGTTGGGACCAGGGGAAACTACTGCAAAAAGAAGGCAAGAAAAAACACCCTGGCGCCAATGCCATCATGTCCTAACTAGAATTTCCTTCAAGTGCCAACCTAGCAGAACATTTTGCTGCAAACTGCGCCTCTTAAAGTGCCCGTGAAGCCGAGCTATGTCAAATTTGCCAAGGGGACCCCCAGCGCGCGTTTTCTGAAATTCTGCAAAGTTGGGACCAGGGGAAACTACTGTAAAAAGAAGGCCATAAAAAACACCCTGGCGCCAATGCCATCATGTTCTCACTAGAATTTGCTTGAAGTGCCAACCTAGTAGAACATTTTGCTGGAAACTGCGTTTCTTAAAGTGCCCGTGAAGTCGAGCTATGTCAAATTTGCCAAGAGGACCCCCAGCGCGCGTTTTCTGAAATTCTGCAAAGTTGGGACCAGGGGAAACTACTGCAAAAAGAAGGCCAGAAAAAACACCCTGGCGCCAATGCCATCATGTCCTAACTACAATTTGCTTGAAGTGCCAACCTAGCAGAACATTTTGCTGCAAACCGCGCCTCTTAAAGTGCCCGTGAAGCCGAGCTATGTCAAATTTGCCAAGAGGACCCCCAGCGCGCGTTTTCTGAAATTCTGCAAAGTTGGGACCAGGGGAAACAACTGCAAAAAGAAGGCCAGAAAAAACACCCTGACGCCAATGCCATCATGAGTTTACTAGGATTTCCTTAAAGTGCCGATCTAGCAAAACATTTTGCTGCAAACCGCGCCTCTTAAAGTGCCCGTGAAGCCGAGCTATGTTAAATTTGCCAAGGGGACCCCCAGCGCGCGTTTTCTTAAATTCTGCAAAGTTGGGACCAGGGGAAACTACTGCAAAAAGAAGGCCAGAAAAAACACCCTGGCGCCAATGCCATCATGTCCTAACTAGAATGTGCTTGAAGTGCCAACCTAGCAAAACATTTTGGGGCAAACCGCGCCTCTTAAGGTGCCCGTGACGCCGAGCTATGTCAAATTTGCCAAGGGGACCCCCAGCGCGCGTTTTCTGAAATTCTGCAAAGTTGGGACCAGGGGAAACTACTGCAAAAAAAAGGCCAGAAAAAACACCCTGGCGCCAATGGCATCATGTCCTAACTAAAATTTTCTTCAAGTGTTAACCTAGCAGAACATTTTGCTGCAAACCGCGCCTCTTAAAGTGCCCGTGACGCCGAGCTATGTCAAATTTGCCAAGGCGACCCCCAGCGCGCGTTTTCTGAAATTCTGCAAAGTTGGGATCAGGGGAAACTACTGCAAAAAGAAGGCCACAAAAAACACCCTGGCGCATATTCCATCATGTCTTAACTAAGATTTTCTTAAAGTGCCAACATAGCAGAACATTTTGCTGCAAACCGCGCCTCTTAAAGTGCCCGTGAAGCCGAGCTATGTCAAATTTGCCAAGGGGACCCTTAGCGCGCGTTTTCTGAAATTCTGCAAAGTTGGGACCAGGGAAAACTACTGCAAAAAGAAGGCCAGAAAAAACACCCTGGAGCCAATGCCATTATGTCCTAACTAAAATTTCCTTGAAGTGCCAACCCAGCAAAACATTTTACTGCAAACCGCGCCTCTTAAAGTGCCCGTGAAGCCGAGCTATGTCAAATTAGCCAAGGAGACCCCCAGCGCGCGTTTTCTGAAATTCTGCAAAGTTGGGACCAGGGGAAACTACTGCAAAAAGAAGGCCATAAAAAACACCCTGGCACCAATGGCATCATGTCCTAACTAGAATTTTCTTCAAGTGTTAACCTAGCAGAACATTTTGCTGCAAACCGCGCCTCTTAAAGTGCCCGTGACGCCAAACAATGTCAAATTTTCCAAGGGGACCCCCAGCGCGCGTTTTCTGAAATTCTGCAAAGTTGGGATCAGGGGAAACTACTGCAAAAAGAAGGCCAGAAAAAACACGCTGGCGCCAATGCCATCATGTCTTAACTACAATTTTCTTGAAGTGCTAACCTAGCAGAACATTTTGCTGCAAACCGCGCCTCTTAAAGTGCCCGTGAAGCCGAGCTATGTCAAATTTACCAAGGGGACCCCCAGCGCGCGTTTTCTAAAATTCTGCAAAGTTGGGACCAGGGGAAACTACTGCAAAAAGAAGGCCAGTAAAAACACCCTGGCGCCAATTGCATCATGTCCTAACTAGAATTTCCTTCAAGTGCCAACCTAGCAAAACATTTTGGGGCACACCGCGCCTCTTAAGGTGCCCGTGACGCCGAGCTATGTCAAATTTGCCAAGTGGACCCCCAGCGCGCGTTTTCTGAAATTTTTCAAAGTTGGGACCAGGGGAAACTACTGCCAAAAGAAGGCCAGAAAAAACACCCTCGCGCCAATGGCATCATGTCCTAACTAGAATTTTCGTCAAGTGTTAACCTAGCAGAACATTTTGCTGCAAACCGCGCCTCTTAAAGTGCCCGTGACGCCGAGCAATGTCGAATTTGCCAAGGGGACCCCCAGTGCGCGTTTTCTGAAATTCTGCAAAGTTGGGATCAGGGGAAACTACTGCAAAAAGAAGGCCACAAAAAACACCCTGGCGCCAATGCCATCATGTCTTAACTACAATTTTCTTCAAGTGCCAACCTAGCAGAACATTTTGCTGCAAACCGCGCCTCTTAAAGTGCCCGTGAAGCCAAGCTATGTCAAATTTACCAAGGGGACCCCCAGCGCGCGTTTTCTAAAATTCTGCAAAGTTGGGACCAGGGGAAACTACTGCAAAAAGAAGGCCAGAAAAAACACCCTGGCGCCAATGCCATCATGTCCTAACTAAGATTTCCTTCAAGTTCCAACCTAGCAAAACATTTTGCTGCAAATCGCGCCTCTTAAAGTGCCCGTGAAGCCGAGCTATGTCAAATTTGCCAAGGGGACCCCCAACGCGCGTTTTCTGAAATTATGCAAAGTTGGGACCAGGGGAAACTTTTGCAAAAAGAAGGCCAGAAAAAACACCCTGGCGCCAATAGCAACATGTCCTAACTAGAATTTCCTTGAAGTGCCAACCTAGCAAAACATTTTGGGGCAAACCGCGCCTCTTAAGGTGCCCGTGACGCCGAGCTATGTCAAATTTGCCAAGGGGACCCCTAGCGCGCGTTTTCTGAAATTCTGCAAAGTTGGGACCAGGGGAAACTACTGCAAAAAAAAGGCCAGAAAAAACACCCTGGCGCCAATGGCATCATGTCCTAACTAGAATTTTCTTCAAGTGTTAACCTAGCAGAAGATTTTGCTGCAAACCGCGCCTCTTAAAGTGCCCGTGACGCCGAGCTATGTCAAATTTGCCAAGGCGACCCCCAGCGCGCGTTTTCTGAAATTCTGCAAAGTTGGGATCAGGGGAAACTACTGCAAAAAGGAGGCCACAAAAAACACCCTGGCGCCAATGCCATCATGTGTTAACTAAGATTTTCTTGAAGTGCCAACATAGCAGAACACTTTGTTGCAAACCGCGCCTCTTAAAGTGCCCGTGAAGCCGAGCTATGTCAAATTTGCCAAGGGGACCCCCAGCGCGCGTTTTCTGAAATTCTGCAAAGTTGGGACCAGGGGAAACTACTGCAAAAAGAAGGCCATAAATAAAACTCTGGCGCCAATGCCATCATGTCCTAACTAAAATTTCCTTAAAGTGCCAACCTAGCACAACATTTTGCTGCAAACCGTGCCTCTTAAAGTGCCCGTGAAGCCGAGCTATGTCAAATTTGCCAAGGGGACCCTTAGCGCGCGTTTTCTGAAATTCTGCAAAGTTGGGACCAGGGAAAACTACTGCAAAAAGAAGGCCAGAAAAAACACCCTGGCGCCAATGCCATGATGTCCTAACTAGGATTTCCTTGAAGCGCCAACCTAGCAAAACATTTTGCTTCAAACCGCGCCTCTTAAAGTGCCCGTGAAGCCGAGGTATGTCAAATTTGCCAAGGGGACTCCCAGCGCGCGTTTTCTGAAATTCTGCAAAGTTGGGACCAGGGGAAACTACTGCAAAAAGAAGGCCAAAAAAACACCCTGGCGCCAATGGCATCATGTCCTAACTAGAATTTTCTTCAAGTGTTAACCTAGCAGAACATTTTGCTGCAAACCGCGCCTCTTAAAGTGCCCGTGACGCCGAGCAATGTCAAATTTGCCAAGGGGACCCCCAGCGCGCGTTTTCTGAAATTCTGCAAAGTTGGGATCAGGGGAAACTACTGCAAAAAGAAGGCCAGAAAAAACACGCTGGCGCCAATGCCATCATGTCTTAAGTAGAATTTTCTTAAAGTGCCAACCTAGCAGAACATTTTGCTGCAAACCGCGCCTCTTAAAGTGCCCGTGAAACCGAGCTATGTCAAATTTACCAAGGGGACCCCCAGCGCGCGTTTTCTAAAATTCTGCAAAGTTGGGACCAGGGGAAACTACTGCAAAAAGAAGGCCAGAAAAAACACCGTGGCGCCAATGTCATCATGTCCTAACTTAAATTTCCTTGAAGTTCCAACCTAGCAGAACATTTTGCTGCAAATCGCGCCTCTTAAAGTGCCCGTGAAGCCGAGCTATGTCAAATTTGCCAAGGGGACCCCCACCGCGCGTTTTCTGAAATTCTGCAAAGTTGGGACCAGGGGAAACTACTGCAAAAAGAAGGCCAGTAAAAACACCCTAGCGCCAATAGCATCATGTCCTAACTAGAATTTCCTTGAAGTGCCAACCTAGCAAAACATTTTGGGGCAAACCGCGCCTCTTAAGGTGCCCGTGACGCCGAGCTATGTCAAATTTTCCTAGTGGACCCCCAGCGCGCGTTTTCTGAAATTTTTCAAAGTTGGGACCAGGGGAAACTACTGCAAAAAGAAGGCCAGAAAAAACACCCTGGCGCCAATGGCATCATGTCCTATCTAGAATTTTCTTCAAGTGTTAACCTAGCAGAACATTTTGCTGCAAACCGCGCCTCTTAAAGTGCCCGTGACGCCAAACTATGTCAAATTTGCCAAGGGGACCCCCAGCGCGCGTTTTCTGAAATTCTGCAAAGTTGGGACCAGGGGAAACTACTGCAAAAAGAAGGCCAGAAAAAACACCCTGGCGCCAATGTTATCATGTTTCAATTACGATTTCCTTGAAGTGCCAACCTAGCAAAACATTTTGCTGCAAACCGCGCCTCCCAAAGTGCCCGTGAAGCCGAGCTATGTCAAATTTGCCAAGGGGACCCCCAGCGCGCCTTTTCTGAAATTCTGCAAAGTTGGGACCAGGGGAAACTACTGCAAAAAAAGGCCAGGAAAAACACCCTGGCGCCAATGACATCATGTCCTAACTATAATTTCCTTAAAGTGCCAACCTAGCAGAACATTTTGCTGCAAACCGCGCCTCTTAAAGTGCCCGTGAAGCCGAGCTATGTCAAATTTGCCAAGGGGACCCCCAGCGCGCGTTTTCTGAAATTCTGCAAAGTTGGGACCAGGGGAAACTACTGCAAAAAGAAGGCCAAAAAAACACCCTAAGGTAAATGCCATCATGTTCTAACTAAAATTTCCTTAAAGTGCCAACCTAGCAGAACATTTTGCTGCAAACCGCGCTTCTTAAAGTGCCCGTGAAGCCGAGCTATGTCAAATTTGCCAAGGGGACCCTTAGCGCGCGTTTTATGAAATTCTGCAAAGTTGGGACCAGGGGAAACTACTGCAAAAAGAAGGCCAGAAAAAACACCCTGGCGCCAATGCCATCATGTCCTAACTAAGATTTCCTTGAAGTGCCAACCTAGCAGAACATTTTGCTGCAAACCGCGCCTCTTAAAGTGCCCGTGAAGCTGAGCTATGTCAATTTTGCCAAGGGGACCCCCAGCGCGCGTTTTCTGAAATTCTGCAAAGTTGGGACCAGGGGAAACTACTGCAAAAAGAAGGCCAAAAAAACACCCTAAGGTAAATGCCATCATGTTCTAACTAAAATTTCTTTAAAGTGCCAACCTAGCAGAACATTTTGCTGCAAACCGCGCCTCTTAAAGTGCCCGTGAAGCTGAGCTATGTCAATTTTGCCAAGGGGACCCCCAGCGCGCGTTTTCTGAAATTCTGCAAAGTTGGGACCAGGGGAAACTACTGCAAAAAGAAGGCCAGAAAAAACACCCTGGCGCCAATGCCATCATGTCCTAACTAAGATTTCCTTGAAGTGCCAACCTAGCAGAACATTTTGCTGCAAACCGCGCCTCTTAAAGTGCCCGTGAAGCTGAGCTATGTCAATTTTGCCAAGGGGACCCCCAGCGCGCGTTTTCTGAAATTCTGCAAAGTTAAGATTAGGGGAAACTACTGCAAAAAGAAGGCCAGAAAAAACACCCTGGCGCCAATGCCATCATGCCTTAACTACGATTTCTTTAAAGAGCCAACCTAGCAGAACATTTTGCTGCAAACCGCGCCTCTTAAAGTGCCCGTGAAGCCGAGCTATGTTAAATTTGCCAAGGGGACCCCCAGCGCGCGTTTTCTGAAATTCTGCAAAGTTGGGACCAGGGGAAACTACTGCAAAAAGAAGGCCAGAAAAAACACCCTGGCGCCAATGCCATCATGTCCTAACTACATTTTCCTTAAAGTGTTAACCTAGCAGAACATTTTGCTGCAAACCGCGCCTCTTAAAGTGCCCGTGAAGCCGAGCTATGTCAAATTTGCCAAGGGGACCCCCAGCGCGCGTTTTCTAAAATTCTGCAAAGTTGGGACCAGGGAAAACTACTGCAAAAAGAAGGCCAGAAAAAACACCCTGGCGCCAATGCCATCATGTCCTGACTAAGATTTGCTTAAAGTGCCAACCTAGCAGAACATTTTGCTGCAAACCGCGCCTCTTAAAATGCCCGTGAAGCCGAGCTATGTCAAATTTGCCAAGGGGACCCCCAGCGCGCGTTTTCTGAAATTCTGCAAAGTTGGGACCAGGGGAATCTTTTGCAAAAAGAAGGCCAGAAAAAACACCCTTAAGCCAATGGCATCATGTCCTAACTACAATTTCCATGAAGTGCCAACCTAGCAAAACATTTTGCGGCAAACCGCGCCTCTTAAGGTGCCCGTGACGCCGAGCTATGTCAAATTTGCCAAGGGGACCCCCAGCGCGCGTTTTTCTGAAATTCTGCAAAGTTGGGACCAGGGGAAACTACTGCAAAAAGAAGGCCATAAAAAACACCCTAACGCCAATGCCATCATGTCTTAACTACAATTTCCTTGAAGTGCCACCCTAGCAGAACGATTTGCTGCAAACCGCGCCTCTTAAAGTGCCCGTGAAGCCGAGCTATGTCAAATTTGCCAAGGGGACCCCCAGCGCGCGTTTTCTGAAATTCTGCAAAGTTGGGACCAGGGGAAACTACTGCAAAAAGAAGGCCAAAAAAACACCCTGAGGTAAATGCCATCATGTTCTAACTAAAATTTCCTTAAAGTGCCAACCTAGCAGAACATTTTGCTGCAAACCGCGCCTCTTAAAGTGCCCGTGAAGCCGAGCTATGTCAAATTTGCCAAGGGGACCCTTAGCGCGCGTTTTCTGAAATTCTGCAAAGTTGGGACCAGGGGAAACTACTGCAAAAAGAAGGCCAGAAAAAACACCCTGTCGCCAATGCCATCATGTCCTAACTAACATTTCCTTGAAGTGCCAACCTAGCAGAACATTTTGCTGCAAACCGCGCCTCTTAAAGTGCGCGTGAAGCTGAGCTATGTCAAATTTGCCAAGGGGACCCCCAGCGCGCGTTTTCTGAAATTCTGCAAAGTTGGGACCAGGGGAAACTACTGCAAAAAGAAGGCCAGAAAAAACACCCTGGCGACAATGGCTTCGTGTCCTAAGTTAAATTTCCTTAAAGAGTGAACCTAGCAAAACATTTTGCTGCAAACCGCGCCTCTTAAAGTGCCCGTGACGCCGAGCTATGTCAAATTTGCCAAGGGGACCCCCAGCGCGCGTTTTCTGAAATTCTGCAAAGTTAAGATTAGGGGAAACTACTGCAAAAAGAAGACCAGAAAAAACACCCTGGCGCCAATGCCATCATGCCTTAACTACGATTTCCTTAAAGTGCCAACCTAGCAGAACATTTTGCTGCAAACCGCGCCTCTTAAAGTGCCCGTGAAGCCGAGCTATGTTAAATTTGCCAAGGGGACCCCCAGCGCGCGTTTTCTGAAATTCTGCAAAGTTGGGACCAGGGGAAACTACTGCAAAAAGAAGGCCAGAAAAAACACCCTGGCGCCAATGCTATCATGTCTTAACTAGGATTTCCTTAAAGTGCCAACCTAGCAGAACATTTTGCTGCAAACCGCGCCTCTTAAAGTGCCCGTAAAGCCGAGCTATGTCAAATTTGCCAAGGGGACCCCCAGCGTGCGTTTTCTAAAATTCTGCAAAGTTGGGACCAGGGGAAACTACTGCAAAAAGAAGGCCAGAAAAAACACCCTGGCGCCAATGCCATCATGTCTCAACTAGAATTTCCTTAAAGTGCCAACCTAGCAGAACATTTTGCTGCAAACCGCGCCTCTTAAAGTGCCCGTAAAGCCGAGCTATGTCAAATTTGCCAAGGGGACCCCCAGCGTGCGTTTTCTAAAATTCTGCAAAGTTGGGACCAGGGGAAACTACTGCAAAAAGAAGGCCAGAAAAAACACCCTGGCGCCAATGCCATCATGTCCTAACTAAAATTTCCTTAAAGTGCCAACCTAGCAGAACATTTTGCTGCAAACCGCGCCTCTTAAAGTGCCCGTAAAGCCGAGCTATGTCAAATTTGCCAAGGGGACCCCCAGCGTGCGTTTTCTAAAATTCTGCAAAGTTGGGACCAGGGGAAACTACTGCAAAAAGAAGGCCAGAAAAAACACCCTGGCGCCAATGCCATCATGTCCTGACTAAGATTTTTTTAACGTGCCAACCTAGCAGAACATTTTGCTGCAAACCGCGCCTCTTAAAATGCCCGTGAAGCCGAGCTATGTCAAATTTGCCAAGGGGACCCCCAGCGCGCGTTTTCTGAAATTCTGCAAAGTTGGGACCAGGGGAAACTTTTGCAAAAAGAAGGCCAGAAAAAACCCCCTGGCGCCAATGGCATCATGTCCTAACTAGAATTTCCATGAAGTGCCAACCTAGCAAAACATTTTGCGGCAAACCGCGCCTCTTAAGGTGCCCTTGACGCCGAGCTATGTCAAATTTGCCAAGGGGACCCCCAGCGCGCGTTTTTCTGAAATTCTGCAAAGTTAGGACCAGGGGAAACTACTGCAAAAAGAAGGCCATAAAAAAAACCCTAACGCCAATGCCATCATGTCTTAATTACAATTTCCTTCAAGTGCCAACCTAGCAGAACATTTTGCTGCAAACCGCGCCTCTTAAAGTGCCCGTGAAGCCCAGCTATGTCAAATTTGCCAAGGGGACCCCCAGCGCGCGTTTTCTGAAATTCTGCAAAGTTGGGACCAGGGGAAACTACTGCAAAAAGAAGGCCAAAAAAAACACCCTGAGGTAAATGCCATCATCTTCTAACTAAAATTTCCTTAAAGTGCCAACCTAGCAAAACATTTTGCTGCAAACCGCGCCTCTTAAAGTGCCCGTGAACCCAAGCTATGTCAAATTTGCCAAGGGGACCCTTAGCGCGCGTTTTCTGAAATTCTGCAAAGTTGGGACCAGGGGAAACTACTGCAAAAAGAAGGCCAGAAAGAACACCCTGGCGCCAATGGCAACATGACCTAACTAGAATTTCCTTAAAGTGTTAACCTAGCAGAACATTTTGCTGCAAACCGCGCCTCTTAAAGTGCCCGTGACGCCGAGCTATGTCAAATTTGCCAAGGGGACCCCCAGCGCGCGTTTTCTGAAATTCTGCAAAGTTGGGACCAGGGGAAACTACTGCAAAGAGAAGGCCAGAAAAAACACCCTTGCGCCTACGCCATCATGTCCTAACTAGGATTTCCTTAAAGTGCCAACCTAGCAAAACATTTTGCTGCAAACCGCGCCTCTTAAAGTGCCCGTGAAGCTGAGCTATGTCAAATTTGCCAAGGGGACCCCCAGCGCGCGTTTTCTGAAATTCTGCAAAGTTGGGACCAGGGGAAACTACTGCAAAAAGAAGGCCAGAAAAAACACCCTGGCGCCAATAGCATCGTGTCCTAACTTAAACTTCCTTCAAGTGTTAACCTAGCAGAACATTTTGCTGCAAACCGCGCCTCTTAAAGTGCCCGTGACGCCGAGCTATGTCAAATTTGCCAAGGGGACCCCCAGCGCGCGTTTTCTGAAATTCTGCAAAGTTAAGATTAGGGGAAACTACTGCAAAAAGAAGACCAGAAAAAACACCCTGGCGCCAATGCCATCATGCCTTAACTACAATTTCATTAAAGTGCCAACCTAGCAGAACATTTTGCTGCAAACCGCGCCTCTTAAAGTGCCCGTAAAGCCGAGCTATGTTAAATTTGCCAAGGGGACCCCCAGCGCGCGTTTTCTGAAATTCTGCAAAGTTGGGACCAGGGGAAACTACTGCAAAAAGAAAGCCAGAAAAAACACCCTGGCGCCAATGCCATCATGTCGTAACTAAAATTTCCTTAAAGTGCCAACCTAGCAGAACATTTTGCTGCAAACCGCGCCTCTTAAAGTGCCCGTGAAGCCGAGCTATGTCAAATTTGCCAAGGGGACCCCCAGCGCGCGTTTTCTAAAATTCTGCAAAGTTGGGACCAGGGGAAACTACTGCAAAAAAAAAGGCCAGAAAAAACACCCTGGCGCCAATGCCATCATGTCCTGACTAAGATTTCCTTAAAGTGCCAACCTCGCAGAACATTTTGCTGCAAACCGCGCCTCTTAAAATGCCCGTGAAGCCGAGCTATGTCAAATTTGCCAAGGGGACCCCCAGCGCGCGTTTTCTGAAATTCTGCAAAGTTGGGACCAGGGGAAACTTTTGCAAAAAGAAGGCCAGAAAAAACACCGTGGCGCCAATGGCATCATGTCCTAACTAGAATTTCCATAAAGTGCCAACCTAGCAAAACATTTTGCGGCAAACCGCGCCTCTTAAGGTGCCCGTGACGCCGAGCTATGTCAAATTTGCCAAGGGGACCCCCAGCGCGCGTTTTTCTGAAATTCTGCAAAGTTGGGACCAGGGGAAACTACTGCAAAAAGAAGGCCATAAAAAACACCCTAACGCCAATGCCATCATGTCTTAATTACAATTTCCTTAAAGTGCCAACCTAGCAAAACATTTTGCTGCAAACCGCGCCTCTTAAAGTGCCCGTGAAGCCGAGCTATATCAAATTTGCCAAGGGGACCCCCAGCGCGCGTTTTCTAAAATTCTGCAAAGTCGGGACCAGGGGAAACTACTGCAAAAAGAAGGCCAAAAAAAACACTCTGAGGTAAATCCATCATGTTCTAACTAAACTTTCCTTAAAGTGCCAACCTAGCAGAACATTTTGCTGCAAACCGCGCCTCTTAAAGTGCCCGTGAAGCCAAGCTATCTCGAGTTTGCCAAGGGGACCCTTAGCGCGCGTTTTCTGAAATTCTGCAAAGTTGGGACCAGGGGAAACTACTGCAAAAAGAAGGCCAGAAAAAACACTTGGCGCCAATGCCATCATGTCCTAACTGAGATTTCCTTAAAGTGCCAACCTAGCAGAACATTTTGCTGCAAACCGCGCCTCTTAAAGTGCCCGTGAAGCCGAGCTATGTCAAATTTGCCAAGGGGACCCCCAGCGCGCGTTTTCTGAAATTCTGCAAAGTTGGGACCAGGGGAAACTACTGCAAAAGGAAGGCCAGAAAAACACCCTGGCGCCAATGGCATCATGTCCTAACTAGAATTTCCTTGAAGTGTTAACCAAGCAGAACATTTTGCTGCAAACCGCGCCTCTTAAAGTGCCCGTGACGCCGAGCTATGTCAAATTTGCCAAGGGGACCCCCAGCGCGCGTTTTCTGAAATTCTGCAAAGTTAAGACCAGGGGAAACTACTGCAAAAAGAAGGCCAGAAAAAAACACCCTGGCGCCAATGCCATCATGCCTTAACTAGGATTTCCTTCAATTGCCAACCTAGCAGAACATTTTGCTGCAAACTGCGCCTCTTAAAGTGCCCGTGAAGCCGAGCTATGTCAAATTTGCCAAGGGGATCCCCAGCGCGCGTTTTCTGAAATTCTGCAAAGTTGGGACCAGGGGAAACTACTGCAAAAAGAAGGCCAGAAAAAACACCCTGGCGCCAATGCCATCATGTCCTAACTAAGATTTCCTTAAAGTGCCAACCTAGCAGAACATTTTGCTGCAAACTGTGCCTCTTCAAGTGCCCGTGAAGCCGAGCTATGTCAAATTTGCCAAGGGGACCCCCAGCGCGCGTTTTCTGAAATTCTGCAAAGTTGGGACCAGGGGAAACTACTGCAAAGGGAAGGCCAGAAAAAACACCCTTGCGCCTATGGCATCATGTCCTAACTAAGATTTCCTTAAAGTGCCAACCTAGCAAAACATTTTGCTGCAAACCGCGCCTCTTAAAGTGCCCGTGACGCCGAGCTATGTCAAATTTGCCAAGGGGATCCCCAGCGCGCGTTTTCTGAAATTCTGCAAAGTTGGGACCAGGGGAAACTACTGCAAAAAGAAGGCCATTTAAAAACACCCTGGCGCCAATGCCATCATGTTTTAACTAAGATTTCCTTGAAGTGCCAACCCAGCAGAACAATTTACTGCAAACCGCGCCTCTTAAAGTGCCCGTGAAGCCGAGCTATGTCAAATTTGCCAAGGGGACCCCCAGCGCGCGTTTTCTGAAATTCTGCAAAGTTGGGACCAGAAGAAACTACTGCAAAAAGAAGGCCAGAAAAAACACCCTGGCGCCAATGCCATCATGTCTTAACTACAATTTTCTTAAAGTGCCAACCTAGCAGAACATTTTGCTGCAAACCGCGCCTCTTAAAGTGCCCGTGAAGCCGAGCTATTTAAAATTTGCCAAGGGGACCCCCAGCGCGCGTTTTCTGAAATTCTGCAAAGTTGGGACCAGGGGAAACTACTGCAAAAAGAAGGCCAGAAAAAACACCCTGGCGCCATTACCATCATGTCCTAACTAAGATTTCCTTGAAGAGCCAACCTAGCAGAACATTTTGCTGCAAGCCGCACCTCTTAAAGTGCCCGTGAAGCCGAGCTATGTCAAATTTGCCAAGGGGACCCCCAGCGCGCGTTTTCTGAAATTCTGCAAAGTTGGGACCAGGGGAAACTACTGCAAAAAAAAGGCCATAAAAAACACTCTGGCGCCAATGACATCATGTTCTAACTAAGATTTTCTTAAAGTGCCAACCTAGCAGAACATTTTGCTGCAAACCGCGCTTCTTAAAGTGCCCGTGAAGCCGAGGTATCTCAAATTTGCCAAGGGGACCCCTTAGCGCGCGTTTTCTGAAATTCTGCAAAGTTAAGACCAGGGGAAACTACTGCAAAAAGAAGGCCAGAAAAAACACCCCGGCGCCAATGCCATCATGTCCTAACTAAAATTTCCTTAAAGTGCCAACCTAGCAGAACATTTTGCTGCACACCGCGCCTCTTAAAGTGCCCGTGAAGCCGAGCTATGTCAAATTTGCCAAGGGGACCCCCAGCGCGCGTTTTCTGAAATTCTGCAAAGTTGGGACCAGGGGAAACTACTGCAAAAACAAGGCCAGAAAAAACACCCTGGCGCCAATGGCATCATGTCTTAACTAAAATTTCCTTGAAGTGTTAACCTAGCAGAACATTTTGCTGCAAACCGCGGCTCTTAAAGTGCCCGTGACGCCGAGCTATGTGAAATTTGCCAAAGGGGACCCCCAGCGCGCGTTTTCTGAAATTCTGCAAAGTTAAGACCAGGGGAAACTACTGCAAAAAGAAATCCAGAAAAAACACCCTGGTGCCAATGCCATCATGTCGTAACTAGAATTTCCTAAAAGTGCCAACCTAGCAGAACATTTTGCTGCAAACCGCGCCTCTTAAAGTGCCTGTGAAGACGAGCTATGTCAAATTTGCCAAGGGGACCCCCAGCGCGCGTTTTCTGAAATTCTGCAAAGTTGGGACGAGGGAAAACTACTGCAAAGAGAAGGCCAGAAAAAACACCCAGGCGCCAATGCCATCATGTTTTAACTACAATTTCCTTAAAGTGCCAACCTAGCAGAACATTTTGCTGCAAACCGCGCCTCTTAAAGTGCCCGTGAAGCCGAGCTATGTCAAATTTGCCAAGGGGACCCCCAGCGCGCGTTTTCTGAAATTCTGCAAAGTTAAGACCAGGGGAAACTACTGCAAAAAGAAGGCCAGAAAAAACACCCTGGCGCCAATGCCATCATGTCCTAACTAAAACTTCCTTAAAGTGCCAACCTAGCAGAACATTTTGCTGCAAACCGCGCCTCTTAAAGTGCCCGTGAAGCCAAGCTATGTCAAATTTGCCAAGGGGACCCTTAGCGCGCGTTTTCTAAAATTCTGCAATGTTGGGACCAGGGGAAACTACTGCAAAAAGAAGGCCAGAAAAAACACCCTGGCGCCAATGCCATCATGTCCTAACTATTATTTCCTTCAAGTGCCAAGCTAGCAGAACATTTTGCTGCAAACCGCGCTTCTTAAAGTGCCCGTGAAGCCGAGCTATGTCAAATTTGCCAAGGGGACCCCCAGCGCGCGTTTTCTAAAATTCTGCAAAGTTGGGACCAGGGGAAACTACTGCAAAAAGAAGGCCAAAAAAACCACCCTGGCGCCAATGCCATCATGTTTTAACTACAATTTCCTTGAAGTGCCAACCTAGCAGAACATTTTGCTTCAAACCGCGCCTCTTAAAGTGCCCGTGAAGCCGAGCTATGTCAAATTTGCAAGGGGACCCCCAGCGCGCGTTTTCTGAAATTCTGCAAAGTTGGGACCAGAGGAAACTACTGCAAAAAGAAGGCCAGAAAAAACACCCTGGCGCCAATGCCATCATGTCCTAACTAAAATTTCCTTAAAGTGCCAACCTAGCAGAACATTTTGCTGCAAACCGCGCCTCTTAAAGTACACGTGAAGCCGAGCTATGTCAAATTTGCCAAGGGGACCCCCAGCGCGCGTTTTCTGAAATTCTGCAAAGTTGGGACCAGGGGAAACTACTGCAAAGAGAAGGCCAGAAAAAACACCCTGGCGCCAATGCCATCATGTCCTAACTACGATTTCCTTGAAGTGCCAACATAGCAGAACATTTTGCTGCAAACCGCGCCTCTTAAAGTGCCCGTGAAGCCGAGCTATGTCAAATTTGCCAAGGGGACCGCCAGCGCGCGTTTTCTGAAATTCTGCAAAGTTGGGACCAGGGGAAACTACTGCAAAAAGAAGGCCACAAAAAACACGCTGGCGCCAATGCCATCATGTCCTAACAAGAATTTCCTTGAAGTGCCAACCTAGCAGAACATTTTGCTGCAAACCGCACCTCTTAAAGTGCCCGTGAAGCCGAGCTATGTCAAATTTGCCAAGGGGACCCCCAGCGCGCGTTTTCTGAAATTCTGCAAAGTTGGGACCGGGGGAAACTACTGCAAAAAGAAGGCCAGAAAAAACACCCTGGCGCCAATGCCATCATGTCGTAACTAAGTTTTCCTTGAAGTGCTAACGTAGCAGAACATTTTGTTACAAACTGCGCCTCTTAAAGTGCCCGTGAAGCCGAGCTATGTCAAATTTGCCAAGGGGACCCCCAGCGCGCGTTTTCTGAAATTCTGCAAAGTTGGGACCAGGGGAAACTACTGCAAAAAGAAGGCAAGAAAAAACACCCTGGCGCCAATGCCATCATGTCCTAACCACGTTTTCCTTAAAGTGCCAACCTAGCAGAACATTTTGCTGCAAACCGCGCCTCTTAAAGTGCCCGTGAAGCCGAGCTATGTCAAATTTGCCAAGAGGACCCCCAGCGCGCGTTTTCTGAAATTCTGCAAAGTTGGGACCAGGGGAAAATACTGCAAAAAGAAGGCCAGAAAAAACACCCTGGCGCCAATGCCATCATGTCCGGAGTAGCATTTCCTTCAAGTGCCAACCTAGCAGAACATTTTGCTGCAAACTGCGCCTCTTAAAGTGCCCGTGAAGCCGAGCTATGTCAAATTTGCCAAGGGGACCCCCAGCGCGCGTTTTCTGAAATTCTGCAAAGTTGGGACCAGGGGAAACTACTGCAAAAAGAAGGCAAGAAGAAACACCCTGGCGCCAATGCCATCATGTCCTAACTAAAATTTCCTTAAAGTGCCAACCTAGCACAACATTTTGCTGCAAACCGCGCCTCTTAAAATGCCCGTGAAGCCGAGCTATGTTAAATTTGCCAAGGGGACCCCCAGCGCGCGTTTTCTGAAATTCTGCAAAGTTGGGACCAGGGAAAACTACTGCAAAAAGAAGGCCAGAAAAAAAACCCTGGCGCCAATGCCATCATGTCCTAACTAGGATTTTCTTCAAGTGCCAACCTAGCAGAACATTTTGCTGCAAACCGCGCCTCTTAAAGTGCCCGTGAAGCCGAGTTATGTCAAATTTGCCAAGGGGACCCCCAGCGCGCGTTTTCTGAAATTCTGCAAAGTTGGGACCAGGGGAAACTACTGCAAAAAGAAGGCCAGAAAAAACACCCTGGCGCCAATGCCATCATGTCTTAACTACCATTTTCTTGAAGTGCTAACCTAGCAGAACATTTTGCTGCAAACCGCGCCTCTTAAAGTGCCCGTGAAGCCGAGTTATGTCAAATTTGCCAAGGGGACCCCCAGCGCGCGTTTTCTGAAATTCTGCAAAGTTGGGACCGGGGGAAACTACTGCAAAAAGAAGGCCAGAAAAAACACCCTGGCGCCAATGCCATCATGTCCGGAGTAGGGTTTTCTTAGAGTGCCAACCTAGCAGAACATTTTGCTGCAAACTGCGCCTCTTAAAGTACCCGTGAAGCCGAGCTATGTCAAATTTGCCAAGGGGACGCCCAGCGCGCGTTGTCTGAAATTCTGCAAAGTTGGGACCAGGGGAAACTACTGCAAAAAGAAGGCCAGAAAAAACACCCTTTCGCCAATGCCATCATGTTTGTAGTAAGATTTCCTTGAAGTGCCAACCTAGCAGAACATTTTGCTGCAAACTGCGCCTCTTAAAGTACCCGTGAAGCCGAGCTATGTCAAATTTGCCAAGGGGACGCCCAGCGCGCGTTTTCTGAAATTCTGCAAAGTTGGGACCAGGGGAAACTACTGCAAAAAGAAGGCCAGAAAAAACACCCTTTCGCCAATGCCATCATGTTTGTAGTAAGATTTCCTTGAAGTGCCCTACCTAGCAGAACATTTTGCTGCAAACTGCGCCTCTTAAAGTGCCCGTGAAGCCGAGCTATGTCAAATTTGCCAAAAAGAACCCCAGCGCGCGTTTTCTGAAATTCTGCAAAGTTGGGACCAGAAGAAACTACTGCAAAAAGAAGGCCAGAAAAAACACCCTGGCACCAATGGCATCATGTCCTGACTAAAATTTTCTTAAAGTCCCAACCTAGCACAACATTTTGCTGCAAACCGCGCCTCTTAAAGTGCCCGTGAAGCCGAGCTATGTCAAATTTGCCAAGGGGACCCCCAGCGCGCGTTTTCTGAAATTCTGCAAAGTAGGAACAGGGAAAACTACTGCAAAAAGAAATCCAGAAAAAACACCCTGGCGCCAATGCCATCATATCTTAACTACAATTTCCTTGAAGTGCAAATCTAGCAAAACATTTTGCTGCAAACCGCGCCTCTTAAAGTGCCCGTAAAGCCGAGCTATGTCAAATTTGCCAAGGGGACCCCCAGCGCGCGTTTTCTGAAATTCTGCAAAGTTGGGACTAGGGGAAACTACTGCAAAAAGAAGGCCAGAAAAAACACCCTGGCGCAAATGCCATTATGTCCTAACTAAAATTTCCTCCAAGTGCCAACCTAGCAGAGCAGAACATTTTGCTGCAAACCGCGCCTCTTAATGTGCCCGTGAAGCCGAGCTATGTCAAATTTGCCAAGGGGACCCCCAGCGCGCGTTTTCTGAAATTCTGCAAAGTTGGGACCAGGGGAAACTACTGCAAAAAGAAGGCCAGAAAAAATACCCTGGCGCCAATGCCATCATGTCGTAACTGAGTTTTCCTTGAAGTGCTAACGTAGCAGAACATTTTGGTACAAACTGCGCCTCTTAAAGTGCCCGTGAAGCCGAGCTATGTCAAATTTGCCAAGGGGACCCCCAGCGCGCGTTTTCTGAAATTCTGCAAAGTTGGGACCAGGGGAAACTACTGCAAAAAGAAGGCAAGAAAAAACACCCTGGCGCCAATGCCATCATGTCCTAACTACGTTTTTCTTAAAGTGCCAACCTAGCAGAACATTTTGCTGCAAACCGCGCCTCTTAAAGTGCCCGTGAAGCCGAGCTATGTCAAATTTGCCAAGAGGACCCCAGCGCGCGTTTTCTGAAATTCTGCAAAGTTGGGACCAGGGGAAAATACTGCAAAAAGAAGGCCAGAAAAAACACCCTGGCGCCAATGCCATCATGTCCGGAGTAGCATTTCCTTGAAGTGCCAACCTAGCAGAACATTTTGCTGTAAACTGCGCCTCTTAAAGTGCCCGTGAAGCCGAGCTATGTCAAATTTGCCAAGGGGACCCCCAGCGCGCGTTTTCTGAAATTCTGCAAAGTTGGGACCAGGGGAAACTACTGCAAAAAGAAGGCAAGAAAAAACACCCTGGCGCCAATGCCATCATGTCCTAACTACGTTTTTCTTAAAGTGCCAACCTAGCAGAACATTTTGCTGCAAACCGCGCCTCTTAAAGTGCCCGTGAAGCCGAGCTATGTCAAATTTGCCAAGAGGACCCCAGCGCGCGTTTTCTGAAATTCTGCAAAGTTGGGACCAGGGGAAAATACTGCAAAAAGAAGGCCAGAAAAAACACCCTGGCGCCAATGCCATCATGTCCGGAGTAGCATTTCCTTGAAGTGCCAACCTAGCAGAACATTTTGCTGTAAACTGCGCCTCTTAAAGTGCCCGTGAAGCCGAGCTATGTCAAATTTGCCAAGGGGACCCCCAGCGCGCGTTTTCTGAAATTCTGCAAAGTTGGGACCAGGGGAAACTACTGCAAAAAGAAGGCCAGAAAAAACACCCTGGCGCCAATGCCATCATGTCTTAACAAGGATTTTCTTGAAGTGCCAACCTAGCAAAACATTTTGCTGCAAACCGCGCCTCTTAAAGTGCCCGTGAAGCCGAGTTATGTCAAATTTGCCAAGGGGACCCCCAGCGCGCGTTTTCTGAAATTCTGCAAAGTTGGGACCGGGGGAAACTACTGCAAAAAGAAGGCCAGAAAAAACACCCTGGCGCCAATGCCATCATGTCGTAACTAAGTTTTCCTTAAAGTGCTAACGTAGCAGAACATTTTGGTACAAACTGCGCCTCTTAAAGTGCCCGTGAAGCCGAGCTATGTCAAATTTGCCAAGGGGACCCCCAGCGCGCGTTTTCTGAAATTCTGCAAAGTTGGGACCAGGGGAAACTACTGCAAAAAGAAGGCAAGAAAAAACACCCTGGCGCCAATGCCATCATGTCCTAACTACGTTTTCCTTAAAGTGCCAACCTAGCAGAACATTTTGCTGCAAACCGCGCCTCTTAAAGTGCCCGTGAAGCCGAGCTATGTCAAATTTGCCAAGAGGACCCCCAGCGCGCGTTTTCTGAAATTCTGCAAAGTTGGGACCAGGGGAAAATACTGCAAAAAGAAGGCCAGAAAAAACACCCTGGCGCCAATGCCATCATGTCCGGAGTAGCATTTCCTTCAAGTGCCAACCTAGCAGAACGTTTTGCTGCAAACTGCGCCTCTTAAAGTGCCCGTGAAGCCGAGCTATGTCAAATTTGCCAAGGGGACCCCCAGCGCGCGTTTTCTGAAATTCTGCAAAGTTGGGACCAGGGGAAACTACTGCAAAAAGAAGGCAAGAAAAAACACCCTGGCGCCAATGCCATCATGTCCTAACTAGGATTTCCTTAAAGTGCCAACCTAGCACAACATTTTGCTGCAAACCGCGCCTCTTAAAGTGCCCGTGAAGCCGAGCTATGTTAAATTTGCCAAGGGGACCCCCAGCGCGCGTTTTCTGAAATTCTGCAAAGTTGGGACCAGGGAAAACTACTGCAAGAATAAGGCCAGAAAAAAAACCCTGGCGCCAATGCCATCATGTCCTAACTAGGATTTTCTTCAAGTGCCAACCTAGCAGAACATTTTGCTGCAAACCGCGCCTCTTAAAGTGCCCGTGAAGCCGAGTTATGTCAAATTTGCCAAGGGGACCCCCAGCGCGCGTTTTCTGAAATTCTGCAAAGTTGGGACCAGGGGAAACTACTGCAAAAAGAAGGCTAGAAAAAACACCCTGGCGCCAATGCCATCATGTCTTAACTACAATTTTCTTGAAGTGCCAACCTAGCAGAACATTTTGCTGCAAACCGCGCCTCTTAAAGTGCCCGTGAAGCCGAGTTATGTCAAATTTGCCAAGGGGACCCCCAGCGCGCGTTTTCTGAAATTCTGCAAAGTTGGGACCGGGGGAAACTACTGCAAAAAGAAGGCCAGAAAAAACACCCTGGCGCCAATGCCATCATGTCCGGAGTAGGGTTTTCTTAGAGTGCCAACCTAGCAGAACATTTTGCTGCAAACTGCGCCTCTTAAAGTACCCGTGAAGCCGAGCTATGTCAAATTTGCCAAGGGCACCCCCAGCGCGCGTTTTCTGAAATTCTGCAAAGTTGGGACCAGGGGGAACTACTGCAAAAAGAAGGCCAGAAAAAACACCCTGGCGCCAATGCCATCATGTCCGGACTAGGATTTCCTTGAAGTGCCAAACTAGCAGAAAATTTTGCTGCAAACTGCGCCTCTTAAAGTGCCCGTGAAGCCGAGCTATGTCAAATTTGCAAGGGGACCCCCAGCGCGCGTTTTCTGAAATTCTGCAAAGTTGGGACCAAGGGAAACTACTGCAAAAAGAAGGCCAGAAAAAACACCCTGGCGCCAATGCCATCATGTCCTAACTAAAATTTCCTTAAAGTCCCAACCTAGCAGAACATTTTGCTGCAAACCGCGCCTCTTAAAGTGCCCGTGAAGCCGAGCTATGTTAAATTTGCCAAGGGGACCCCCAGCTCGAATTTTCTGAAATTCTGCAAAGTTGGGACCAGGTCAAACTACTGCAAAAAAAAAAAAAAACACCCTGGCGCCAATGCCATCATGTCCTAACTAAGATTTCCTTAATCTCTTAACCTAGCAGAACATTTTGCTGCAAACCGCGCCTCTTAAAGTGCCCGTGAAGCCGAGCTATGTCAAATTTGCCAAGGAGACCCCCAGCGCGCGTTTTCTGAAATTCTGCAAAGTTGGGACCAGGGGAAACTACTGCAAAAAGAAGGCTATAAAAAACACCCTGGCGCCAATGCCATCATGTCCTAACTACAATTTCCTTGAAGTGCCAATCTAGCAGAACATTTAGCTGCAAACCGCGCCTCTTAAAGTGCCCGTGAAGCCGAGCTATGTCAAATTTGCCAAGGGGACCCCAGCGCGCGTTTTCTAAAATTCTTCAAAGTTGGGGCCAGGGGAAACTACTGCAAAAAGAAGGCCGAAAAAAACACCCTGGCGCCAATGCCATGATGTCCTAACTAAAATTTCCTTAAAGTGCCAACCTAGCAGAACATTTTGCTGCAAACCGCGCTTCTTAAAGTGTCCGTGAAGCCGAGCTATGTCAAATTTGCCAAGGGAACCCCCAGCGCGCGTTTTCTGAAATTGTGCAAAGTTGAAACCAGGGGAAACTACTGCAAAAAGAAGGCCAGAAAAAACACCTTGGCGCCAATGCCATCATGTCCTAACTACAATTTCCTTGAAGTGCCGATCTAGCAGAACATTTAGCTTCAAACCGCGCCTCTTAAAGTGCCCGTGAAGCCGAGCCATGTCAAATTTGCCAAGGGGACCCCAGCGCGCGTTTTCTGAAATTCTGCAAAGTTGGGGCCAGGGGAAACTACTGCAAAAAGAAGGCCAGAAAAAACACCCTGGCGCCAATGCCATCATGTCCTAACTACAATTTCCTTGAAGCGCCAATCTAGCAGAACATTTAGCTGCAAACCGCGCCTCTTAAAGTGCCCGTGAAGCCGAGCTATGTCAAATTTGCCAAGAGAACCCCCAGCGCGCGTTTTCTGAAATTCTGCAAAGTTGGGGCCAGGGGAAACTACTGCAAAAAGAAGGCCAGAAAAAACACCCTGGCGCCAATGCCATGATGTCCTAACTAAAATTTCCTTAAAGTGCCAACCTAGCAGAACACTTTGCTTCAAACCGCGCCTCTTAAAGTGTCCGTGAAGCCGAGCTATGTCAAATTTGCCAAGGGAACCCCCAGCGCGCGTTTTCTGAAATTCTGCAAAGTTGAAACCAGGGTAAACTACTGCAAAAAGAAGGCCAGAAAAAACACCTTGGCGCCAATGCCATCATGTCGTAACTACGATTTCCTTAAAGAGCAAACCTAGCAGAACATTTTGCTGCAAACTGCGCCTCTTAAAGTGCCCGTGAATCCGAGCTATGTCAAATTTGCCAAGGGGACCCCCAGCGCGCGTTTTCTGAAATTCTGCAAAGTTGGGACCAGGGGAAACTACTGCAAAAAGAAGGCCAGAAAAAACACCCTGGCGCCAATGCCATCATGTCCTAACTACAATTTCCTTGAAGTGCCAATCTAGCAGAACATTTAGCTGCAAACCGCGCCTCTTAAAGTGCCCGTGAAGCCGAGCTATGTCAAATTTGCCAAGGGGACCCCAGCGCGCGTTTTCTGAAATTCTGCAAAGTTGGGGCCAGGGGAAACTACTGCAAAAAGAAGGCCAGAAAAAACACCCTGGCGCCAATGCCATCATGTCCTAACTACAATTTCCTTGAAGTGCCAATCTAGCAGAACATTTAGCTGCAAACCGCGTCTCTTAAAGTGCCCGTGAAGCCGAGCTATGTCAAATTTGCCAAGAGAACCCCCAGCGCGCGTTTTCTGAAATTCTGCAAAGTTGGGGCCAGGGGAAACTACTGCAAAAAGAAGGCCGAAAAAAACACCCTTGCGCCAATGCCATGATGTCCTAACTAAAATTTCCTTAAAGTGCCAACCTAGCAGAACTTTTTGCTGCAAACCGCGCCTCTTAAAGTGTCCGTGAAGCCGAGCTATGTCAAATTTGCCAAGGGAACCCCCAGCGCGCGTTTTCTGAAATTCTGCAAAGTTGAAACCAGGGTAAACTACTGCAAAAAGAAGGCCAGAAAAAACACCTTGGCGCCAATGCCATCATGTCGTAACTACGATTTCCTTAAAGAGCAAACCTAGCAGAACATTTTGCTGCAAACTGCGCCTCTTAAAGTGCCCGTGAATCCGAGCTATGTCAAATTTGCCAAGGGGACCCCCAGCGCGCGTTTTCTGAAATTCTGCAAAGTTGGGACCAGGGGAAACTACTGCAAAAAGAAGGCCAGAAAAAACACCCTGGCGCCAATGCCATCATGTCCTAACTACAATTTCCTTGAAGTGCCAATCTAGCAGAACATTTAGCTGCAAACCGCGCCTCTTAAAGTGCCCGTGAAGCCGAGCCATGTCAAATTTGCCAAGGGGACCCCAGCGCGCGTTTTCTGAAATTCTGCAAAGTTGGGGCCAGGGGAAACTACTGCAAAAAGAAGGCCAGAAAAAACACCCTGGCGCCAATGCCATCATCTCCTAACTACAATTTCCTTGAAGTGCCAATCTAGCAGAACATTTAGCTGCAAACCGCGCCTCTTAAAGTGCCCGTGAAGCCGAGCTATGTCAAATTTGCCAAGAGAACCCCCAGCGCGCGTTTTCTGAAATTCTGCAAAGTTGGGGCCAGGGGAAACTACTGCAAAAAGAAGGCCGAAAAAAACACCCTGGCGCCAATGCCATGATGTCCTAACTAAAATTTCCTTAAAGTGCCAACCTAGCAGAACATTTTGCTGCAAACCGCGCCTCTTAAAGTGTCCGTGAAGCCGAGCTATGTCAAATTTGCCAAGGGAACCCCCAGCGCGCGTTTTCTGAAATTCTGCAAAGTTGAAACCAGGGTAAACTACTGCAAAAAGAAGGCCAGAAAAAACACCTTGGCGCCAATGCCATCATGTCGTAACTACGATTTCCTTAAAGAGCAAACCTAGCAGAACATTTTGCTGCAAACTGCGCCTCTTAAAGTGCCCGTGAATCCGAGCTATGTCAAATTTGCCAAGGGAACCCCCAGCGCGCGTTTTCTGAAATTCTGCAAAGTTGGGACCAGGGGAAACTACTGCAAAAAGAAGGCCAGAAAAAACACCCTGGCGCCAATGCCATCATGTCCTAACTACAATTTCCTTGAAGTGCCAATCTAGCAGAACATTTAGCTGCAAACCGCGCCTCTTAAAGTGCCCGTGAAGCCGAGCCATGTCAAATTTGCCAAGGGGACCCCAGCGCGCGTTTTCTGAAATTCTGCAAAGTTGGGGCCAGGGGAAACTACTGCAAAAAGAAGGCCAGAAAAAACACCCTGGCGCCAATGCCATCATGTCCTAACTACAATTTCCTTGAAGTGCCAATCTAGCAGAACATTTTGCTGCAAAGCGCGCCTCTTAAAGTGCCCGTGAAGCCGAGCTATGTCAAATTTGCCAAGGGGACCCCAGCGCGCGTTTTCTGAAATTCTTCAAAGTTGGGGCCAGGGGAAACTACTGCAAAAAGAAGGCCGAAAAAAACACCCTGGCGCCAATGCCATGATGTCCTAATTGAAATTTCCTTGAAGTGCCAACCTAGCAGAACATTTTGCTGCAAACCGCGCCTCTTAAAGTGTCCGTGATGCCGAGCTATGTCAAATTTGCCAAGGGAACCCCCAGCGCGCGTTTTCTGAAATTCTGCAAAGTTGAAACCAGGGGAAACTACTGCAAAAAGAAGGCCAGAAAAAACACCTTGGCGCCAATGCCATCATGTCCTAACTACAATTTCCTTAAAGTCCCAACCTAGCAGAACATTTTGCTGCAAACCGCGCCTCTTAAAGTGCCCGTGAAGCCGAGCTATGTTAAATTTGCCAAGGGGACCCCCAGCTCGAATTTTCTGAAATTCTGCAAAGTTGGGACCAGGTCAAACTACTGCAAAAAAAAAAAAAAAAAAAAAACACCCTGGCGCCAATGCCATCATGTCCTAACTAAGATTTCCTTAATCTCTTAACCTAGCAGAACATTTTGCTGCAAACCGCGCCTCTTAAAGTGCCCGTGAAGCCGAGCTATGTCAAATTTGCCAAGGAGACCCCCAGCGCGCGTTTTCTGAAATTCTGCAAAGTTGGGACCAGGGGAAACTACTGCAAAAAGAAGGCTATAAAAAACACCCTGGCGCCAATGCCATCATGTCCTAACTACAATTTCCTTGAAGTGCCAATCTAGCAGAACATTTAGCTGCAAACCGCGCCTCTTAAAGTGCCCGTGAAGCCGAGCTATGTCAAATTTGCCAAGGGGACCCCAGCGCGCGTTTTCTAAAATTCTTCAAAGTTAAGGCCAGGGGAAACTACTGCAAAAAGAAGGCCGAAAAAAACACCCTGGCGCCAATGCCATGATGTCCTAACTAAAATTTCCTTAAAGTGCCAACCTAGCAGAACATTTTGCTGCAAACCGCGCTTCTTAAAGTGTCCGTGAAGCCGAGCTATGTCAAATTTGCCAAGGGAACCCCCAGCGCGCGTTTTCTGAAATTGTGCAAAGTTGAAACCAGGGGAAACTACTGCAAAAAGAAGGCCAGAAAAAACACCTTGGCGCCAATGCCATCATGTCCTAACTACAATTTCCTTGAAGTGCCGATCTAGCAGAACATTTAGCTTCAAACCGCGCCTCTTAAAGTGCCCGTGAAGCCGAGCTATGTCAAATTTGCCAAGGGGACCCCAGCGCGCGTTTTCTGAAATTCTGCAAAGTTGGGGCCAGGGGAAACTACTGCAAAAAGAAGGCCAGAAAAAACACCCTGGCGCCAATGCCATCATGTCCTAACTACAATTTCCTTGAAGTGCCAATCTAGCAGAACATTTAGCTGCAAACCGCGCCTCTTAAAGTGCCCGTGAAGCCGAGCTATGTCAAATTTGCCAAGAGAACCCCCAGCGCGCGTTTTCTGAAATTCTGCAAAGTTGGGGCCAGGGGAAACTACTGCAAAAAGAAGGCCGAAAAAAACACCCTTGCGCCAATGCCATGATGTCCTAACTAAAATTTCCTTAAAGTGCCAACCTAGCAGAACTTTTTGCTGCAAACCGCGCCTCTTAAAGTGTCCGTGAAGCCGAGCTATGTCAAATTTGCCAAGGGAACCCCCAGCGCGCGTTTTCTGAAATTCTGCAAAGTTGAAACCAGGGTAAACTACTGCAAAAAGAAGGCCAGAAAAAACACCTTGGCGCCAATGCCATCATGTCGTAACTACGATTTCCTTAAAGAGCAAACCTAGCAGAACATTTTGCTGCAAACTGCGCCTCTTAAAGTGCCCGTGAATCCGAGCTATGTCAAATTTGCCAAGGGGACCCCCAGCGCGCGTTTTCTGAAATTCTGCAAAGTTGGGACCAGGGGAAACTACTGCAAAAAGAGGGCCAGAAAAAACACCCTGGCGCCAATGCCATCATGTCCTAACTACAATTTCCTTGAAGTGCCAATCTAGCAGAACATTTAGCTGCAAACCGCGCCTCTTAAAGTGCCCGTGAAGCCGAGCCATGTCAAATTTGCCAAGGGGACCCCAGCGCGCGTTTTCTGAAATTCTGCAAAGTTGGGGCCAGGGGAAACTACTGCAAAAAGAAGGCCAGAAAAAACACCCTGGCGCCAATGCCATCATCTCCTAACTACAATTTCCTTGAAGTGCCAATCTAGCACAACATTTAGCTGCAAACCGCGCCTCTTAAAGTGCCCGTGAAGCCGAGCTATGTCAAATTTGCCAAGAGAACCCCCAGCGCGCGTTTTCTGAAATTCTGCAAAGTTGGGGCCAGGGGAAACTACTGCAAAAAGAAGGCCAGAAAAAACACCCTGGCGCCAATGCCATGATGTCCTAACTAAAATTTCCTTAAAGTGCCAACCTAGCAGAACATTTTGCTGCAAACCGCGCCTCTTAAAGTGTCCGTGAAGCCGAGCTATGTCAAATTTGCCAAGGGAACCCCCAGCGCGCGTTTTCTGAAATTCTGCAAAGTTGAAACCAGGGTAAACTACTGCAAAAAGAAGGCCAGAAAAAACACCTTGGCGCCAATGCCATCATGTCGTAACTACGATTTCCTTAAAGAGCAAACCTAGCAGAACATTTTGCTGCAAACTGCGCCTCTTAAAGTGCCCGTGAATCCGAGCTATGTCAAATTTGCCAAGGGAACCCCCAGCGCGCGTTTTCTGAAATTCTGCAAAGTTGGGACCAGGGGAAACTACTGCAAAAAGAAGGCCAGAAAAAACACCCTGGCGCCAAGGCCATCATGTCCTAACTACAATTTCCTTGAAGTGCCAATCTAGCAGAACATTTAGCTGCAAACCGCGCCTCTTAAAGTGCCCGTGAAGCCGAGCCATGTCAAATTTGCCAAGGGGACCCCAGCGCGCGTTTTCTGAAATTCTGCAAAGTTGGGGCCAGGGGAAACTACTGCAAAAAGAAGGCCAGAAAAAACACCCTGGCGCCAATGCCATCATGTCCTAACTACAATTTCCTTGAAGTGCCAATCTAGCAGAACATTTAGCTGCAAAGCGCGCCTCTTAAAGTGCCCGTGAAGCCGAGCTATGTCAAATTTGCCAAGGGGACCCCAGCGCGCGTTTTCTGAAATTCTTCAAAGTTGGGGCCAGGGGAAACTACTGCAAAAAGAAGGCCGAAAAAAAAACCCTGGCGCCAATGCCATGATGTCCTAATTGAAATTTCCTTAAAGTGCCAAACTAGCAGAACATTTTGCTGCAAACCGCTCCTCTTAAAGTGTCCGTGAAGCCGAGCTATGTCAAATTTGCCAAGAGAACCCCCAGCGCGCGTTTTCTGAAATTCTGCAAAGTTGAGACCAGGGGAAACTACTGCAGAAAAAGGCCAAAAAAAACACCCTGGCGCCAATGCCATCATGTCCTAACTAGTATTTCCTTCAAGTGCCAACCTAGCAGAACATTTTGCTGCAAACCGCGCCCCTTAAAGTGCCCGTGAAGCCGAGCTATGTCAAATTTGCCAGGGGGACCCCCAGCGCGCGTTTTCTGAAATTCTGCAAAGTTGGGACCAGGGGAAACTACTGCAAAACGAAGGCCAGAAAAAACACCCTGGCGCCAATGCCATCATGTCCTAACTTAGATTTCCTTAACGTGCCAACCTAGCAGAACATTTTGCTGCAAACCGCGCCTCTTAAAGTGCCCGTGAAGCCGAGCTATGTCAAATTTGCCAAGGGAACCCCCAGCGCGCGTTTTCTGAAATTCTGCAAAGTTGGGACCAGGAAAAACTACTGCAAAAATAAGGCCATAAAAAACACCCTGGCGCCAATGCCATCATGTCCTAACTAAAATTTCCTTAAAGTGCCAACCTAGCAGAACATTTTGCTGCAAACTGCGCCTCTTAAAGTGCCCGTGAAGCCGAGGTATGTCAAATTTGCCAAGGGGACCCCCAGCGCGCGTTTTCTGAAATTCTGCAAAGTTGAGACCAGGGGAAACTACTGCAAAAAGAAGGCCAAAAAAAAGACCCTGGCGCCAATGCCTTCATGTCCTAACTAAGATGTCCTTAAAGTGCCAATCTAGCAGAACATTTTGCTGCAAACCGCGCCTCTTAAAGTGCCCGTGAAGCCGAGGTATGTCAAATTTGCCAAGGGGACCCCCAGCGCGCGTTTTCTGAAATTCTGCAAAGTTGTGACCAGGGGAAACTACTGCAAAAAGAAGGCCAGAAAAAACACCCTGGCGCCAATGCCATCATGTCCTTACTAGGATTTCCTTAAAGTGCCAACCTAGCAGAACATTTTGCTGGAAACCGCGCCTCCTAAAGTGCCCGTGAAGCCGAGCTATGTCAAATTTGCCAAGGGGACCCTCAGCGCGCGTTTTCTGAAATTCTGCAAAGTTGGGACCAGGGGAAACTACTGCAAAAAGAAGGCCAGAAAAAACACCTTGGCGCCAATGCCATCATGTCCTAAGTACAATTTCCTTAAAGAGCAAACGTAGCAGAACATTTTGGTGCAAACTGCGCCTCTTAAAGTGCCCGTGAATCCGAGCTATGTCAAATTTGCCAAGGGGACCCCCAGCGCGCGTTTTCTGAAATTCTGCAAAGTTGGGACCAGGGGAAACTACAGCAAAACGAAGGCCAGAAAAAACACCCTGGCGCCAAGTCCATCATGTCCTAACTAAGATTTCCTTAATGTGTCAACCTAGCAAAACATTTTGCTGCAAACCGCGCCTCTTAAAGTGCCCGTGAAGCCGAGCTATGTCAAATTTGCAAAGGGGACCCCAGCGCGCGTTTTCTGAAATTCTGCAAAGTTGGGGCCAGGGGAAACTACTGCAAAAAGAAGGCCAGAAAAAACACCCTGGCGCCAATGCCATCATGTTTTAACTAAAATTTCCTTAAAGTGTCAACCTAGCAAAACATTTTGCTTGCAAACCGCGCCTCTTAAAGTGCCCGTGAAGCCGAGCTATGTCAAATTAGCCAAGGAGACCCCCAGCGCGCGTTTTCTGAAATTCTGCAAAGTTGGGACTAGGGGAAACTACTGCAAAAAGAAGGCCAGAAAAAACACCCTGGCGCCAATGCCATCATGTCCTAACTACAATTTCCTTGAAGTGCCAATCTAGCAGAACATTTAGCTGCAAACCGCGCCTCTTAAAGTGCCCGTGAAGCCGAGGTATGTCAAATTTGCCAAGGGGACCCCCAGCGCGCGTTTTCTGAAATTCTCCAAAGTTGAGACCAGGGGAAACTACTGCAAAAAGAAGGCCAGAAAAAACAACCTGGCGCCAATGCCATCATGTCCTAACTAAAATTTCCTTAAAGAGCCAACCTAGCAGAACATTTTGCTGCAAACCGCGCTTCTTAAAGTGCCCGTGAAGCCGAGCTATGTCAAATTTTCCACGGGGACCCCCAGCGCGCGTTTTCTGAAATTCTGCAAAGTTGGGACCAGGGGAAACTACTGCAAAAAGAAGGCCAGAAAAAAATCCCTGGCGCCAATGCCATCATGTCCTAACAACAATTTCCTTAAAGTGCCAACCTAGCAAAACATTTTGCTGCAAACCGCGCCTCTTAAAGTGCCCCTGAAGCCAAGCTATGTCAAATTTGCCAAGGGGACCCCCAGCGCGCGTTTTCTGAAATTCTGCAAAGTTGGGACCAGGGGAAACTACTGCAAAAAGAAGGCCAGAAAAAAATCCCTGGCGCCAATGCCATCATGTCCTAACTAAAATTTCCTTGAAGTGCCAACCTAGCAAAACATTTTGCTGAAACCGCGCCTCTTAAAGTGCCCGTGAAGCCGAGCTATGTTAAATTTGCCAAGGGGACCCCCAGCTCGAATTTTCTGAAATTCTGCAAAGTTGGGACCAGGTCAAACTACTGCAAAAAGAAGGCCAGAAAAAACACCCTGACGCCAATGCCATCATGTTTTAACTACAATTTCCTTCAAGTGCCCACCTAGCAGAACATTTTGCTGCAAACCGCGCCTCTTAAAGTGCCCGTGAAGCCGAGCTATGTCAAATTTGCCAAGGGGACCCCCAGCGCACGTTTTCTGAAATTCTGCAAAGTTGGGGCCAGGGGAAACTACTGCAAAAAGAAGGCCCCAAAAAAACACCCTGGCGCCAATGCCATGATGTCCTAACTAAAATTTCCTTGAAGTGCCAACCTAGCAAAACATTTTGCTGCAAACCGCGCCTCTTAAAGTGTCCGTGAAGCCGAGCTATGTCAAATTTGCCAAGGGAACACCCAGCGCGCGTTTTCTGAAATTCTGCAAAGTTGAAACCAGGGGAAACTACTGCAAAAAAAAGGCCAGAAAAAACACCTTGGCGCCAATGCCATCATGTCCTAACTACGATTTCCTTAAAGTGCAAACCTAGCAGAACATTTTGCTGCAAACCGCGCCTCTTAAAGTGCCCGTGAATCCAAACTATGTCAAATTTGCCAAGGGGACCCCCAGCGCGTGTTTTCTGAAATTCTGCAAAGTTGGGACCAGGAAAAACTACTGCAAAAAGAAGGCCAAGAAAAACACCCTGGCGCCAATGCTATGATGTCCTAACTAAAATTTCCTTGAAGTGCCAAACTAGCAGACCATTTTGCTGCAATCCGCGCCTCTTAAAGTGCCCGTGAAGCCGAGCTATGTCAAATTTGCCAAGGGGACCCCCAGCGCGCGTTTTCTGAAATTCTGCAAAGTTGGGACCAGGGGAAACTACTGCAAAAAGAAGGCCATAAAAAACACCGTGGCGCCATTGCCATCATGTCCTAACTAAGATTTCCTTAAAGTACCAGCCTAGCAGAACATTTTGCTGCAAACCGCGCTTGTTAAAGTGCCCGTGAAGCCGAGCTATCTCAAATTTGCCAAGGGAACCCCCAGCGCGCGTTTTCTGAAATTCTGCAAAGTTGGGACCAAGGGAAACTACTGCAAAAAGAAGGCCAAAAAAAACACCCTGGCGCCAATGCCATCATGTCCTAACTGGGATATCCTTAAAGTGCTAAACTAGCAGAACATTTTGCTGCAAACCGCGCCTCTTAAAGTGCCCGTGAAGCCGAGCTATGTCAAATTTGCCAAGGAAACCCCCAGCGCGCGTTTTCTGAAATTCTGCAAAGTTGGGACCAGGGGAAACTACTGCAAAAAGAAGGCCAGAAAAAACACCCTGGCGCCAATGCCATCATGTTTTAACTAAAATTTCCATAAAGTGTTGACCTAGCAGAACATTTTGCTGCAAACCGCGCCTCTTAAAGTGCCCGTGAAGCCGAGCTATGTCAAATTTACCAAGGGGACCCCCAGCGCGCGTTTTCTGAAATTCTGCAAAGTTGGGACCAGGGGAAACTACTGCAAAATGAAGGCCAAAAAAACACCCTGGCGCGAATGCCATCATGTCCTTACTAAAATTTCCTTAAAGTGCAAACCTAGCAAAACATTTTGCTGCAAACCGCGCCTCTTAAAGTGCCCGTGAAGCCGAGCTATGTCAAATTTGCCAAGGGGACCCCCAGCGCGCGTTTTCTGAAATTCTGCAAAGTTGGGACCAGGGGAAACTACTGCAAAAAGAAGGCCAGAAAAAACACACTGGCGCCAATGCCATCATGTCCTAACTAGAATTTTCTTGAAGTGCCAACCTAGCAGAACATTTTGCTGCAAACCGCGCCTCTTAAAGTGCCCGTGAAGCCGAGCTATGTTAAATTTGCCAAGGGGACCCCCAGCGCGCGTTTTCTGAAATTCTGCAAAGTTGGGACCAGGGGAAACTACTGCAAAAAGAAGGCCAGAAAAAATCCCTGGCGCCAATGCCATCATGTCCTAACTAGAATTTGCTTAAAGTGCCAACCTAGCAGAACATTTTGCTGCAAACCGCGCCTCTTAAAGTGCCCGTGAAGCCAAGCTATGTCAAATTTGCCAAGGGGACCCCCAGCGCGCGTTTTCTGAAATTCTGCAAAGTTGGGACCAGGGGAAACTACTGCAAAAAGAAGCCCGAAAAAAAAAACCTGGCGCCAATGCCATGATGTCCTAACTAAAATTTCCTTGAAGTGCCAAACTAGCAGAACATTTTGCTGCAAACCGCGCCTCTTAAAGTGCCCGTGAAGCCGAGCTATGTCAAATTTGCCAAGGGGACCCCAAGCGCGTTTTCTGAAATTCTGCAAAGTTGAGACCAGGGGAAACTACTGCAAAAAAAGGCCAAAAAAAACACCCTGGCGCCAATGCGATCATGTCCTAACTAAGATTTCCTTAAAGTGCCAACCTAGCAACACATTTTGCTGCAAACCGCGCCTCTTAAAGTGCCCGTGAAGCCGAGCTATGTGAAATTTGCCAGGGGGACCCCCAGCGCGCGTTTTCTGAAATTCTGCAAAGTTGGGACCAGGGGAAACTACTGCAAAAATAAGGCCATAAAAAACACCCTGGCGCCAATGCCATCATGTCCTAACTAAAATTTTCTTCAAGTGACAACCTGGCAGAACATTTTGCTGCAAACCGCGCCTCGTAAAGTGCCCGTGAAGCCGAGGTATGTCAAATTTGCCAAGGGGACCCCCAGCGCGCGTTTTCTGAAATTCTGCAAAGTTGAGACCAGGGGAAACTACTGCAAAAAGAAGGCCAGAAAAAACAACCTGGCGCCAATGCCATCATGTCCTAACTAGGATTTCCTTAAAGAGCCAACCTAGCAGAACATTTTCCTGCAAACCGCGCCTCTTAAAGTGCCCGTGAAGCCGAGCTATGTTAAATTTGCCAAGGGAACACCCAGCTCCAATTTTCTGAAATTCTGCAAAGTTGGGACCAGGTCAAACTACTGCAAAAAGAAGGCCAGAAAAAACACCCTGGCGCCAATGACGTCATGTTGTAACTACGATTTCCTTCAAGTGCCTACCTAGCAGAACATTTTGCTGCAAACCGCGCCTCTTAAAGTGCCCGTGAAGCCGAGCTATGTGAAATTTGCCAAGGGGACCCCCAGCGCGCGTTTTCTGAAATTCTGCAAAGTTGGGGCCAGGGAAAACTACTGCAAAAAGAAGGCCCAAAAAAACACCCTGGCGCCAATGCCATGATGTCCTAACTAAAATTTCCTTGAAGTGCCAACCTAGCAGAACATTTTGCTGCAAACCGCGCCTCTTAAAGTGTCCGTGAAGCCGAGCTATGTCAAATTTGCCAAGGGAACCCCCAGCGCGCGTTTTCTGAAATTCTGCAAAGTTGGGACCAGGGGAAACTACTGCAAAAATAAGGCCATAAAAAACACCCTGGTGCCAATGCCATCATGTCCTAACTAAAATTTCCTTGAAGTGCCAACCTAGCAGAACATTTTGCTGAAAACCGCGCCTCTTAAAGTGCCCGTGAAGCCGAGGTATGTCAAATTTGCCAAGGGGACCCCCAGCGCGCGTTTTCTGAAATTCTGCAAAGTTGAGACCAGGGGAAACTACTGCAAAAAGAAGGCCAGAAAAACAACCTGGCGCCAATGCCATCATGTCCTAACTAGAATTTCCTTCAAGAGCCAACCTAGCAAAACATTTTGCTGCAAACCGCGCCTCTTAAAGTGCCCGTGAAGCCAAGCTGTGTCAAATTTGCCAAGGGGACCCACAGCGCGCGTTTTCTGAAATTCTGCAAAGTTGGGACCAGGGGAAACTACTGCAAAAAGAAGGCCAGAAAAAACACGCTGGCGCCAATGCCATCATGTTCTAACTAAAATTTCCTTCAAGTGACAACCTAGCAGAACATTTTGCTGCAAACTGCGCCTATTAAAGTGCCCGTGAAGCCGAGCTATGTCAAATTTGCCAACGGGACCCCCAGCGCGCGTTTTCTGAAATTCTGCAAAGTTGGGACCAGGGGAAACTACTGCAAAAAGAAGGCCAGAAATAACACCCTGGCGCCAATGCCATCATGTCCTAACTAGAATTTCCTTGAAGTGCCAACCTAGCGGAACATTTTGCTGCAAACCGCGCCTCTTAAAGTGCCCGTGAAGCCGAGCTATGTCAAATTTGCCAAGGGGACGCGCAGCGCGCGTTTTCTGAAATTCTGCCAAGGTTGGACCAGGAGAAACTACTGCAAAAAGAAGGCCAGAAAAAACACCCTGGCGCCAATGCCATCATGTCCTAACTAAGATTTCCTTAAAGTGCCAACGTAGCACAACATTTTGCTGCAAACCGCGCCTCTTAAAGTGCCCGTGAAGCCGAGCTATGTGAAATTTGCCAAGGGGACCCCCAGCGCGCGTTTTCTGAAATTCTGCAAAGTTGGGACCAGGAAAAACTACTGCAAAAAGAAGGCCAGAAAAAAATCCCTGGCGCCAATGCCATCATGTTCTAACTAGTATTTCATTAAAGTGCCAGCCTAGCAAAACATTTTGCTGCAAACCGCGCCTCTTAAAGTGCCCGTGAAGCCGAGCTATGTCAAATTTGCCAAGGGGACCCCCAGCGCGCATTTTCTGAAATTCTGCAAAGTTGGGACCAGGGGAAACTACTGCAAAAAGAAGGCCAGAAAAAACACCCTGGCGCCAATGCCATCATGTTCTTACTAAAATTTCCTTAAAGTGCCAACCTAGCGGAACATTTTGCTGCAAACCGCGCCTCTTAAAATGCCCGCGAAGCCGAGCTATGTCAAATTTGCCAAGGGGACCCCCAGCGCGCGTTTTCTGAAATTCTGCAAAGTTGGGACCAGGGGAAACTACTGCAAAAAGAAGGCCAAAAAAAACACCCTGGCGCCAATGCCATCATGTCCTAACTAGAATTTCCTTAAAGTGCCAACCTAGCAGAACATTTTGCTGCAAACCGCGCCTCTTAAAGTGCCCGTGAAGCCGAGCTATGTCAAATTTGGCAATGGGACCCCCAGCGCGCGTTTTCTGAAATTCTGCAAAGTTGGGACCAGGGGAAACTACTGCAAAAGGAAGGCAAAAAAAACACTTTGGCGCCAATGCCATCATGTCCTAACTAAGATTTCCTTAAAGTGCCAACCTAGCAAAACATTTTGCTGCAAACCGCGCGTCCTAAAGTGCCCGTGAAGCCGAGCTATGTCAAATATGCCAAGGGGACCCCCAGCGCGCGTTTTCTGAAATTCTGCAAAGTTGGGACCACGGGAAACTACTGCAAAAATTAGGCCACAAAAAAGACCTTGGCGCCTATGCCATCATGTCCTAACTAGGATTTCCTTAAAGTGCTAACCTAGCAGAACATTTTGCTGCAAACCGCGCCTCTTAAAGTGCTCGTGAAGCCGAGCTATGTCAAATTTGCCAAGGGAACCCCCAGCGCGCGTTTTCTGAAATTCTGCAAAGTTGGGACCAGGGGAAACTACTGCAAAAAGAAGGCCAGAAAAAACATCCTGGCGCCAATGCCATCATGTCGTAACTTGGATTTCCTTAAAGTGCCAACCTAGCAGCACATTTTGCTGCAAACCGCGCCTCTTAAAGTGCCCGTGAAGCCGAGCTATGTTAAATTTGCCAAGGGGACCCCCAGCGCGCGTTTTCTGAAATTCTGCAAAGTTGGGACCAGGGGAAACTACTGCAAAAAGAAGGCCAGAAAAAAACCCTGGCGCCAATGCCATCATGTCCTAACTAAGATTTCCTTAAAGTGCTAACCTAGCAGAACATTTTGCTGCAAACCGCGTCTCTTAAAGTGCCCGTGAAGCCGAGCTATGTCAAATTTGCCAATGGGGACCCCCAGCGCGCGTTTTCTAAAATTCTGCAAAGTTGGGACCAGGGGAAACTACTGCAAAAAAAAAGGCCAGAAAAAACACCCTAGCACCAATGCCATCATGTCCAAACTAAAATTTCCTTAAAGTGCAAACCTAGCAGAACATTTTGCTGCAAACCGCGCCTCTTAAAGTGCCCGTGAAGCCGAGCTATGTCAAATTTTCCAAGGGGACCCCCAGCGCGCGTTTTCTGAAATTCTGCAAAGTTGGGACCAGGGGAAACTACTGCAAAAAGAAGGTCAGAAAAAACACCCTGGCGCCAATGCCATCATGTCCTAACTAAAATTTCCTTAAAGTTCCAACCTAGCAGAACATTTTGCTGCAAACCGCGCCTCTTAAAGTGCCCGTGAAGCCGAGCTATCTAAAATTTGCCAAGGGGACCCACAGCGCGCGTTTTCTGAAATTCTGCAAAGTTGGGACCAGGGGAAACTACTGCAAAAAGAAGGCCAGAAAAAACACATTGGCGCCAATGCCATCATGTCCTAACTAGGATTTCCTTAAAGAGCCAACCTAGCAGAACATTTTCCTGCAAACCGCGCCTCTTAAAGTGCCCGTGAAGCCGAGCTATGTTAAATTTGCCAAGGGGACACCCAGCTCGAATTTTCTGAAATTCTGCAAAGTTGGGACCAGGTCAAACTGCTGCAAAAAGAAGGCCAGAAAAAACACCCTGGCGCCAATGCCGTCATGTTTTAACTACGATTTCCTTCAAGTGCCTACCTAGCAGAACATTTTGCTGCAAACCGCGCCTCTTAAAGTGCCCGTGAAGCCGAGCTATGTGAAATTTGCCAAGGGGACCCCCAGCGCGCGTTTTCTGAAATTCTGCAAAGTTGGGGCCAGGGGAAACTACTGCAAAAAGAAGGCCCAAAAAAACACCCTGGCGCCAATGCCATGATGTCCTAACTAAAATTTCCTTCAAGTGCCAACCTAGCAGAACATTTTGCTGCAAACCGCGCCTCTTAAAGTGTCCGTGAAGCCGAGCTATGTCAAATTTACCAAGGGAACCCCCAGCGCGCGTTTTCTGAAATTCTGGAAAGTTGAAACCAGGGGAAACTACTGCAAAAAGAAGGCCAGAAAAAACACATTGGCGCCAATGCCATCATGTCCTAACTACAATTTCCTTAAAGTGCAAACCTAGCAGAACATTTTGCTGCAAACCGCGCCTCTTAAAGTGCCCGTGAATCCGAGCTATGTCAAATTTGCCAAGGGGACCCCCAGCGCGCGTTTTCTGAAATTCTGCAAAGTTGGGACCAGGGGAAACTACTGCAAAACGAAGGCCAAAAAAAACACCCTGGCGCCAAGGCCATCATGTTCTAACTAATATTTCTTTAAAGTGCCAACCTAGCAGAACATTTTGCTGCAAACCGCGCCTCTTAAAGTGCCCGTGAAGCCAAGCTATGTCAAATTTGCCAAGGGGACCCCCAGCGCGCGTTTTCTGAAATTCTGCAAAGTTGGGACCAGGGGAAACTACTGCAAAAAGAAGGCCGAAAAAAAACACCCTGGCGCCAATGCCATGATGTCCTAACTAAAATTTCCTTGAAGTGCCAAACTAGCAGAACATTTTGCTGCAAACCGCGCCTCTTAAAGTGCCCGTAAAGCCGAGCTATGTCAAATTTGCCAAGGGGACCCCAAGCGCGTTTTCTGAAATTCTGCAAAGTTGAGACCAGGGGAAACTACTGCAAAAAAAGGCCAAAAACAACACCCTGGCGCCAATGCGATCATGTCCTAACTAAGATTTCCTTGAAGTGCCAACCTAGCAGAACATTTTGCTGCAAACCGCGCCTCTTAAAAAGCCCGTGAAGCCGAGCTATGTCAAATTTTCCACGGGAACCCCCAGCGCGCGTTTTCTAAAATTCTGCAAAGTTGGGACCAGGGGAAACTACTGCAAAAAGAAGGCCAGAAAGAACACCCTGGCG
>OZ026599.1:4827058-4859558 GCA_964020085.1 Micromussa lordhowensis
CACTTTTGGAGGCGCGGTTTGCAGCAAAATGTTGTGCTAGGCTTGCAATTGAAGGAAATCCTAGTTAGGACATGATGTCATTTGCGCCAGGGTGTTTTTCCTGGCCTTCTTTTTGCAAAAGTTTGCCCTGGTCCTAACTTTGCAGAATTTCAGAAAACGCGCGCTGGGGTCCCCTTGGCAAATTTGACATAGCTCGGCTCCACGGGCACTTTTGGAGGCGCGGTTTGCAGCAAAATGTTGTGCTAGGTTAGCACTTTAAGGAACTCGTAGTTAGGACATGATGGCATTCGCGCTGGGGTTTTTTTTCTGGCTTTCTTTTGGCAGGAGTTTGCCCTTGCCCAACTTTGCAGAAGTTCAGAAAACGCGCGCTGGGGGTCCCCTTGGGAAATTTGACATAGCTCGGCTCCACGGGCACTTTGGGAGGCAAAGTTTGCAGCAAAATGTTGTGCTTTATTGGCACTTAAAGAAAATCTTAGTTACGACATGATGGCATTTGCGCCAGGGTGTTTTTTCTGGCCTTCTTTTTGCAAGAGTTTGCAATGGTCCCAACTTTGCAGAATTTCAGAAAACGCGCGCTGGAGGTCCCCTTGGCAAATTTGACATAGCTCGGCTCCACGGGCACTTTGGGAAGCGCGATTTGCAGCAAAATGTTGTGCTAGGTTGGCACTTTAAGGAAATTGTAGTTAAGACATGATGGCATTCGCGCCAGGGTGTTTTTTTCTGGCCTTCTTTTTGCAGGAGTTTGCAATGGTCCCAACTTTGCAGAATTTCAGAAAACGCGCGCTGGGGGTCCCCTTGGCAAATTTGACATAGCTCGGCCCCACGGGCACTTTGGGAAGCGCGGTTTGCAGCAAAATGTTATGCTAGGTTAGCACTTTTAGGAAACTTTAGTTAAGACATGTTGGCATTCGCCTGAGGGTGATTTTTCTGGCCTTCTTTTTGCAGGAGTTTGCCCTGGTCCCAACTTTGCAAAAGTTTAGAAAACGCGCGCTGGGGGTCCCCTTGGCAAATTTGACATAGCTCGGCTCCACGGGCACTTTGGGAGGCGCGGTTTGCAGCAAAATGTTGTGCTAGGTTGGCACTTTAAGGAAATCTTAGTTAATACATGATGACATTCGCGCCAGGGTGTTTTTTCTGGCCTTTTTTGCAGGAGTTTGCCCTGGTCCCAACTTTGCAGAATTTCAGAAAACGCGCGCTGGCGGTGCCCATGGCAAATTTGACATAGCTCGGCTCCACGGGCACTTTGTGAGGCGCGGTTTGCAGCAAAATGTTGTGCTAGGTTGGCACTTTAAGGAAATATTAATTAAGAGATGATGGCATTCGCGCCAGGGTGTTTTTTCTGGCCTTTTTTTTTTGCAGGAGTTTGCCCTGGTCCCAACTTTGCAGAATTTCAGAAAACGCGCGCTGGGGGTCCCCTTGGCAAATTTGACATAGCTCGGCTCCACAGGCACTTTGGGAGGCGCGGTTTGCAGCAAAATGTTGTGCTAGGTTGGCACTTTACGGAAATATTAGTTAAAACATGATGACATTCGCGCCAGGGTGTTTTTTCTTGCCTTCTTTTTGCAGAAGTTTGCCCTGGTCCCAACTTTGCAGAATTTCAGAAAACGCGCGCTGGGGGTCCCCTTAACAAATTTCACATAGCTCGGCTAAACGGGCACTTTGGGAGGCGCGGTTTGCAGCAAAATGTCGTGCTAGGTTCGCACTTAATGGAAATGGTAGTAAGGACATGATGGCATTCGCGCCAGGGTGTATTTTCTGGCCTTCTTTTTGCACGAGTTTGCCCTGGTCCCAACTTTGCAGAATTTCAGAAAACGCGCGCTGGGGGTTCCCTTGGCAAATTTGACATAGCTCGGCTCCACGGGCACTTTGGGAGGCGCGGTTTGCAGCAGGATGTTGTGCTAGGTTGGCACTTTAAGGAAATCCTAGTTAGGACATGTTGGCATTCGCGCCAGGGTGTTTTTTCTGGCCTTCTTTTTTCAGAAGTTTGCCCTGGTCCCAACTTTGCAGAATTTCAGAAAACGCGCGCTAGGGGTCCTCTTGGCAAATTTAACATAGCTCGGCTGCACGGGCACTTTGGGAGGCGCGGTTTGCAGCAAAATGTTGTGCTAGGTTGGCACTTTAAGGAAATCTTAGTTAGGACATGATGCCATTAATGTCAGGGTGTTTTTTCTGGCCTTCTTTTTGCAGGAGTTTGCCCTGGTCCCAACTTTGCAGAATTTCAGAAAACGCGCGCTGGGGGTCCCCTTGGCAAATGTGACATAGCTCGGGTCCACGGGCACTTTGGGAGGCGCGGTTTGCAGCAAAATGTTGTGCTAAGTTCGCACTTGAAGGAAATTGTAGTAAGAACATGATGGCATTCGCGCCATGGTGTTTTTTCTGGCCTTCTTTTTGCAGGAGTTTGCCTTGGTCCCAACTTTGCAGAATTTCAGAAAACGCGCGCTGGGGGTCCCCTTGGCAAATTTGACATAGCTCGGCTCCACAGGCACATTGGGAGGCGCGGTTTGCAGCAGAAATTTGTGCTAGGTTGGCACTTCAAGGAAATAATAGTTAAGACATGTTGGCATTCGCGCCAGGGTGTTTTTTCTGGCCTTCTTTTTGCAGGAGTTTGCCCTGGTCCCAACTTTGCAGAATTTCAGAAAACGCGCGCTCGGGGTCCCCTTGGCAAATTTGACATAGCTCGGCTCCACGGGCACTTTGGGAGGCGCGGTTTGCAGCAGAATGTTGTGCTAGGTTGGCACTTTAAGGAAATCTTAGTTAGGACATGATGACATTCGCGCCAGGGTGTTTTTTCAGGCCTTTTTTGAAGGAGTTTGCCATGGTCCCAACTTTGCAGAATTTCAGAAAACGCGCGCTGGGGGTCCCCTTGGAAAATGTGACATACCTCGGCTCCACGGGCCCTTTGGGAGGCGCAGTTTGCAGCAAAATGTTGTGCTAGGTTGGCACTTTAAGGAAATCCGAGTTACGACATGATGGCATTCGCGCCAGAAGATTTTTCTGGCCTTCTTTTTGCAGAAGTTTGACCTGGTCCCAACTTTGCAGAATTTCAGAAAACGCGCGCGGGCGGTGCCCATGGCAAATTTGACATAGCTCGGCTCCACGGGCACTTTGTGAGGCGCGGATTGCAGCAAAATGTTGTGCTAGGTTTGCACTTGAAGGAAATGGTAGTAAGGACATGATGGTATTCGCGCAAGGGTGTTTTTTCTGGCCTTCTTTTTGCAGCGGTTTGCCCTGGTCCCAACTTTGCAGAATTTCAGAAAACGCGCGCTAGGGGTCCCCTTGGCAAATTTGACATAGCTCGGCTTCCCGGGCACTTTGGGAGGCGCGGTTTGCAGCAAAATGTTCTGCTAGGTTGGCACTTTAAGGAAATTTTAGTTAAGACATGATGGCATTCGCGCGAGGGTGTCTTTTTTTGGCCTTCTTTTTGCAAGAGTTTGCCCTGGTCCCAGCTTTGCAGAATTTCAGAAAATGCGCGCTGGGGGTCCCGTTGGAAAATTTGACATAGCTCGGCTCCACGGGCACTTTGGGAGGCGCGGTTTGCAGCAAAATGTTGTGCTAGGTTAGCACTTTAAGGAAATGGTAGTTAGGACATGATGGCATTCGCGCCAGGGTGTTTTTTCTGGCCTTCTTTTTGCAGGAGTTTGCCCTGGTCCCAACTTTGCAGAATTTCAGAAAACGCACGCTGGGGGTCCCCTTGGCAAATTTGACATAGCTCGGCTCCACGGGCACTTTGGGAGACACCGTTTTCAGCAAAATGTTGTGCTAGGTTGGCACTTTAAGGAAATGTTAGTTACGACATGATGGCATTCGCGCCAGGGTGTTTTTTCTGGCCTTCTTTTTGCAGGAGTTTGCCCTGGTCCCAACTTTGCAGAATTTCAGAAAACGCGCGCTGGGGATCCCCTTGGAAAATTTGACATAGCTCGGCTCCACGGGCACTTTGGGAAGCGCGGTTTGCAGCAAAATGTTGTGCTGGGCTGGCACTTCAAGGAAATGGTAGTCAAGACATGAAGGGTTTCGCGCCACGGTGTTTTTTCTGGCCTTCTTTTTGCAGGAGTTTGCCCTGGTCCCAACTTTGCAGAATTTCAGAAAACGCGCGCTGGGGGTCCCCTTGGCAAATTTGACCTAGCTTGGCTCCACGAGCACTTTGGGAGGCGCGGTTTGCAGCAGAATGTTGTGGTAGGTTAACACTTTAAGGAAATTGTAGTCAAAACATGATGGCATTCGCGACAGGGTGTTTTTTCTGGCCTTCCTTTTGCAGAAGTTTGCCCTGGTCCCAACTTTGCAGAATTTTAGAAAACGCGCGCTGGGGGTCCCCTTGGCAAATTTGACATAGCTCGGCTCCACGGGCACTTTGGGAGGCGCGGTTTGCAGCAACATGTTGTGCTAGGTTGGCACTTTAAAGAAATGTTAGTTAGGACATGATGGCATTGGCGCCAGGGTGTTTTTTCTGGCCTTATTTTTGCAGGAGTTTGCCCTGGTCTAAACTTTGCAGAATTTCAGAAAACGCGCGTTGGGGGTCCCCTTGGCAAATTTGACATAGCTCGGCTCCACGGGCACTTTGGGAAGCGCAATTTGCAGCAAAATGTTGTGCTAGGTTGGCACTTGAAGGAAATTCTAGTTAGGACATGATGGCATTCGCTCGAGGGTGTTTTTTTTGGCCTTCTTTTTGCAGGAGTTTGCCCTCGTCCCAACTTTGCAGAATTTCAGAAAACGCGCGCTGGGGGTCCCCTTGGCAAATTTGACATAGCTCGGCTCCACGGGCACTTTGAAAGGCGCCCTTTGCAGCAAAGTGTTGTGCTAGGTTGGCACTTTAAGCAAATGCTAGTTAGGACATGATGGCATTGGCGCCAGGGTGTTTTTTCTGGCCTTCTTTTTGCAGGAGTTTGCCCTGGTCCCAACTTTGCTGAATTTCAGAAAACGCGCGCTGGGGGTCCCCTTGGCAAATTTGACATAGGTCGGATCCACGGGCACTTTGGGAGGCGCGGTTTGCAGCAAAATGTTGTGCTAGGTAAGCACTTTAAGGAAATTTTAGTTACGACATAATGGCATTCGCGCTAGGGTGTTTTTTCTGGCCTTCTTTTTGGAGAAGTTTGCCCTGGTCCCAACTTTGCAGAATTTCAGAAAACGCGCGCTGGAGGTCCCCTTGGCAAATTTGACATAGCTCGGCTCCTCGGGCACTTTGGGAGGCGCGGTTTGCACCAAAATGTTGTGCTAGGTTGGCTCTTTAAGGAAATCTTAGTTAAAACATGATGGCATTCGCGCCAGGGTTTTTTTTCTGGCCTTCTTTTTGCAGGAGTTTGCCCTGGTCCCAACTTTGCAAAATTTCAGAAAACGCGCGCTGGGGGTCCCCTTGGCAAATTTGACATAGCTCGGCTCCACGGGCACTTTGGGAGGCGCGGTTTGCAGCAAAATGCTGTGCTAGGTTGGCACTTGAAGAAACTCCTAGTTAAGACATGATGACGTTCGCGCCAGGGTGTTTTTTTTGGCCTTCTTTTAACAGGAGTTTGCCCTGGTCCCAACTTTGCAGAATTTCAGAAAACGCTTGCTGAGGGTCCCCTTGGCAAATTTGACATAGGTCGGATCCACGGGCACTTTGGGAGGCGCGGTTTGCAGCAAAATGTTGTGATAGGTTGGCACTTTAAGGAAATGTTAGTTAGGACATAATGGCATTCGCGTGAGTGTGTTTTTTCTGGCCTTCTTTTTGCAGGAGTTTTCCCTGGTCCCAACTTTGCAGAATTTCAGAAAACGCGCGCTGGGGGTCCCCTTGGCAAATTTGACATAGCTCGGCTCCACAGGCACTTTTGGAGGCGCGGTTTGCAGCAAACTGTTGTGCTAGGTTGGCACTTGAAGGAAATGCTTGCAAAGACATGATGGCATTCGCGCCAGGGTGTTTTTTCTGGCCTTTTTTTTGCAGGAGTTTGCCCTGGTCCCAACTTTGCAAAATTTCTGAAAACGCGCGCTGGGGGTCCCCTTGGCAAATTTGACATAGCTCGGCTCCACGGGCACTTTGGGAGGCGCGGTTTGCAGCAAAATGCTGTGCTAGGTTGGCACTTTAAGAAACTTGTAGTTAAGACATGATGACGTTCGCGCCAGGGTGGTTTTTTTGGCCTTCTTTTAACAGGAGTTTGCCCTGGTCCCAACTTTGCAGAATTTCAGAAAACGCGCGCTGAGGGTCCCCTTGGCAAATTTGACATAGGTCGGATCCACGGGCACTTTGGGAGGCGCGGTTTGCAGCAAAATGTTGTGATAGGTTGGCACTTCAAGGAAATGTTAGTTAGGACATAATGGCATTCGCGTGAGTGTGTTTTTTCTGGCCTTCTTTTTGCAGGAGTTTGCCCTGGTCCCAACTTTGCAGAATTTCAGAAAACGCGCGCTGGGGTCCCCTTTGCAAATTTGACATAGCTCGGCTCCACGGGCACTTTGGGAGGCGCGGTTTGCAGCAAACTGTTGTGCTAGGTTGGCCCTTTAAGGAAATCGTTGCTAGGACATGATGGGATTCGCGCCAGGGTGTTTTTTCTGGCCTTCTTTTTGCAGGAGTTTGCCCTGGTCCCAACTTTGCAGAATTTCAGAAAACGCGCGCTGGGAGTCTCCTTGGCAAATTTGACCTAGCTCGGCTCCACGGGCACTTTAGGAGGCGCGGTTTAAAGCAACATGTTGTGCTAGGTTGGCACTTCAAGGAAATTCTAGTTAGGACATGATGGTATTCGCGCCAGGGTGTTTTTTCGGGCCTTCTTTTTGCAGGAGTTTGCCCTGGTCCCAACTTTGCACAATTTCAGAAAACGCGCGCTGGGGGTCCTCTTAGCAAATTTGACATAAGTCGGCTCCACGGGAACTTTGGGAGGCGCGGTTTGCAGCAAAATGTTGTGCTAAGTTGGCATTTGAAGGAAATCTTAGTTAGGACATGATGGCATTCGCGTCAGGGTGTTTTTTTTTTTGCCCTTCTTTTGGCAGGAGTTTGCCCTGGTCCCAACTTTGCAGAATTTCAGAAAACGCGCGCTGGGGGTCTCCTTGGCAAATTTGACATAGGTCGGCTCCACGGGCACTTTGGGAGGCGCAGTTTGCAGCAAAATGTTGTGCTAGGTAGGCACTTTAAGGAAATTTTAGTTAGGACAAAATGGCATTCGCGCTAGGATGTCTTTTCTGGCCTTCTTTTTGCAGGAGTTTGCCCTGGTCCCAACTTTGCAGAATTTCAGAAAACGCGCGCTGGGGGTCCCCTTGGCAAATTTGACATAGGTCGGCTCCACGGGCCCTTTGGGAGGCGCGGTGTGCAGCAAAATGTTGTGCTAGGTGGGCACTTTAAGGAAATTTTAGTTAGGACATAATGGCATTCGCGCCAGGGTTTTTTTTCTGGCCTTCTTTTGCAGGAGTTTGCCCTGGTTCCAACTTTGCAGAATTTTAGAAAACGCGCGCTGGGGGTCCCCTTGGCAAATTTGAGATAGCTCGGCTCCACGGGCACTTTGGGAGGCGCGGTTTACAGCAAAATGTTGTGCTGTTTTGGCACTGCAAGGAAGTCCTAGTTAGGACATGATGGCATTCGCGACAGAGTGTTTTTTCGGGCCTTCTTTTTGCAGGAGTTTCCCCTGGTCCGACTTTGCAGAATTTCAGAAACCGCGCGCTAGGTGTCCCCTTGGCAAATTTGACATAGCTCGGCTCCACGGGCACTTTGAGAGGCGCGGTTTGCAGCAAAGTGTTGTGCTAGGTTGGCACTTCAAGGAAATTGTAGTTAGGACTTGATGGCATTCGCGCTAAAGTATTTTTTCTGGCCTTCTTTTTGCAGGAGTTTGCCCTGGTCCCAACTTTGCAGAATTTCAGAAAACGCGCGCTGGGGTTCCCCTTGGCAAATTTGACAAAGCTCGGCTCCACGGGCATTTTGGGAGGCGCGGATTGCAGCAAAATGTTGTGCTAGGTTAGCACTTCAAGGAAATCGTAGTAAGGCCATGATGGCATTTGCGCCAGGGTGTTTTTTCTGGCCTTCTTTTTGCACGAGTTTGCCCTGGTCCCAACTTTGCAGAATTTCAGAAAACACCCGCTGGGGTCCCCTTGGCAAATTTGACATAGCTCGGCTCCACGGGCACTTTGGGAGGCGCGGTTTGCAGCAAAATGTTGTGCTAGGTCGGCATTTGAAGGAAATCTTAGTTAGGACATGATGGCATTCGCGTCAGGGTGTTTTTTTTGGCCTTCTTTTGGCAGGAGTTTACCCTGGTCCCAACTTTGCAGAATTTCAGAAAACGCGCGCTGGGGGTCCCCTTGGCAAATTTGACATAGGTCGGCTCCACGGGCACTTTGGGAGGCACGGTTTGCAGCAAAATGTTCTGCTAGGTTGGCACTTTAAACAGTTTCTAGTTAGGACATGATGGCATTCGCGCCAGGGTGTTTTTTCTGGCGTTCTTTTTGCAGGAGTTTGCCCTGGTCCCAACTTTGCAGATTTTCAGAAAACGCGCGCTGGGGGTCTGTTTTGCAAATTTGACATAGCTCGGCTCCACGGGCACGTTGGGAGGCGCGGATTGCAGCAAAATGTTGTGCTAGGTTGGCACTTTAAGGAAATATTAGTTAGGACATGATGGCATTCGCGCCACGGTGTTTTTTCTTGCCTTCTTTTTGCAGGAGTTTGCCCTGGTCCCAACTTTGCAGAATTTCAGAAAACGCGCGCTGGGGATCCCCTTGGCAAATTTGACATAGCTCGGCTCCACGGGCACTTTGGGAGGCGCGGTTTGCAGCTAAATGTTGTGCTAGGTTGGCACTTTAAGGAAATTTTAGTTAGAACATAATGGCATTCGCGCCAGGGTGTTTTTTCTGGCCTTCTTTTTGCAGGAGTTTGCCCTGGTCCCAACTTTGCAGAATTTCAGAAAACGCGCGCTGGGGGTCCCCTTGGCAAATTTGACATAGCTCGGCTCCGCAGGCTCTTTGGCAGGCCCGGTTTGCAGCAAAATGTTGTGCTAGGTTGGCACTATAAGGAAATTTGAGTGACGACATAATGGCATTCGCCCCAGGGTGTTTTTTTTGGCCTTCTTTCTGCAGGAGTTTGCCCTGGTCCCAACTTTGCAGAATTTCAGAAAACGTGCGCTGGGGGTCCCCTTGGCATATTTGACATAGCTCCGCTCCGCGGGCACTTTGGGAGGCGCGGTTTGCAGCAAAATGTTGTGCGAGGTTGGCACTTTAAGGAAATCCTAGTTAAGACATGATGGCATTCGCGCCAGGGTGTTTTTTCTGGCCTTCTTTTTGCAGGACTTTGCCCTGGTCCCAACTTTGCAGAATTTCAGAAAACGCGCGCTGGGGATCCCCTTGGCAAATTTGACATAGCTCGGCTCCACGGGCACTTTGGGAGGCGCGGTTTGCAGCTAAATGTTGTGCTAGGTTGGCACTTTAAGGAAATTTTAGTTAGAACATAATGGCATTCGCGCCAGTTTGTTTTATCTGGCCTTCTTTTTGCAGGAGTTTGCCCTGGTCCCAACTTTGCAGAATTTCAGAAAACGCGCGCTGGGGGTCCCCTTGGCAAATGTGACATAGCTCGGCTCCACGGGCACTTTGGGAGGCGCGGTTTGCAGCAAAATGTTGTGCTAGGTTGGCACTTTAAGGAAATTTTAGTTAGGACATGATGGCATTCGCGCGAGGGTGTTTTTTCTGGCCTTCTTTTTGCAGAAGTTTGCCCTGGTCCCAACTTTGCAGAATTTCAGACAACGCGCGCTGGGGGTTCCCTTGGCAAATTTGACATAGCTCGGCTCCACGGGCACTTTGGGAGGCGCGGTTTGCAGCAAAATGTTGTGCGAGGTTGGCACTTTAAGGAAATCCTAGTTAAGACATGATGGCATTCGCGCCAGGGTGTTGTTTTCTGGCGTTTTTTTTGCAGGAGTTTGCCCTGGTCCCAACTTTGCAGAATTTCAGAAAAATTCGCGCTGGGGGTCCCCTTGGCAAATTTGACCTATAGCTTGGCTCCACGCGCACTTTGGGAGGCGCAGTTTGCAGCAAAATGTTGTGCTAGGTTAGCACTTGAAGGAAATGCAAGTTAGAACTTGATAACGTTCGCGCCAGGGTGTTTTTCCTGGCCTTCTCTTTGCAGGAGTTTGCCCTGGTCCCAACTTTGAAGAATTTAAGAAAACGCGCGCTGGGGGTCCCCTTGGCAAATTTGACATAGCTAGGCTTCACGGGCACTTTGGGAGGCGCGGTTTCCAGCAAAATGTTGTGCTAGGTTGGCACTTTAAGGAAATTTTAGTTAGGACATGATGGCATTCGCGCCAGGGTGTTTTTTCTGGCCTTCTTTTTGCAGGACTTTGCCCTGGTCCCAACTTTGCAGAATTTCAGAAAACGCGCGCTGGGGATCCCCTTGGCAAATTTGACATAGCTCGGCTCCACGGGCACTTTGGGAGGCGCGGTTTGCAGCTAAATGTTGTGCTAGGTTGGCACTTTAAGGAAATTTTAGTTAGAACATAATGGCATTCGCGCCAGTTTGTTTTATCTGGCCTTCTTTTTGCAGGAGTTTGCCCTGGTCCCAACTTTGCAGAATTTCAGAAAACGCGCGCTGGGGGTCCCCTTGGCAAATGTGACATAGCTCGGCTCCACGGGCACTTTGGGAGGCGCGGTTTGCAGCAAAATGTTGTGCTAGGTTGGCACTTTAAGGAAATTTTAGTTAGGACATGATGGCATTCGCGCGAGGGTGTTTTTTCTGGCCTTCTTTTTGCAGAAGTTTGCCCTGGTCCCAACTTTGCAGAATTTCAGACAACGCGCGCTGGGGGTTCCCTTGGCAAATTTGACATAGCTCGGCTCCACGGGCACTTTGGGAGGCGCGGTTTGCAGCAAAATGTTGTGCTAGGTTGGCACTTTAAGGAAATTTTAGTTAGGACATGATGGCATTCGCGCCAGGGTGTTTTTTCTGGATTTCTTTTTGCAGGAGTTTTCCCTGGTCCCAACTTTGCAGAATTTCAGAAAACGCGCGCTGCGGGTGCCCTTGGCAAATTTGACATAGCTCGGCTTCACGGGCACTTTGGGAGGCGCGGTTTGCATCAAAATATTGTGCTAGGTTGCACTTCAAGGAAATTTTAGTTAACCAAGATGGCATTTGCGCCAGAGTGTTTTTTCTTGCCTTCTTTTTGCAGGAGTTTGCCCTGGTCCCAACTTTGCAGAATTTCAGAAAACGCGCGCTGGGGGTTCCCTTCGCAAATTTGACATAGCTCGGCTCCACGGGCACTTTGGGAGGTGCGATTTGCAGCAAAATGTTGTGCTAGGTTGGCACTTGTAGAAAATTCTAGTTAGGACATGATGGCATTCGCTCCAGGGTGTTTTTTCTGGCCTTCTCTTTGCAGGAGTTTGCCCTGGTCCCAACTTTGCAGAATTTTAGAAAACGCGCGCTGGGGGTCCCCTTGGCAAATTTGACATAGCTCGGCTCCACGGGCACTTTGGGAGGCGCGGTTTGCAGCAAAATGTTGTGCTAGGTTGGCATTTAAGAAAATTCTAGTTAGGACATGATGGCATTCGCGCCAGGGTGTTTTTTCTGGCCTTCTTTTTGCAGGAGTTTGCCCTGGTCATAACTTTGCAGAATTTCAGAAAACGCGCGCTGGGGGTTCGCTTGGCAAATTTGACATAGCTCGGCTCCACGGGCACTTTGGGAGGCGCGGTTTGCAGCAAAATGTTGTGCTAGGTTGGCACTTTAAGGAAATTTTAGTTACAACATGATAACGTTCGCGCCAGGGTGTTTTTTCTGGCCTTCTTTTTGCAGGAGTTTGCCCTGGTCATAACTTTGCAGAATTTCAGAAAACGCGCGCTGGGGGTCCCCTTGGCAAATTTGACATAGCTCGGCTCCACGGGCACTTTGGGAGGCGCAGTTTGTAGCAAAATGTTGTGCTAGGTTGCCACTTCAAGGAAATACTAGTTAGGACATGTTGGCATTCGCACCAGGGTGTTTTTTTTGTGGCCTTCTTTTTGGAGGAGTTTGCCCTGGTCCCAACTTTGCAGAATTTCAGAAAACGCGCGCTGGGGGTCCCCTTGGCAAATTTGACTTAGCTCGGCTCCACGGGCACTTTGCCAGGCGCGGTTTGCAGCAAAATGTTGTGCTAGGTTGGCACTTTAAGGAAATTTTAGTTACAACATGATAACATTCGCGCCATGGTGTTTTTTTGGCCTTCTTTTTGCAGGAGTTTGCCCTGGTCCCAACTTTGCAGAATTTCAGAAAACGCGCGCTGGGAGTGCCCTTGGCAAATTTGACATAGCTCGGCTCCACGCGCACTTTGGAAGACGCAGTTTGCAGCAAAATGTTGTGCTAGGTTGGCACTTCAAGAAAATGTTAGTTAGCACATGATGGCATTCGCGCCAGGGTGTTTTTTGTGGCCTTCTTTTTGCAGGAGTTTGCCCTGGTCCCAACTTTGCAGAATTTCAGAAAACGCGCGCTGGGGGTGCCATTAGCAAATTTGACATAGCTCGGCTCCACGGGCACTTTGGGAGGCGCGATTTGCAGCAAAATGTTGTGCTAGGTTGGCACTTCAAGGAAGTTCTAGTTAGGACATGTTGGCATTCGCACCAGGGGTTTTTTTTTGTGGCCTTCTTTTTGCAGGAGTTTGCCCTGGTCCCAACTTTGCAGAATTTCAGAAAACGCGCGCTGGGGGTCCCCTTGGCAAATTTGACATAGCTCGGCTCCACGGGCACTTTGGGAGGCGCAGTTTGTAGCAAAATGTTGTGCTACGTTGCCACTTCAAGGAAATACTAGTTAGGACATGTTGGCATTCGCACCAGGGTGTTTTTTTTGTGGCCTTCTTTTTGGAGGAGTTTGCCCTGGTCCCAACTTTGCAGAATTTCAGAAAACGCGCGCTGGGGGTCCCCTTGGCAAATTTGACTTAGCTCGGCTCCACGGGCACTTTGCCAGGCGCGGTTTGCAGCAAAATGTTGTGCTAGGTTGGCACTTTAAGGAAATTATGGTTAGGACATGATGGCATTCGCGCCAGGGTGTTTTTTTTTGGCCTTCTTTTTGCAGGAGTTTGCCCTGGTCACAATTTTGCAGAGTTTCAGAAAACGCGCGCTGGGGGTCCCCTTGGAAAATTTGACATAGCTCGGCAAATATTCTGCTAGGTTGGCACTTGAAGGAAATTTTAGTTAGGACATGATGGCATTCGCGCCAGAGTGTTTTTTCTGGCCTTCTTTTCGCAGGAGTTTGCCCTGGTCCCAACTTTGCAGAATTTCAGAAAACGCGCGCTGGGGGTCCCCTTGGTAAATTTGACATACCTCGGCTCCACGGGCACTTTGGGAGGCGCGCTTTGGAGCAAAATGTTGTGCTAGGTTGGCACTTTAAGGAAGTCGTAGTTAGGACATGAGGACATTCGCGCCAGAGTGTTTTTTCTGGCCTTCTTTTTGCAGGAGTTTCCCCTGGTCCCAACTTTGCAGAATTTCAGAAAACGCGCGCTGGGGGTTCCCTTGGCAAATTTGACATACCTCGGCTCCACGGGCAGTTTGGGAGGCGCGGTTTGCAGCAAAATGTTGTGCTAGGTCGGCACTTTAAGGGAATTTTAGTTACGACATGATGGCATTCGCGTCAGAGTGTTTTTTCTGGCCTTCTTTTTGCAGGAGTTTGCCCTGGTCCCAACTTTGCAGAATTTCAGAAAACGCGCGCTGCGGGTGCCCTTGGCAAATTTTACATAGCTCGGCTCCACGGGCACTTTAGGAGGCGCGGATTGCAGCAAAATGTTGTGCTAGGTTGGCACTTTAAGGAAATTTTAGTTAGGACATGATGGCATTCGGGCCAGAGTGTTTTTTCTGGCCTATTTTTTGCAGGAGTTTGCCCTGGTCCCAACTTTGCAGAATTTCAGAAAACGCGCGCTGGGTGTCCCCTTGGCAAATTTGACATAGCTCGGCTCCACGGGCACTTTGGGAGGCACGGTTTGCAACAAAATTAATGTTGTGCTAGGTTGGCACTTTAAGGAAATCTTACTTAGGACATGATGGCATTCGCGCCAGGGTGTTTTTTCTGGCCTTCTTTTTGCAGGAGTTTGCCCTGGTCCCAACTTTGCAGAATTTCAGGAAACGCACGCTGGGGCTCCCCTTGGCAAATTTGACATAGCTCGGCTCCACGGGCACTTTGGGAGGCGCGGATTGCAGCAAAATGTTGTGCTAGGTTGGCACTTTAAGGAAATCCTTGTTAGGACATGATGTCATTCGCGCCAGAGTGTTTTTTCTGGCCTTCCTTTTGCACGAGTTTGCCATGGTCCTAACTTTGCAGAATTTCAGAAAACGCGCGCTGGGGGTCCCCTTGGCAAATTTGACATGCCTCGGCTCCACGGGCACTTTGGGAGGCGCGGTTTGCAGCAAAATGTTGTGCCAGGTTGGCACTTTAAGGTAATTTCAGTTACGACATGATGGCATTCGTGCCAGAGTGTTTTTTCTGGCCTTCTTTTTGCAGGAGTTTGCCCTGGTCCCAACTTTGCAGAATTTCAGAAAACGCGCGCTGGGGGTCCCCTTGGCAAATTTGACATAGCTCGGCTCCACGGGCACTTTGGAAGGCGCGGATTGCAGCAAAATGTTGTGCTAGGTTGGCACTTTAAGGAAACTTTAGTTAATACATGATGGCATTCGCGCCAAAGTGTTTTTTCTGGCCTTCTTTTTGCAGGAGTTTGCCATGGTCCCAACTTTGCAGAATTTCAGAAAACGCGCGCTGGGGGTCCCCTTGGCAAATTTGACAAAGCTCGGCTCCACGGGCACTTTGGAAGGCGCGGATTGCAGCAAAATGTTGTGCTAGGTTGGCACTTTAGGGAAACTTTAGTTAATACATGATGGCATTCGCGCCAGAGTGTTTTTTCTGGCCTTCTTTTTGCAGGAGTTTGCCCTGGTCCCAACTTTGCAGAATTTCAGAAAACGCGCGCTGGGGGTCCCCTTGGCAAATTTGACATAGCTCGGCTCCACGGGCACTTTGGGAGGCGCGGATTGCAGCAAAATGTTGTGCTAGGTTGGCACTTTAAGGAAATCCTAGTTAGGACATGATGGCATTCGCGCCAGAGTGTTTTTTCTGGCCTATTTTTTGCAGGAGTTTGCCCTGGTCCCAACTTTGCAGAATTTCAGAAAACGCGCGCTGGGTGTCCCCTTGGCAAATTTGACATAGCTCGGCTCCACGGGCACTTTGGGAGGCACGCTTTGCAACAAAATTAATGTTGTGCTAGGTTGGCACTTTAAGGAAATCTTACTTAGGACATGATGGCATTCGCGCCAGGGTGTTTTTTCTGGCCTTCTTTTTGCAGGAGTTTGCCCTGGTCCCAACTTTGCAGAATTTCAGGAAACGCACGCTGGGGCTCCCCTTGGCAAATTTGACATAGCTCGGCTCCACGGGCACTTTGGGAGGCGCGGATTGCAGCAAAATGTTGTGCTAGGTTGGCACTTTAAGGAAATCCTTGTTAGGACATGATGTCATTCGCGCCAGAGTGTTTTTTCTGGCCTTCCTTTTGCACGAGTTTGCCATGGTCCTAACTTTGCAGAATTTCAGAAAACGCGCGCTGGGGGTCCCCTTGGCAAATTTGACATGCCTCGGCTCCACGGGCACTTTGGGAGGCGCGGATTGCAGCAAAATGTTGTGCCAGGTTGGCACTTTAAGGTAATTTCAGTTACGACATGATGGCATTCGTGCCAGATTGTTTTTTCTGGCCTTCTTTTTGCAGGAGTTTGCCCTGGTCCCAACTTTGCAGAATTTCAGAAAACGCGCGCTGGGGGTCCCCTTGGCAAATTTGACATAGCTCGGCTCCACGGGCACTTTGGAAGGCGCGGATTGCAGCAAAATGTTGTGCTAGGTTGGCACTTTAAGGAAACTTTAGTTAATACATGATGGCATTCGCGCCAGAGTGTTTTTTCTGGCCTTCTTTTTGCAGGAGTTTGCCCTGGTCCCAACTTTGCAGAATTTCAGAAAACGCGCGCTGGGGGTCCCCTTGGCAAATTTGACATAGCTCGGCTTCACGGGCACTTTGGGAGGCGCGGTTTGCAGCAAAATGTTATGCTAGGTTGGCACTTTACGGAAATTTTAGTTAGGACATGATGTCATTCGCTCACAGTGTTTTTTCTGGCCTTCTTTTTGCAGGAGTTTGCCCTGGTCCCAACTTTGCAGAATTTCAGAAAACGCGCGCTGGGGGTCCCGTTGGCAAATTTGACATAGCTCGGCTCCACGGGCACTTTGGGAGGCGCGGTTTGCAGCAAAATGTTCTGCTAGGTTGGCACTTTAAGGAAATCCTAGTAAAGACATCATGGCATTCGCGCCAAGGTGTTTTTTTGGCCTTCTTTTTCCAGGAGTTTGCCGTGGTCCCAACTTTGCAGAATTTCAGAAAACGCACGCTGGGGCTTCCCTTGGCAAATTTGACATAGCTCGGCTTCACGGGCACTTTGGGAGGCGCGGTTTCCCGCAAAATGTTGTGCTAAGTTGGCACTTCAAGGAAATCTTAGATAGAACATGATGGCATTCGCGCCAGAGTGTTTTTTCTGGCCTTCCTTTTGCACGAGTTTGCCATGGTCCTAACTTTGCAGAATTTCAGAAAACGCGCGCTGGGGGTCCCCTTGGCAAATTTGACATACCTCGGTTCCACGGGCACTTTGGGAGGCGCGGTTTGCAGCAAAATGTTGTGCTAGGTTGGCACTTTAAGGTAATTTTAGTTACGACATGATGGCATTCGTGCCAGAGTGTTTTTTCTGGCCTTCTTTTTGCAGGAGTTTGCCCTGGTCCCAACTTTGCAGAATTTCAGAAAACGCATGCTGGGGGTCCCCTTGGCAAATTTGACATAGCTCGGCTCCACGGGCACTTTGGAAGGCGCGGATTGCAGCAAAATGTTGTGCTAGGTTCGCACTTTAAGAAAAGTTTAGTTAATACATGATGGCATTCGCGCCAGAGTGTTTTTTCTGGCCTTCTTTTTGCAGGAGTTTGCCCTGGTCCCAACTTTGCAGAATTTCAGAAAACGCGCGCTGGGGGTCCCGTTGGCAAATTTGACATAGCTCGGCTCCACGGGCACTTTGGGAGGCGCGATTTGCAGCAAAATGTTGTCCTAGGTTGGCACTTGAAGGAAATCCTAGTTAAGACATCATGGCATTCGCGCCAGGGTGTTTTTTTTGGCCTTCTTTTTGCAGGAGTTTGTCCTAGTCCCAACTTTGCAGAATTTCAGAAAACGCGCGCTGGGGCTCTCCTTGGCAAATTTGACATACCTCGGCTCCACGGGCACTTTGGGAGGCGCAGTTTGCAGCAAAATGTTGTGCTAGGTTGGCACTTTAAGGAAATTTTAGTTAGGACATGATGGCATTCGCGCCAGGATGCTTTTTCTGGCCTTCTTTTTGCAAAAGTTTGCCATGGTCCCAACTTTGCAGAATTTCAAAAAACGCGCGCTGGGGGTCCCCTTGGCAAATTTGACATAGGTCGGCTCCGCGGACACTTTGGGAGCCGCGATTTGCAGCAAAATGTTGTGCTAGGTTGGCACTTTAAGGAAATCCTAGTTAAAACATGATGGCATTCGCGCCAGGGTGTGATTTCTGGCCTTCTTTTTCCAGGAGTTTGCCGTGGTCCCAACTTTGCAGAATTTCAGAAAACGCGCGCTGGGGGTCCCCTTGGCAAATTTGACATACCTCGGCTCCACGGGCACTTTAGGAGGTGCGATTTGGAGCAAAATGTTGTGCTAGGTTGGTACTTTAAGGAAATCCTAGTTAGGACATGATGGCATTCGCGCCAGAGTGTTTTTTCTGGCCTTCTTTTTGCAGGAGTTTGCCCTGGTCCCAACTTTGCAGAATTTCAGAAAACGCGCGCTGGGGGTCCCCTTGGCAAATTTGACATACCTCGGCTCCATGGGCAATTTGGGAGGCGCGTTTTGCAGCAAAATGTTGCGCTAGGTTGGCACATTAAGGAAATCCTAGTTACGACATGATGGCATTCGCGCCAGGGTGTTTTTTCTGGCCTTCGTTTTGCAGGAGTTTCCCTGGTCCCAACTTTGCAGAATTTCAGAAAAACGCGCGCTGGGCGTCCCCTTGGCAAATTTGACATAGCTCGGCTCCGCGGGCACTTTAGGAGGCGCGGTTTGCAGCAAAATGTTGTGCTAGGTTGGCACTTTAAGGAAATTTTAGTTAGGACATGATGGCATTCGCGCCAGGGTGTTGTTTGTGGCCTTCTTTTTGCAGGAGTTTGCCCTGGTCCCAACTTTGCAGAATTTCAGAAAGCGCACGCTGGGGGTCCCCTTGGCAAATTTGACATAGCTCGGCTCCACGGGCACTTTGGGAGGCGCGGTTTCCCGAAAAATGTTGTGCTAGGTTGGAACTTGAAGGCAATTCTAGTTGGAACATGATGGCATTCGCGCTAGGGTGTTTTTTCTGGCCTACTTTCTGCAGGAGTTTGCCATGGTCCCAACTTTGCAGAATTTCAGAAAACGCGCGCTGGGGGTCCCCTTCGCAAATTTGACATACCTCGGCTCCACGGGCACTTTGGGAGGCGCGGTTTGCAGCAAAATGTTGTGGTAGGTTGGCACTTTAAGTAAATTTTAGTTAGCACATGATGGCATTCGCGCAAGAGTGTTTTTTCTGGCCTTCTTTTTGCAGGAGTTTGCCCTGGTCACAACTTTGCAGATTTTCAGAAAACGCGCGCTGGGGGTCCCCTTGGCAAATTTGACATAGCTCGGCTCCACGGGCACTTTGGGAGGCGCGGTTTGCAGCAAAATGTTGTGCTAGGTTGGCACTTTAAGGAAATCCTAGTTAAGACATGATGGCATTCGCGCCAGAGTGTTTTTTCTGGCCTTCTTTTCGCAGGAGTTTGCCCTGGTCCCAACTTTGCAGAATTTCAGAAAACGCGCGCTGGGGGTCTCCTTGGTAAATTTGACATACCTCGGCTCCACGGGCACTTTGGGAGGCGCGCTTTGCAGCAAAATGTTGTGCTAGGTTGGCACTTTAAGGAAATCTTAGTTAGGACATGAGGACATTCGCGCCAGAGTGTTTTTTCTGGCCTTCTTTTTGCAGGAGTTTGCCCTGGTCCCAACTTTGCAGAATTTCAGAAAACGCGCGCTGGGGGTCCCCTTGGCAAATTTGACATACTTCGGCTCCACGGGCACTTTGGGAGGCGCGGTTTGCAGCAAAAAGTTGTGCTAGGTTGGCACTTTAAGGGAAATTCTAGTTAGGACATGAGGGCATTCGCGACAGAGTGTTTTTTCTGGCCTTCTTTTTGCAGAAGTTTGCCCTGGTCCCAACTTTGCAGAATTTTAGAAAACGCGCGCTGTGGGTCCCCTTGGCAAATTTGACATACCTCGGCTCCACGGGCACTTTGGGAGGCGCGGATTGCAGCAAAATGTTGTGCCAGGTTGGCACTTTAAGGAAATTTTAGTTAGGACATGATGGCATTCGCGCCAGATTGTTTTTTCTGGCCTTCTTTTTGCAGGAGTTTGCCCTGGTCCCAACTTTGCAGAATTTCAGAAAACGCGCGCTGAGGGTCCCTTTGGCAAATTTGACATAGCTCGGCTCCACGGGCACTTTGGGAGGCGCGGTTTGCAGCAAAATGTTGTGCTAGGTTGGCACTTTAAGGAAACTTTAGTTAGGACATGATGGCATTCGCGCCAGAGTGTTTTTTCTTGCCTTCTTTTTGCAGGAGTTTGCCCTGGTCCCAACTTTGCAGAATTTCAGAAAACGCGCGCTGGGGGTCCCCTTGGCAAATTTGACATAGCTCGGCTCCACGGGCACTTTGGGAGGCGCGGTTTGCAGCAAAATGTTGTGCTAGGTTTGCACTTTAAGGAAATTTTAGTTAGGACATGATGTCATTCGCGCCAGAGTGTTTTTTTGGCCTTCTTTTTGCAGGAGTTTGCCCTGGTCCCAACTTTGCAGAATTTCAGAAAACGCGCGCTGGGGGTCCCGTTGGCAAATTTGACATAGCTCGGCTCCACGGGCACTTTGGGAGGCGCGGTTTGCAGCAAAATGTTGTGCTAGGTTGGCACTTCAAGGAAATCCTAGTTACGACATGATGGCATTCGCGCCAAAGTGTTTTTTCTGGCCTTCTTTTTGCAGGAGTTTGTCCTGGTCCCAACTTTGCAGAATTTCAGAAAACGCGCGCCGGGGCTCCCCTTGGGAAATTTGACATAGCTCGGCTCCGCGGACACTTTGGGAGGCGCGATTTGCAGCAAAATGTTGTGCTAGGTTGGCACTTTTAGGGAGTCCTAGTTAAAACATGATGGCATTCGCGCCAGGGTGTTATTTCTGGCCTTCTTTTTGCAGGAGTTTGCCGTGGTCCCAACTTTGCAGAATTTCAGAAAACGCGCGCTGGGGGTCCCCTTGGCAAATTTGACATACCTTGGCTCCACGGGCACTTTGGGAGGTGCGGTTTGCAGCAAAATGTTGTGCTAGGTTGGTACTTTAAGGAAATTCTAGTTACGATATGATGGCATTCGCGACAGAGTGTTTTTTCTGTCTTTCTTTTTGCAGGAGTTTGCCATGGTCCCAACTTTGCAGAATTTCAGAAAACGCGCGCTGGGGGTCCCCTTGGCAAATTTGACATACCTCAGCTCCACGGGCACTTTGGGAGGCGCGCTTTGCAGCAAAATGTTGCGCTAGGTTGGCACATTATGGAAATCCTAGTTAGGACATGATGGCATTCGCGCCAGGGTGTTTTTTCTGGCATTCTTTTTGCAGGAGTTTGCCCTGGTCCCAACTTTGCAGAATTTCAGAAACGCACGCTGGAGGTTCCCTTGGCAAATTTGACATAGCTCGGCTCCACCGGCACTTTGGGAGGCGCGGTTTGCCGCAAAATGTTGTGCTAGGTTGGAACTTTAAGGAAATTCTAGTTAAAACATGATGGCATTCGCGCTAGGGTGTTTTTGCTGGCCTTCTTTCTGCAGGAGTTTGCCATGGTCCCAACTTTGCAGAATTTCAGAAAACGCGCGCTGGGGCTCTCCTTGGCAAATTTGACATACCTCGGCTCCACGGGCACTTTGGGAGGCGCAGTTTGCAGCAAAATGTTGTGCTAGGTTGGCACTTTAAGGAAATTTTAGTTAGGACATGATGGCATTCGCGCCAGGATGCTTTTTCTGGCCTTCTTTTTGCAAAAGTTTGCCATGGTCCCAACTTTGCAGAATTTCAAAAAACGCGCGCTGGGGGTCCCCTTGGCAAATTTGACATAGGTCGGCTCCGCGGACACTTTGGGAGCCGCGATTTGCAGCAAAATGTTGTGCTAGGTTGGCACTTTAAGGAAATCCTAGTTAAAACATGATGGCATTCGCGCCAGGGTGTGATTTCTGGCCTTCTTTTTCCAGGAGTTTGCCGTGGTCCCAACTTTGCAGAATTTCAGAAAACGCGCGCTGGGGGTCCCCTTGGCAAATTTGACATACCTCGGCTCCACGGGCACTTTAGGAGGTGCGATTTGGAGCAAAATGTTGTGCTAGGTTGGTACTTTAAGGAAATCCTAGTTAGGACATGATGGCATTCGCGCCAGAGTGTTTTTTCTGGCCTTCTTTTTGCAGGAGTTTGCCCTGGTCCCAACTTTGCAGAATTTCAGAAAACGCGCGCTGGGGGTCCCCTTGGCAAATTTGACATACCTCGGCTCCATGGGCAATTTGGGAGGCGCGTTTTGCAGCAAAATGTTGCGCTAGGTTGGCACATTAAGGAAATCCTAGTTACGACATGATGGCATTCGCGCCAGGGTGTTTTTTCTGGCCTTCGTTTTGCAGGAGTTTCCCTGGTCCCAACTTTGCAGAATTTCAGAAAAACGCGCGCTGGGCGTCCCCTTGGCAAATTTGACATAGCTCGGCTCCGCGGGCACTTTAGGAGGCGCGGTTTGCAGCAAAATGTTGTGCTAGGTTGGCACTTTAAGGAAATTTTAGTTAGGACATGATGGCATTCGCGCCAGGGTGTTGTTTGTGGCCTTCTTTTTGCAGGAGTTTGCCCTGGTCCCAACTTTGCAGAATTTCAGAAAGCGCACGCTGGGGGTCCCCTTGGCAAATTTGACATAGCTCGGCTCCACGGGCACTTTGGGAGGCGCGGTTTCCCGAAAAATGTTGTGCTAGGTTGGAACTTGAAGGCAATTCTAGTTGGAACATGATGGCATTCGCGCTAGGGTGTTTTTTCTGGCCTACTTTCTGCAGGAGTTTGCCATGGTCCCAACTTTGCAGAATTTCAGAAAACGCGCGCTGGGGGTCCCCTTCGCAAATTTGACATACCTCGGCTCCACGGGCACTTTGGGAGGCGCGGTTTGCAGCAAAATGTTGTGGTAGGTTGGCACTTTAAGTAAATTTTAGTTAGCACATGATGGCATTCGCGCAAGAGTGTTTTTTCTGGCCTTCTTTTTGCAGGAGTTTGCCCTGGTCACAACTTTGCAGATTTTCAGAAAACGCGCGCTGGGGGTCCCCTTGGCAAATTTGACATAGCTCGGCTCCACGGGCACTTTGGGAGGCGCGGTTTGCAGCAAAATGTTGTGCTAGGTTGGCACTTTAAGGAAATCCTAGTTAAGACATGATGGCATTCGCGCCAGAGTGTTTTTTCTGGCCTTCTTTTCGCAGGAGTTTGCCCTGGTCCCAACTTTGCAGAATTTCAGAAAACGCGCGCTGGGGGTCTCCTTGGTAAATTTGACATACCTCGGCTCCACGGGCACTTTGGGAGGCGCGCTTTGCAGCAAAATGTTGTGCTAGGTTGGCACTTTAAGGAAATCTTAGTTAGGACATGAGGACATTCGCGCCAGAGTGTTTTTTCTGGCCTTCTTTTTGCAGGAGTTTGCCCTGGTCCCAACTTTGCAGAATTTCAGAAAACGCGCGCTGGGGGTCCCCTTGGCAAATTTGACATACTTCGGCTCCACGGGCACTTTGGGAGGCGCGGTTTGCAGCAAAAAGTTGTGCTAGGTTGGCACTTTAAGGGAAATTCTAGTTAGGACATGAGGGCATTCGCGACAGAGTGTTTTTTCTGGCCTTCTTTTTGCAGAAGTTTGCCCTGGTCCCAACTTTGCAGAATTTTAGAAAACGCGCGCTGTGGGTCCCCTTGGCAAATTTGACATACCTCGGCTCCACGGGCACTTTGGGAGGCACGGATTGCAGCAAAATGTTGTGCCAGGTTGGCACTTTAAGGAAATTTTAGTTAGGACATGATGGCATTCGCGCCAGATTGTTTTTTCTGGCCTTCTTTTTGCAGGAGTTTGCCCTGGTCCCAACTTTGCAGAATTTCAGAAAACGCGCGCTGAGGGTCCCTTTGGCAAATTTGACATAGCTCGGCTCCACGGGCACTTTGGGAGGCGCGGTTTGCAGCAAAATGTTGTGCTAGGTTGGCACTTTAAGGAAACTTTAGTTAGGACATGATGGCATTCGCGCCAGAGTGTTTTTTCTTGCCTTCTTTTTGCAGGAGTTTGCCCTGGTCCCAACTTTGCAGAATTTCAGAAAACGCGCGCTGGGGGTCCCCTTGGCAAATTTGACATAGCTCGGCTCCACGGGCACTTTGGGAGGCGCGGTTTGCAGCAAAATGTTGTGCTAGGTTTGCACTTTAAGGAAATTTTAGTTAGGACATGATGTCATTCGCGCCAGAGTGTTTTTTTGGCCTTCTTTTTGCAGGAGTTTGCCCTGGTCCCAACTTTGCAGAATTTCAGAAAACGCGCGCTGGGGGTCCCGTTGGCAAATTTGACATAGCTCGGCTCCACGGGCACTTTGGGAGGCGCGGTTTGCAGCAAAATGTTGTGCTAGGTTGGCACTTCAAGGAAATCCTAGTTACGACATGATGGCATTCGCGCCAAAGTGTTTTTTCTGGCCTTCTTTTTGCAGGAGTTTGTCCTGGTCCCAACTTTGCAGAATTTCAGAAAACGCGCGCCGGGGCTCCCCTTGGGAAATTTGACATAGCTCGGCTCCGCGGACACTTTGGGAGGCGCGATTTGCAGCAAAATGTTGTGCTAGGTTGGCACTTTTAGGGAGTCCTAGTTAAAACATGATGGCATTCGCGCCAGGGTGTTATTTCTGGCCTTCTTTTTGCAGGAGTTTGCCGTGGTCCCAACTTTGCAGAATTTCAGAAAACGCGCGCTGGGGGTCCCCTTGGCAAATTTGACATACCTTGGCTCCACGGGCACTTTGGGAGGTGCGGTTTGCAGCAAAATGTTGTGCTAGGTTGGTACTTTAAGGAAATTCTAGTTACGATATGATGGCATTCGCGACAGAGTGTTTTTTCTGTCTTTCTTTTTGCAGGAGTTTGCCATGGTCCCAACTTTGCAGAATTTCAGAAAACGCGCGCTGGGGGTCCCCTTGGCAAATTTGACATACCTCAGCTCCACGGGCACTTTGGGAGGCGCGCTTTGCAGCAAAATGTTGCGCTAGGTTGGCACATTATGGAAATCCTAGTTAGGACATGATGGCATTCGCGCCAGGGTGTTTTTTCTGGCATTCTTTTTGCAGGAGTTTGCCCTGGTCCCAACTTTGCAGAATTTCAGAAACGCACGCTGGAGGTTCCCTTGGCAAATTTGACATAGCTCGGCTCCACCGGCACTTTGGGAGGCGCGGTTTGCCGCAAAATGTTGTGCTAGGTTGGAACTTTAAGGAAATTCTAGTTAAAACATGATGGCATTCGCGCTAGGGTGTTTTTGCTGGCCTTCTTTCTGCAGGAGTTTGCCATGGTCCCAACTTTGCAGAATTTCAGAAAACGCGCGCTGGGGGTCCCCTTCGCAAATTTGCCATAGCTCGGCTCCACGGGCACTTTGGGAGGCGCGGTTTGCAGCAAAATGTTCTGCTAGGTTGGCACTTTAAGTAAATTTTAGTTAGCAGATGATGGCATTAGCGCCAGAGTGTTTTTCTGGCCTTCTTTTTGCAGGAGTTTGCCCTGGTCACAACTTTGCAGAATTTCAGAAAACGCGCGCTGGGGGTCCCCTTGGCAAATTTAACATAGCTCGGCTCCACGGGCACTTTGGGAGGCGCGGTTTGCAGCAAAATGTTGTGCTAGGAACGCTCTTGAAGGAAATTTTAGTTAAGACATGATGGCATTCGCACTAGAGTGTTTTTTTCTGGCCTTCTTTTTGCAGGAGTTTGCCCTGGTCCACACTTTGCAGAATTTCAGAAAACGCGCGCTGGGGGGCCCCTTGGCAAATTTGACATAGCTCGGCTCCACGGGCACTTTGAGAGGCGCGGTTTCCCGCAAAATGTTGTGCTAGGTTGGCACTTCAAGGAAATTCTAGTTAAAACATAATGGCATTCGCGCCAGAGTGTTTTTTCTGGCTTTTTTTTTTTTGGAGTTTGCCATGGTCCCAACTTTGCAGAATTTCAGAAAACGCGCGCTGGGGGTCCCCTTGGCAAATTTGACATACCTCGGCTGCACGGGCACTTTGGGAGGTGCGGTTTGCAGCAAAATGTTGTGCTAGGTTGGCACTTCAAGGAAATTTTTGTTAGAACATGATCGCATTCGCGCCAGGGTGTTTTTTCTGGCCTTCTTTTTGCAGGAGTTTACCCTGGTCGCAACTTTGCAGAATTTCAGAACACGCGCGCTGAGGGTCTCCTTGGCAAATTTGACATAGCTCGGCTTCACGGGCACTTTGGGAGCGGCGGTTTGCAGCAAAATGTTGTGCTAGGTTGGCACTTCAAGAAAATCCTAATTAGGACATAATTATAATATAATAATAGTTTATTCACAATTAATCACCTATATACAATTAAGTATCATTATATAATAAAGGTTCAAAATAGTAATTAATATAAATCGTGTTTTAAGAAAATTCATTAACTAGCTTGTTTCTAAAAGTTCTTAGGTCTTTTGCTTCAGCAGTCTCTTTTCTTAAATTGTTCCATAAATTAACAATGCGAAGAAAGAAAGAGTGTTTATAGCAATTTAACTTAGCAGACATGATGGCATTCGCGCCAGGGTGTTTTTTCTGGCCTTCTTTTTGCAAGAGTTTCCCCTGGTCGCAACTTTGCAGAATTTCAGAAAACGCGCGCTGAGGGTCTCCTTGGCAAATTTGACATAGCTCGGCTTCACGGGCACTTTAGGAGCCGCGGTTTCCAGCAAAATGTTGTGCTAGGTTGGCACCTTAAGGAAATTGTAGTTAGGACATGATGGCATTCGCGCCAAGGTTTTTTTGCTGCTCTTCTTTTTGCAGGAGTTTCCCCTGGTCGCCACTTTGCAGAATTTCAGAAAACGCGCGCTGAGGGTCTCCTTGGCAAATTTGACATAGCTCTGCTTCACGGGCACTTTGGGAGCCGCGGTTTGCAGCAAAATGTTGTGCTAGGTTGGCACTTTAAGGAGATCTTAACTAGGACATGATGGCATTTGCGCCAGGGTGTTTTCTCTCGCCTTCTTTTTGCAAGAGTTTCCCCTGGTCGCAATTTTGCAGAATTTCAGAAAACGCGCGCTGAAGGTCTCCTTCACAAATTTGACATAGCTCGGCTTCACGGGCACTGTGGGAGCCGCGGTTTGCAGCAAAATGTTGTGCTAGGTCGTCACTTCAATTAAATTTTAATTAGAACATGATGGCATTCGCGCCAGGGTGTTTTTTCTTGCTTTCTTTTTGCAAGAGTTTCCCCTGGTCGCAACTTTGCAGAATTTCAGAAAACGCGCGCTGAGGGTCTCCTTGGCAAATTTGACATAGCTCGGCTTCACGGGCACTTTGGGAGCCGCAGTTTGCAGCAAAATGTTGTGCTAGGTTGTCACTTCAATTAAATTTTAATTAGAACATGATGGCATTCGCGCCAGGGTGTTTTTTCTTGCTTTCTTTTTGCAAGAGTTTCCCCTGGTCGCAACTTTGCAGAATATCAGAAAACGCGCGCTGAGGGTCTCCTTGGCAAATTCGACATAGCTCGGCTTCACGGACACTTTGGGAGCTGCGGTTTGCAGCAAAATGTTGTGCTAGGTTGGCACGCTAAGGAAATTTAAATTATAACATGATGGCATTCGCGTCAGGGTGTTTTTTCTGGCCTTCTTTTTGCAGGAGTTTCCCCTGGTCGCAACTTTGGAGAATATCAGAAAACGCGCGCTGAGGGTCTCCTTGGCAAATTCGACATAGCTCGGCTTCCCGGGCACTTTGGGAGCCCCGGTTTGCAGCAAAATGTTGTGCTACGTTGGCACTTTAAGAAAATGGTAATTAAAACATGATGGCGTTCACGCCATGGTTTTTTTTTGGCCTTCTTTTTGGAAGAGTTTCCCCTGGTCGCAACTTTGCAGAATTTCAGAAAACGCGCGCTGAGGGTCTCCTTGGCAAATTTGACATAGCTCGGCTTCACGGGCACTTTGGGAGCCGCGGTTTACAGCAAAATGTTGTGCTAGGTTGGCACTTTAAGTGCATGCTAATTAGGACATGATGACATTTGTGTCAGGTTGTTTTTTGTGGCCATCTTTTTGCAGGTGTTTCCCCTGGTCGCAACTTTGCAGAATTTCAAAAAACGGGCGATGAGGGTCTCCTTGCCAAATTTGCCATAGCTCGGCTTTACGGGCACTTTGGGAGCCGCGGTTTGGAGCAAAATGTTGTGCTATGTAGGCACTTCAAGTGCATACTAATTAAGAGATAATAGCATGTGCGCCAGGCTGTTTTTTGTGGCCTTCTTTTTGCAGGAGTTTCCCCTGGTCGCAACTTTGCAGAATTTCAGAAAACGCACGATGAGGGTGTCCTTGCCCAATTTGCCATAGCTCGGCTTTACGGGCACTTTGGGAGCCGCAGTTTGAAGGAAAATGTTGTGCTATGTGTGCACTTTAAGGGCATTTTAATTAGGAGATGATGGCATTTGCGCCAGGGTGTTTTTTTTGGCCTTCGTTTTGCAGGAGTTTTCCCTGCTCGCAAATTTGCAGAATTTCAGAAAACGCGCGCTGAGGGTCTCCTTGCCAAATTTGCCATAGCTCGGCTTTACGGGCACTTTGGGAGCCACGGTTTGCAGCAAAATGTTGTGGTGGCTGGCACTTTAAGTGCATGCTAATTAGGACATGATGGCATTTGCGCCAGTGTTTTTTTTTGTGGCCTTCATTTTGCAGGAGTTTCCGCTGGACGCAACTTTGCAGAATTTCAGAAAACTCGCGCTGAGGGTCTCCTTGGCAAATTTGCCATAGCTCGGGTTTACGGGCACTTTGGGAGCCGCAGTTTGCAGCAAAATGTTGTGCTAGGTTGGCACTTGAAGTTTACCCTAAATAGAACATGATGGCATTTGCGCCAGAATGTTTTTTGTGGCCTTCTTTTTGCAGGAGTTTCCCCTGGTCGCAAATTTGCAGAATTTCAGAAAACGCGTGCTGACGGTCTCCTTGGCAAATTTGCATAGCTAGGCTTTACGGGCACTTTGGGAGCCGCGGTTTGCAGCAAAATGTTGTGCTAGGTTGGCACTTCAAGTGCATGGTAAGTAGGACATAATGGCATTTGCGCCAGGGTTTTTTTTGTGGCCTTCTTTTTGCAGGAGTTTCCCCTGGTTGCAAATTTGCAGAATTTCAGAAAACCCGCGCTGAAGGTCTCCTTGGCAAATTTGCATAGCTCGGCTTTACGGGCACTTTTTCAGCTGCAGTTTGCAGCAAAATGTTGTGCTATGTTGGCACTTCAAGTGCATCTTAATTAGGACATGATGGCATTTGCGCCAGGGTGTTTTTTGTGCCTTCTTTTTGCAGGAGTTTCCCTTGGTCGCAACTTTAAAGAATTTAAGAAAACGCGCTCTGAGGGTCTGCTTGGCAAATTTGCCATAGCTCGGCTTTACGGGCACTTTCGGAGCCGCGGTTTGCAGCAAAATGTTGTGCTAGTTTGGCACTTTAAGTGCATGCTAATTAGGACATGATGGCATTTGCGCCAGGGTGTTTTTTGTGGCCTTCTTTTTGCAGGAGTTTCCCTTGGTCGCAACTTTGAAGAATTTCAGAAAACGCGCTCTGAGGGTTTGCTTGGCAAATTTGCCATAGCTCGGCTTTACGGGCACTTTCGGAGCCGCGGTTTGCAGCAAAATGATGTGCTAGGTTAGCACTTTAAGTGCATAGTAATTAGGACATGATGGCATTTGCGCCAGTGTTTTTTTTAGTGGCCTTCTTTTTGCAGGAGTTTCTCCTGGTCGAAACCTTGCAGAATTTCAAAAAACGCGCGCTAAGGGTCTCCTTGGCAAATTTGCCATAGCTCGGCTTTACGGGCACTTTCGGAGCCGCGGTTTGCAGCAAAATGATGTGCTAGGTTAGCACTTTAAGTGCATAGTAATTAGAACATGATGGCATTTGCGCCAGTGTTTTTTTTTTAGTGGCCTTCTTTTTGCAGGAGTTTCCCCTGGTCGCAACTTTGCAGAATTTCAGAAAATGCGCGCTGAGGGTTTCCTTGGCAAATTTACCATAGCTCGGCTTTACTTTCACTTTGGGAGCCGCGGTTTGCAGCAAAATGTTGTGCTAGGTTGGCACTTTAAGTGCATTTTAATTAGGACATGATGGCATTTGCGCCAGGGTTTTTTCTGTGGCTTTCTTTTTGCAGGAGTGTCCCGTGGTCGCAACTTTGCAGAATTTCAGAAAACCCGCGCTGAGTGTCTCCTTGGCAAATTTGCCATAGCTCGGCTTTACGGGCAGTTTGGGAGCCGCGGTTTACAGCAAAATGTTGTGCTAGGTTGGCACTTCAATTGCATCTTAATTAGGACTTGACGGCATTTGCGCCAAGGTAATTTTTGTGGCCTTTTTTTTGCAGGAGTTTCCCCTGGTCGCAACTTTGCAGAATTTCAGAAAACGCGCGCTGAGGGTCTCCTTGCCAAATTTTCCATAGCTCGGCTTTACGGGCACTTGAAGGGCCGCGGTTTGCAGCAAAATGTTGTGCTATGTTGGCACTTGAAGTGGATTTTAAATAGGAGATGATGGCATTTGCGCCAGGGTGTTTTTTTTGTTTGTTTTTTTGCAGGAGTTTAACCTGGTCGCAACTTTGCAGAATTTCAGAAAACGCGCGATGAGGGTCTCCTTGCGAAATTTGCCATAGCTCGGCTTTACGGGCACTTTAAGGGCCGCAGTTTGCAGCAAAATGTTGTGCTATGTTGGCACCTCAAGAGGATTTTAAATAGGAGATGATGGCATTTGCACCAGGGTGTTTTTTGTGGCCTTTTTTTTGCAGGAGTTTAACCTGGTCGCAACTTTGCAGAATTTCAGAAAACGCGCGATGAGGGTCTCCTTGCCAAATTTGCCATAGCTAGGTTTTACGGGCACTTTGGGAGCCGCGTTTTGCAGCAAAATGTTGTGCTATGTTGGCACTTTAAGTGCGTTTTAATTAAGAGATGATGGTTTTTGCGACAGGGTTCTTTTGTTGTGGCCTTCTTTTTGCAGGAGTTTCCCCTTGTCGCAACTTTGCAGAGTTTCAGAAAACGCGGGATGAGGGTCTCCTTGCCAAATTTGCCATAGCTCGGCTTTACGGGCACTTTGGGAGCCGCGGTATGCAGCAAAATGTTGTGCTATGTTTGCGCTTTAAGTGCATTTTAATTAGAAGATGATGGCATTTGCACCAAATTGTTTTTTGTTGCCTTCCGAGATTTTCCCAAGGGCTAACCAAGGGAAAATGCTCAAAAACGTAGGCCGACTATAGGGGCTTTAAAAACACCCTGGCGCAAATGGCATCATCTAATATTTAGCATGCACTTCAAGTGCAAACATAGGACAACGTTTTGCTGCAAACTGCGGCTCCATAAGTGTCCGTTAAGCCGAGTTATGACAACTTTGGCAATGACACCTAAATCGGCCATTTTTTGAGATTTTGTTAAGGGGGGACCAAGGGAAAATGCTCAAAAGAACGGCCGACTCTCGGGGCTTCAGAAACACCCTGGCGCAAATGGCATCAGCTCCTAATTAGTATGCACTTGAACTGCAAACATAGGACAACATTTTGCTGCGAACTGCGGCTCCATAAGTGTCCGTGTAGTCTAGTTATGACAAATTTGGCAAGGACACCTATATCGGATATTTCCTAAGATTTTGCCAAGAGGGGACCAAGGGAAAATACTCAAAAAAGTTGGGCGACTATAGGGGCTTCAAAAACACCCTGGCGCAAATGGCATGATCTCCTAATTAGTATGCAATTGAAGTGCAAACATAGGACAACATTTTGCTGCGAACTGCGGCTCCATAAGTGTCCGTGTAGTCTAGTTATGACAAATTTGGCAAGGACACCTAAATCGGATATTTCCTAAGATTTTGCCAAGAGGGGACCAAGGGAAAATACTCAAAAAAGGAGGCCGACTATAGGGGCTTAAAAAACACCCTGGCGCAAATGGCATCATCTCCTAGTTTGTAGGCGCTTGAAGTGCAAACATAGGACAACATTTTGCTGCAAACTGCGGCTCCATAGGTGTCGGTATAGCCGAGTTATGACAAATTTGGCAAGGACACCAAAATGGGCCATTTTCTGAGATTTTGCCAAGGGGAGACCAAGGGAAAATGCTCAAAAAAGTAGGCCGACTACAGGGGCATCAAAAACACCCTGACGCAAATGGCATCAAAAACACCCTGGTGCAAATGGCATCATCTCCTAATTAGTACGCACTTCAAGGGCAAACATAGGACAACATTTTGCTGCAAACTGCGGCTCCATAAGTGTCCGTATAGCCGAGTTATGACAAATTTGGCAACGACACCTATATCGGCCGTTTTCTGAGATTTTTGTCAAGGGGGGACCAAGGGAAAATGCTCAAACAAGTAGCCCCACTATTGAAGCTTCAAAAACACCCTCTTGCAAATGACATCAAAAACACCCTGGTGCAAATGGCATCATCTCCTAATTAGTATGCACTTGAAGGGCAAACATAGGACAACATTTTGCTGCAAACTGCGCGCGGCTCCATAAGTGTCCGTATAGCCGAGTTATGACAAATTTGGCAAGGACACCTAAATCGGCCATTTACTGAGATTTTGCCAAGGGAGGACCAAGGGAAAATGCTCAAAAAAGTAGGCCGATTATAGAGGCATCAAAAACACCCTGACGCAAATGGCATCATCTCATAAATAGTATGCACTTGAAGTGCAAACATAGGACAAGATTTTGCTGCAAACTGCGGCTCCATAAGTGTCCGTATACCCGAGTTATGACAAATTTGGCAAGGACACCTATATCGGCCGTTTTCTGAGATTTTGTCAAGGGGGGACCAAGGGAAAATGCTCAAACAAGTAGCCCCACTATTGAAGCTTCAAAAACACCCTCTTGGCAAATGGCATCATTTCCTAATTAGTATGCGCTTGAAGTGGAAACATAGGACAACATTTTGCTGGAAACGGCGACTCCATAAGTGTCTGTCTAGCCAATTTATGACAAATTTGGCAAGGACACCTAAATCGGCCATTTTCTGAGATTTTGCCAAGGGGGGACCAAGGAAAAATGCTCACAAAAGTAGGCGGAGTATAGGGGCATCAAAAACACCCTGGCGCAAATGGCATCATCTTCTAATTAGTATGCATTTTAAGTGCAAACATAGGACAACATTTTGCTGCAAACTGCGGCTCCATAAGTGTCCCTATAGCCGGGTTATGACAAATTTGGCAAGGACACCTAAATCGGCCATTTTCTGAGATTTTGCCAAGGGGGAAGCAAGGAAAAATATTCAAAAAAGTACGCCGACTATAGGGGCTTCAAAAGTACCTTGCGCAAATGGCATCATCTCCTAATTAGTATGCACTTGAAGTGCAAACATAGGACAAC
>OZ026599.1:4864558-4899558 GCA_964020085.1 Micromussa lordhowensis
CAACGATATTTTTCCTTAAAAATGAAGAAGGAAAATTTGTTTAAATTTTGTTTTGGAACGTTCACGCTAGAAGCCGCTACTAGATCTGACATTTAGTATTTTTTGGTCAGGGAAATGCTGTTTTTATCGGGGAGAAGTCAGAGAATTTTAAGAAGTGATGTCTGCCAACAATGTCATTGCAGTAGGTATGACCCACCACAGTAAGAACGAGAAAAACGGCAAACGGTTCTTTAGAAACTTACCCTCTTTATAAAATGTCGGTCGAGAAACCAAGGAACTTCTTCCTCGTTTGTACAAGGCCTGGTTTTACCCGTTCTGGAATATGCTGCTCCCCTCGGTCTTTTTTCGGAGGGACTCGAACACGAAGAAAGAAAGAAAGACTAAGAATGCTTGATTGGACTAGCGACTCGAGTCAAGGAGGTCTTGATATTTTCACTCGTTTTCCGCTAGTTGATTTAGGTAAGCAGAAGTATATGCAGAATGCCCCACTAAGGCTTCATTGCTTGGTTTGTCTTTGTTTTGTTCTTTCTTTTAGGCCATGTAATTACTGGCTTGTCTGGCAATATCTGTTACTGCCCGAGAGAGCGTATCGAATGTGTCTCGTCTTCCAGCAATAAATCAAAGGGTTCAGAGATGAGCGGTTAAGAAATTTCAAGCTCCACGAAGACATAGTACAACTCTTCAAAGTTATGCTCGGCTCTAGGACAGAACGGTTAGCGAGAAGGATCGCGCTAGGCAAATAACAAACCAACAAAAAGAGATAGATGTAAAATACATCGGCAGCAGATTTTCTAAGACTCGCAAAATTACCAACTCGCCATTCTGTGCTTTTTGTTGTACTTCTTGCATTTGAAAGGCTTGAATTTCGTTCTTGTAGCGTTTTACATTTATATAAGTTCTCCAGTATTCTTGTATCAACAGTGATCAATGAGGTTAGTAGCTCCAGCGATTCCAAAAATAACCTTGTCACTATTCCGGTTGGCGACCAAAAGCGCAATAAAGAAAGGTCAAGAAAGAACAGTAATCAACAGCCATATTGCCGGAGATCACCACTGCCAGAACACGCTTGTGAGTCACAAGTCGAGGAAAGATTTTACTAAAAACAAACTAATGACGATGATTGGTAGGTTGGTTCGCTTGACACCACTGTAAATGAACTTCCGACTGGCAGGTACTGAACTCCAGCAATTTTCAGGTGGTGATTTTACAAATGTTTATACAGTAGTTAGTGTTGGAGTTGGTTTTAATATTACTGATCGATAAAAGTAATTTCCATTCTGAGCAAATTATCCGAATCATTGCCGTAATTTTGCATTAAGGTTATCTACGCATGTACAGGTATGTAAGCAAAATTTGGAAATTTGGAAATACGCAAGTACCAGAAATATTTTACTATTTTTGATTTTTTGATGATTTCCTAAGAAGTAATTTTTTTAACGAAATGGCCATCTGTCTTGTTGAAACCGAGTGAGAAGGAAATTTTCCGTGTTGCAAAATAACACGGAAGGTCGACTATCATGGCAACAACTTAACAACAACAACAACTTTTATTTATTTTAATCTTTGAGTACAAGTTGGGGTAGTTTGCCCCGCAAATAGCTGAGAAGCTAGTCGAGGCGGGGCAAGACAAATACACGAGCGACTCAAATAAGTACCTTAAGGAAACAATTTAAACCTCAAATTAAAACAAGCCTTGCAGATTGCAAAATTAAATAAATACAAGACAAGACAAATACACGAGCAACTCAAATAAGTACCTTAAAGAAACAATTTAACCTTAAATTAAAAGTAAAACAAAACAAGCCTTGCATATTGCAAAATTAAATAAATAACAAGTGTATCTATGTACCTACTTTTTGGATAATCATGGGGATTTAAATATAGTCATCCTCCCTTTCTAAAATATCAAATTGCAATTTGCGAAGAACTCGTTTGAACGTTATTTTAGGAAGATCCGTTATATAGCGTGGTATCTTATTCCACAGTTTTACTCCGAGTCGAGAGAAGGAATGGTTTTGTATTTCCAGTCGGAAATGGCGGAAACTTCTTGTGAAGCATTGCAATGGCCGAGGTTCAAAAACGTCATTCATCGCCAAACAGTTTTCCGCCTTTCCTGTACAGCCATCATGTTGAACATTGTAACAATCCACGCGATTCGAAAAACTTCGTCGTTGCCAAAACCTTTCAAAACATTGCTGTTGAGTCTTGCTGTTTCTGATATTGCTGTTGGTTTGTTAGGTGAAACATTGTACATCTCGCTCCTGGTGAGGTGGTTGCAACAAGACATTCCAGACTGCATCGCCTACAACGGCTTTTTTATCATCATACGGTTATCTTTTCTGGCTTCTTACCTTACCGTTGTGGCTATAAGTCTAGACAAATTCTTAGCAATTCATCTTCATCTCAGATACCAGGAACTTGTGAGTCACAAGCGTGTTGTTGTCGTGGCGGTGTCAATATGGGTTTTCGGCGTACTTACTTCGTTAAGTATGTTTTGGCTTCCCACTGAAATTACTTCCGTGGCTCTTTCTTCTATTGAAGTTGCTTGTGTCATAGCTACTACAGCAGCGTATTGGAGGATTTATTTAGCTTTAAAGCGCCACAAGAATCAAATGGAAACCATTCAAATTCAAGGAATCCGTGAAGTATCTCAACATGGTAACATGGCATATTTTGCCAGCATTAGGAAGTCCGCTGTTGGTGAATTTTAAGTATATTTTTATGTATATTTTATGTATGCCTCACTTTCTGCTTTTGTTAATCCACGATCCGAGTTTTGCTGTGATGAAGCATATCTTGAACTCGATTCCACTCTGAACCCTGTTGGTTACTGCTAAAGATGAAATATTCGGCGAGCTATCATGAACGAACTGCGAGACTTCATATATCGGCACCAATCACACTAAACTATAATAAGACAAGATGCCATTCATATTTAGACGGGGATGGCAAAAAATTGAATTTCGTTTTGATCTACAAGCGACTATGACAAGCAGCAACACTTGTTTGTTATGTATAACTAGCAATGAATGCGTGATTGTGGACGAGGCCACAAGAGATCTGGGAAAGAGATGTTTGTTAAACGAATTCAAACCCAGTCCCTCGCGCTACAGGTTCTTTGCACGACCGTGTCACCTAACTTTGTCAGCTGACTTTGTCAAGTGATCGTGGTACAAAATAGATGCCAGAAATGGAACAAGCGCAGTGAAATTGGGTAAGACTGACAAATTTGAAGCCACTGACGTTTAAGTGAGAGATTTAACAGCGATTGTTAAAAAAATCAACAAGATTTGTATGGATCTCTTAGAATTTTCAAACTTTCAAACCACTCTGAAATCGCGCACCTAAACGTCAGTGGACTCAAAATTGGCCATATTACTAATTTCATCACACTCTTTCCATTTCTGTACTCTATTTTGTACCACGAACATTTTTTTATGACCGATAAGGTCACGTGACACGGTCACGCAAAGAGCCTATTGTGTGTATGGTGATTTAGAGACTGAATTTTATTCTGTATATTACCACAAACACCGAGGCTTTGCTCACTGGTGAATTGTAGACTTTCGAAGAGTTGTAGGCTTAAACATGAGATTTAAGATCAAGACAATTTGATAGTATCCTCTTCTACTTTATTCAGTTTCAAAGATCCTTGTAAAAGTCACAAAATAACGCCTTCTTTAAAATGTTTTACCGACCGAACCCAAATTCACAATTAGCCAATTAGAAGCCGTGTCTATTGTCCTGATCTCCTGCGAAATCAAGTCACTGACATGATCCAAATACCTAATTTTACGATAACTGCAGAAATTCTCGCGCGCTCATTGGCAAATGTTTATCGTCAATATGCGGACAGACACATGAATTTGAAATTCGTGCGACGCCTCAGCGAGTGAGAGCGGAAAATTCGACCATTTATTAGCGTAAAAAACAAATTGGTGTCAGTTTTTAATGACTCTGTCCTGTTATTGACAATGAATTTCGTCATTCACATTGTCAAAGTAGTCTGCGGATCCACTCGGCTATCCCCTCGTGGATCCACAGCTACTTTGACAATGTGATGACGAAATTTATGATCAATAACAGGACAGACGCATGAAAAACTGACGTCAATTTGTTAAACTTACAAAATTCTTTTGTAAGTGTTAAAATTAGCCCAACGAACCTCGTTTTTGAGTTGAAAATTCAAAGAATTTTTTCTCTCAAGCGAGGTTAGCTGGCTGATTTAAATGCATACAAAAGAATGTTAAATTGACAGCCATTTATGAATAGGGTCATTGGCGGTCACTATGTTTGTAAGTAAATTTAATGTCTTTTACCCACTGATTATGATGTCTTGTTTATCTCCTATGTCAAGAGAGTGAAATATTTCATTGGCTTTCTTTACAGTGGCAAAGGAAATTCGTGCGATCGAACGACTGTTCTTCAGTCGATTTGTATGCACGTTATTCGAGTTCTTATCGCTTTCGCTGTTTTAACAATTTTTAAGCTTATCAACCATATAACAATTAGCTGTCCTGGTGCTAAGCAGCTGAGAAACTGAGGAAACGATCGACGCTCTTCCTGTAGAGCGTAGGACAAAACTGAATGGTTGACGCCGGCTATCACTGGTAAACATGTCGAAGTCAGCTTGCGATACACTACAGTATATTCCCTCGCCATCTGAAGTTAAAGAGCTTCATTCGACTTCCATTGCGAACTGTGTGTTCTAATAGCTTACTATCCTATACAGCTATCATGTTTGGCATTGTAACAATCCACGCGATACGGAAACGTTGTTGCCGAAACCGTTGAAAACATTGCTTTTAAGTCTCGCGGCTTCTGATCTTGGTGTTGGTTTTTTGGTTGAGCCATTTTACGTCTCCCTTCTGGTCAAGTGGTCACAAAGAGCCGATCCGGGCTGTGCTGTGTATAAAGCTTTTATCGCATGATGAGTTTGTTTTCTTTATCATCGTTCTTTGGAATTGTGACCATAAGCGTCGACAGATTCTTGGCGATTCATCTTCATCTCAGACACCAGGAACTTGTGATTCACAACCGCGTTGTTGCAGTGGTGATCTCAATATGGCTGTTGAGTGCTTTTCTTTCTATAATACCATTTTTGTCTCCAGTTGGAATTAATTCTGTCATATTCACAATTGTTGCAGCTAGTTGTTTCGTTACTACCGCAATAGTTCATATCAGAATTTATTTAGTTGTGCTACGCCACAAGAACCAAATGGAAGCCCTTCAAATGCGAGAATTAAGTGCAACGATTTGCGAGTCTCAGAACACCGGCCATCGTTGTGTTTTACGTATATCTTGTGTATTTGCTTTGTTACTTACCTCAATCGATCCTTATGGCTCTTAATGCAAACCGCGAGCCGAGAATCGCTGAAAAGAGGTTTGCACTATACGCATGGACTCTGATATTTCTCAATTCATCTCTGAACCCTTTGATTTATTGCTGGAAGATGAGACACATTCGACAAGCTATCAGGGACATATCTCGAAACTTCATTCGTCGGCGGTAGAAATTGAGAAAAGCTGTATAAATCACAGCGGCTCAAGCGCGAGATGTGACTCTTGCCTTCGAGCGGTTACAAAGATGCGATTTACAAGGGTTTGTATGGGAACTTTACGGATTTGCTTTAAATACCTAAAATGTAATGTTGTGTGAATAAAATTGACTTACATGGCTTTACTTTCGTATTCTTTATTGTTCCACGGTGTTTGACGCTGTTTTGAAGCGTTTTCAGCCAGTTAGCGCTGCCCGAACAAAAAAAAACACAAGGCTGGCTGGCTCTCAGAATCAAACCGTCCACTGCCTTGTGTTTTTTTCTAGTGAGACACCACGGGCAGCGCTAACTGGCTGAAAACGCTTCAAAACGGCGTCAAACACCGTGGAACAGTAAAGAATACGAAAGTAAAGCCATGTAAGTCAATTTTATTCACTCAACATTACATTTTAGGTATTAAAAGCAAATCCGTAAAGTTTCCATACGTTAAATTGCATCTTTGTAACCGCTCGAAGACAAGAGTCACATCTCGCGCTTGGGTCGCCTGTGTATAAATAAACGTTTTCACCAATAAATAGCTACGCCTAGCTCGTGTTAAACATTTTTCTCAGCTCAACGCACAGATCCACTAATGTAAGACGGTATAAAAAGGGCCCGCTGATCTTTACAATTGAAAATTCACGATTAATTGGCCTGCCAATCGCAAGGAAGTTATTGCTGGTCTCAGTAGCTGCCAGTCATACTAGACTTCATGGACAGTACAACGTAATTTAATCATGTAATTTACTATATAGACTTGATTATACTGCTTCTGTAGATAGCTTATATTCCTATTCTATTCTTATTTTTATCTTACTTTATCAAATATGCTGTCGTGTATTCTCTGAAAAGCCTGTTTGGGACGAGAATAAAGTTTGTATGTATGTATATGTATGTATGATGTAATAAGTAATGACCTTACTATCAAACCTTTGGTTTACTGCACTGGGCGAAACAGAAATATTCACCTGATGTTTGTTTGAAAGCTAAATCTTGAGTATGTAAGTTGAGCTTCTTCGCTAAATTTCAGTGGCACCTAACGGAATATTTCGGTAAAATTACTGTTCGGAATGAAGGTTTCCTACTGAAAAATTTCGGAATTTTTTGCCGAGCGATGATCTAGATGTTTCGATTTTCGGAAAACCGCAAATTTCCCTAGGATTTCGGAACTGATGTGCTCACTTTTTATAAGGTCCCATAATTTTCGGACGGGTTTCACCAAACTTCCCGCGCGTCTTAATTGAGTCTTAATTATTTTAAAAGCTGCATATTAAAAGCTGCATATTAAAAGCTGCTAAGCTGTCTTTAAGTCTTTAAGTGCATAATTAACGTTCTGGGATAAACAAGATGAACATTTATATTCCTAGTATGTTCGAAAAATTTCGATAGGCACACGTGACTTTTCTATACTGAAAATATGGCTTCTCCGATTCTCCCTGTCTCCGAACCTAAGCGCCTTTCAACAAACGCTATAGTTAAAACTTTCATAGTTAAACTTTGAAATGAGACAAAAAAAGGACCCAAGAAATTTCGAAACGACCAAAGTTCGTATGTGTATGATATTTATTGATTCACTTATTTTCCTGTGTCCATTTCGATTAAAAAGTCCGGTAAAATCGTAACAAAGAGACCCTGACTTAGGACCCAGCTTCCCCAGACATTTTGGACAGATGCGCCCAACCTCGTTCCCAGGGTCCTCTCTCTACCTTGAGAAAGTACTTTCTCGACTAGAGAGAGGACCCTGGGATCGAGGTTGAGATGCGCCATTTTGGAATTTTCTGACGTGGCCACTCACATGCGCGGATCATCGATTTTCCTTTACTGCGCATAAAAGCCGCTTTCTACATCGTTTTTGAAGTTGAGTAGCCTGTAGTTTGTTGTCGCGTTTTTACCAGTTTTTAATCTCCTTAGACCTGGAAAAACCGCTTTATACAGACATATGGAGCGCTACAGTTCACCGGGGTTCTTTTTGCTGGTTTTAAGTGCATGGATTTCTTGTTGTGTTGCGTTTTATCTACCGGGTTTGGCGCCTGTTTCGTACTGCAAACCAGGAACGTCGAATCCGGCTTGTTTGGTGAGTATTTGAATAGTTTTCATCCGTTTTTCCTTCCTCTTGCTGTTTTACCTTGTGCCCATAGCGCTATAAAGGGCTTAGTAAACGGGTTTATCTCCGAACTTTGCCAAAATGTCTGAATGATTTATTACTCAAGCGCCAATTACACGCGAATTTCGTTTATATAAGCTTAAAATTCAACGCCTACTTTTTAGTTCGATTACTGCAGGATTTAAATACGAAGAAAACTGTTCTTGCCTTCGCAACCTAACCTTGTATTCGGAAAATTCTCGATTTTTTGTGAAAAAAAGTTCATTCGCCTTCGGTAATGTAAAATCCAACTCGGGTTTATACTTAATGTGATAGCTTAATGTGAGCATTCTGGTATACTTGAACCTTAACTAATTCATCACGGTGGCTCTTGATTTCAACTTGTCGCTGTTTAATTCATTATTCTCGTGCTTAAAGCTTTGTAAAACCCAAAAAGCCCATGCAGGTTTCTTATTAACTTAGAGTAGCTCGTTATACAAACTATGTTCCACGTGTAAACGTTCGTCGTATAGAGTTTCTACAAGCCGATTATCAATTTACATGTTCATGTAACAGTAAGGGTGGTTAATTTGCTTATATGCAATCACTATTTTTAGAGCTTTGGACAGGGGACAAAATTTCATCCTTTCTTTCATTTCATCATCACATTTTCTGTCCAGATAGCTTTAATAGAAGGTGTTTGCATCTGTTTTGTTTGTGTAATTTCTTATGCAAAACTTTGATTTCCTTGACTACCAGCAAGACATTGAAAGAATCTATTTTTTGGAATAATTTAATATTGTTTTGTTGCCCACATAATGGCAGAACAACAGGACAACATGAACATAATGTCAGAAAGATTTTTGCCCTCCATTGTATGAGTTGGTGCTATTGTGTTAGAACTACAGTTTACTCAGATGTTAATATGGCATTTACATAACATTCATGATTGTAGACCTTGTGATTATTTTATTAGGGTACTGTACCTTACTTAAATGTGTCAAGACTTCTTAACATAATGGTGCAATACCTCTGACAGTATTCAGTTCATTAATAAACTTGGTAGCTTTAGAAAATACTTTAGTTTGTACAGCTTTTGAATGGAGAAAAAAATTGAGGTAAATCCCATGCTTTATTATGTGAAATCTGTTTAGAAGCATAAATAGTCTTATTAGACTATGGCTAAAATGTTTAAGTAACATGAAGAGACTACGATTATTGCTAATCCAGCTTCTAGATTGGATGCCATTGCAAGTCAATCTCACAACGCATTTTGCCTTGTTGCTGTAACAATTCACTGGCCTGTCATTGATAGACCTGGTTTGGGAGAAGCAATGTGAGAGACAAAGACCCTGAGCAATGCATCTTATCAATCAATGCATGTTCTTGAACACTAATGCAAACACTGCAATCTGAATTGCTGAGCTATCATGCACTAGTACTATCAGTCATTATTGTGCATTGGCTTTATTATGATGTTTACTTGCTTTCAGACGTTTTTGAGCAAGATTTAGAAACATTATTCAAGATAATTAAATTCCTGAAACACTGAAACAAGGCTATCCTCTGTTGCTCTACATGTATATCAAAATGCAAAATCCTGTACGACTATTTTGTCTTTAATGAAGTGTTTATTTAATTCTGGAAAAAAACTGAGAAGTAGGCATATACATATATGTGTTGTATCTGTAGGTCAAAATGAAATTCCTTGTCTCTCAGCCCTAACTGTTCATGGATCATGAATATTCGAGGTCAGAAGACAAAGGAAATTGAAAATCAAACTAGGTTAAAATCATTTTAACCTGAATTTCATTTTGACCTTCAAAATATACAGCAGCAAGTTACAAATTGATAATTCAACTCTATGGGCAATAAGTGTGCTAAAGCTTGAAGTTACATGTAATTTCTACTTTGTAATAATATTATATAGTGAAATTTATAATTCCTAGTCTTTATTATTAAGTTAAAATACTACTGAAACTAGATTATTCACGCTCAGTTTCTACTGTTACGTGCACCTCACAGAAATCGTTTGTTCATAATCTTTGTGATAATAGAAGCTTCTGGTGACAGACTGATTTAATGATTAGTACACATGTATATTGAAATATTCTTCCATTTACATGTCCAGTGCTTTCAATAGGACCTGGCACCTGCCGGAGCTCCGGCGGGTATTCTGTTGAAAGTCGGCGGGAATATTTAACTTTTAAAAATTCTCCAGAGAGAAATTCTCATGGGCTTCTCATATTACTCCGGCGGGTGCTGTTCCAAAGTAGCCACCTACTTCAAATCTTATTGAAAGCACTGCATGTCATTTATTCTTGCTGAACCTTGACTAATGCATCACGGTGGCTCTTGATTTTGCATTGTTGCTGTTTAATTCAGACTGAGTTAATGATTAGTATATATTAAAATATTCTCCCATTTACATGTCATTTATTCTTGCTGTCACAAAAACTCTGTACCACGCGTACATGTATGTCTTAGGAACTGTTCTATGAATAAGATATTCAAGGTGCATTAGTTATTTAGAATCTCAACATCTGATTAAACTGAAAGTGTTAGGAGTGTTAACATACATTTGTAAACAGTGTTAAGTTAAAATAGTCCATTGGCCTCCATTAAAAGATAGAGTTTTGCATATTTTGTAGGTTATAACTGTATCCCTAGAAACATACTGGTATTTTATGATTACAGCAATAGAGCTTGGTTAGATTGTGATGCAAACTGTGATTGTGGCTTTAGCGCCAAAAACAATTAACTAATACTGTTTGATTACTAAGGACATTAAAGCTTGTGCAATGTAAACTTTAATAGCTACATGTAGATGTACATACACCATGCAGTCTGTAGCAGCTTTGAAAAATTGATAATAATTATTAGTACACACTGTATCGTACAATGTGACTCTTCCAACCAAGACCAAAGTTAATGAATGAAAACCTTGGATATTAATGATAGATTGCTCAGATTGTTTAGATTGATATCTAAGCAATGTCAACATTGCAGAACAATAAATTTGTGACCATACATGTATTTGTTGTTTAAATGCTCAAATGCTATTGTTCAATAGACTGTTTTCGATACACATCTGTGTTAGAATTCAGTGTGATAGCAAGGCTTAGAGGACACACGCAAAGGAAATTGAATAGCCATGTTTATTCATTTCTTTTGTTTGTGTCCTCTAGGCCTCACTATCAAGCTGAATTTTAATGCAGTGGAACCTCTGGTTGCGACCATCTCTCCTCAGTGACCAGGTTTCCAAAATACCAAAAGTTTCCAAGCCAAATCACTGTATTTGGAACCTCTTGTAAGCGACCACCTCTCATAAGCGACCACGACCACTTTTTGAAATGAAATTTTATTTTGTTTTTGACCTCCCGTAAGCGACCATTTGAAAGATAATAGAGCAGAAATTGGATAATAAGGTGTAACTTTATCGCATTCCTGGGTAATGCAACAGATGGAAATTTCTTAATAGGAAGTACCGGATCTTTTTATCTCAAAATTGAGTTTTGACATGAATACAACATTTAAAAGCTGTGGTAGGTCTCTGCAGTAACCTTACGCTTATGAGACAAAATTTTACCCAATATGGTAAAAGCTCTTGTAAGCAACCACCTCCTGTAATCAACCACCAGGGCTTGACATATTGGGTGGTCGCTTACAGGAGGTTTGACTACATATCAAATGTGGCCTATTTGCAAAGAATTTGTTTGGGTGGTCTTGGTTGCTCAGAGTAGTTGTACTGTAATTATCCAAATTTTCCGTCAGAGATGAATTTGCCATCCAAGATGGCTAATTTGACAGAATTTGTTTGGGTGGTCTTGGTTGCTCAGAGTAGTTGTACTGTAATTATCCAAATTTTCCGTCAGAGATGAATTTGCCATCCAAGATGGCTAATTTGACAGAATTTGTTTGGGTGGTCTTGGTTGCTCAGAGTAGTTGTACTGTAATTATCCAAATTTTCCGTCAGAGATGAATTTGCCATCCAAGATGGCTAATTTGACAGATAATTTGTCTTGAAGATGTGCTGACAGGCAAGTCAGCCAAAGATGAATCTAACCACAATTTTTCTAAAGATCAGATCTATACATGTACTTAAAGACGATTTGTCTGTCTTGGATGGATAAATCATCTCCTAATATATACTTGGATAATCCATTTCTAGTACACACGTACATGTATATTCGACCAATAAAATACTAATATTGCAATAATGATCTTTTTACAGTCCAAGATTGACTTGTTCGTCAACCGACTAGACTCTGTGGAATCAGTGATACCTTACGAATATGCAAGGTTTGTTTTTATTACAATTCTCTCTTCAAAATGTTTTTATAGTTTGCACCTTAGCTTTGTTATTGACCGTAAGATTCATTTCATCCAAAATTAACCTAATCCATGTCCAATTGATCAGTGTCCACTTATCAATTTTAGAAAAATATTATTCTAGGTTCTAGGTCATTGTTGTAGAGTCTTAATAATACCAGATTTTTTGTCTGACATTTTCTTCCAGCTTTGATTTCTGTATCCCTCCGGCAAGTGAATCGTCACCGACGGAAAATCTTGGCCAGGTAGAGTAACATTTCATAACCTTTACATTTGTACGATTTCTGAAATCATATTCGAAAAATCATGTCATTAGTTGTTAGCAATACACTTGAAGAATATCCATACAGTAGATACATGTATTGCTAAATAAATATCTCTAGAAAGGCTACCGTTCTCATAAATCTTTGTCTAAATAGCTGGATAGTCAGCATATTGCATAGTAATGGAATGATATAATGAGGTGGCCTGTCTTGATTAGCCTAGACTACCTGCAGGATCATCTGTCATTATATTTAAGTTTCTAACTTAATTATAAAGTGTTGATGTAACACAACTCATTAACCAAAAATTCATGTCAATTATTGATAAAGGGAGAAAGTTTTGTTGCTACAGATAGTTACATACATGTTATTTGGTAGGTACAGTGTAGGCTACAAATAGTTGTAATTTGCACTCTTACATGTATTTCAACTTTGCACTTGTGTTACACCTGTGTTACAGGTAAGCTGCACTCTTTTAGTCAGAGTAAAGTAGTAATGTTTTCTTTTGTATTGTAATTATGATTATTTTTAGGATTCCTTAATCGCCTTTATTATGCACTGAGTTTACATTTCTGTTTTAGGTTGTGTTTGGCGAAAGAATAAGACCATCCATGTACAACGTAAGTACATGTTCTACAGGAAGCGTTTTTTAAATATAAAAAAGTTGTACCCCCAGGAAAAAACAGGTGTAAAATTACACCCCTACCTCCTTGTAATGGTAACCAACCAGTCACAGACTAATAAAATTTCACATTGGCTACCTGGGCGGGCAAGATGGCACTATCTTGCCCGCTCAGAATTAACCACTGTGTCCTGTGAGAAAATAGTGTTCTTTTTCTATATATCATAAATCCTTCATTGACCAAGCTTCTTCAGTCAAGATGGCTGGATATGGGCCTAGCTCATTTTTTGTGCTTTTATGGACCTTGACTGTGTCTCAGTCCATAAACATGCATAAAAAAGAACTTTGTTGATATATAGCCAACTTGACCTCATGCTTATCTTGTGAGCTGTTCTGAGGCATGCAAACAAAACCTGACATTAATTAATTTAAAAGAATATTACATGTATACCAAAACCTGCTTAGTGGAAAATGTGACTAGCTAAAAATTTTATTAGCTAAAATAATCTGGTGTTAAAATGGTAGTTTCTAGTCATGCTCGTTTTTGCTGGATTACTCACAATGTTTTTTTTTCCAATGATTGCTGGCCATGACAATTTCTGTTTGTTTATTTATTTCAAACAGATAACTTTCTTGAAAGATGAAAAATGCAAAACTCTCTGCTCAAAAAGTTACAAACCTGGTACACCAGAAGATATGAAAAAGCTGGAGTTTTTGAAAAACGGAATTGCTCTTAATTATCAGAACCACTGGTAAGGGCAGTTAGTAACAGTATTTAAAATAGAGTTTACCTGATTGTGAATACATGCACTTGTATTCAGTATACTTGTATATTTGTATACAGTATGTTTTCACTAAAAACATAATGTGTGGTTCCAGAAAATATCCATACCCCCCCCCCCCCCCACGGAAGGGAATGGAAATTCTGGGGGGTGGGGGGTGTCATAGGCCCAGGAATTTCCGGAAAGGGGGGGGGGGGAGGATGTTGTTTTGATGAATTTTGTTTTCAGGCCGGTCTCAATTTTCTTACTGTTGTACGTAATCTTTCGTTGTTTGCATTGAGCTTCTCGAGTCACGAACGCAGAAAAAATAAATCTCACTAATTTAAAGCACAAGATGAATATTTTTGTGTTGGTTAGGCTCGAAATTCTGTCACCATAAGAGTCTGGAATTTCCCGAGTTGCGGCTAGAGATCGAATCGCTTGTTATGAAAATAGACGTGTGAATCGTGACTGATTGAAAATATATGTTTGTTGCACTTGACCAAATACTTCTGTCACTCCTATCTGTATCGTCTCAGCTGGAAGATTTCGTCGCATTAAGTTATCGTCGCAAGCGTGAAAAATAGGGCCAACTGGAAAACATGGACTGGACTGTGGACTGGACTCTGGACTGGACTGTGGACTGGACTCTGGACTGCACTTTGGACTAAACTTTAATAATCGAAGTTAATATTTAACTTATAATATTACGATTAACCATTTCTATTTAATTATTAACCAGCAGGGTAAACGTCCATAGACGAAAAATCTAACAATGCTGCCCAATAACTTTAAATCAAATCAAGCTACTATTACGTGAATACTGTGATGACGATCGACGATACATTTTACGCGTGGGCTGTGTAAAGAATGTTAGGAATTACTACAATCGAACCAGATAGGACTATTAAACTAAGCACTTCAGTTGTTGACAGCGGAAAGTAACGTGTACAAACCCGGCCACTTATTACGCTTGGCTATGATCTCGTGAACTCTGTGAAAGTTGGAGTCATCACGTTACAATGTAATGTCGCCACGCGATTCTATCTGGTGCGGAATGTAGTCCAAGTGTATAACTGGCCGCGTTTGTACACCTTACTTCCCGCTGTAAACAATTGAAGTGCTTACTTTCGTAGTTCTATCTGGTTTAATTGTAGTAATAGTGCGCAAAGCGATCGCGCTTAACATATGGAATATATTGAATTGGACTACATTCTTAACATTCTTTCGACAGCGCACACAGAAGATATATCGTCGCCACAGTATTCACCTAAGAGTAGCTTGAGTTGACTAAAGTTAGTTTAGTCAAGTTGACTAAAGTTAGTTTAGATTTTTCGTCTCTGTTCCTTTTAAAAAAATGCATTCTCAAAACGTGTCTATATAATAATTATATAGAAATGGTTAACCGTAATGTTATTAGTTAAATATTAACTTCGATTATTAAAGTTCAGTCCAAAGTGCAGTCCAGAGTCCAGTCCAGAGTCCAGTCCAGAGTCCAGTCCAGAGTCCAGTCCAGAGTCCAGTCCAGAGTCCAGTCCAGGGTCCAGTCCAGGGTCCAGTCCATATTTTCCAGTTGGCCTGAAAAATAGCGTTTGAACTAAAAGAGTACACAACATCAAATTAGCAGAAATTCGGAATCGGTAGATAACAGACCTACTATCTCGTTAACAATAATTCTTGAACGAGTAAAACAGAACAGCAACAATTCTAGTTCAGCGGGTAAATATACTTTTAAAGCGAGCCGCGTGCGATAGAAATCAGCAGAAATTATCACAGATAAATAAACGACTTTGCTGCTCCAATATTTCCGCATAAAAGCCGAGGACAAAGTGCAAAAAAGCATTGGACACCCGTTTTGAATCGCACAGAAATCATAACATTTACATTCAAGCCTAAAGTAATCCTGAATGATATCGAGTAACATAAACCCATTCACACAAGTTTTGTTTACATTCCATCAAGTAGAGTGAGAAGAGTGTGAAGCTATTGTTTTCAAACGCAAGCACGGTGCTTAAACATCATTTTAGACAGAACTTTGAATGAAACAAAGTGTTTTATAAATATTTTACAGGTTCAAGCAGATTTTCAGAGGTGCACAAGGCTGTTTGCCATAGGCTAATGCCATCAAAAATAAATTGCCGGCAAAGTTAAATTATGCAAATTTCAAAATCGGCGACATGTGAAATTTTCACCGCCAGTCGATGGGACGCCAGTTGTCGCGAAAAAGATCTAATCACATTGAATGGCTACAAACAATCGAAGACGCATTCTTTTTACTGTTCTTATAGGGAGTCGTAGTCATCTTCCAAAATTACAGTGATTCGTAAACCAAGATCAAAAGCAAAGGGTTGCGTAAGAAAAAATATTTGGCGCTGCAAAGTGACAACCCAAATAACAGCGCAGCTTCAAGGGGCACTACAAAGAACGGCTAAGGAAATTTAACTTATTAGAAACGTTAAAGAACAGTAACATCTTTGTTGAAGGCCCGGAAAGTTATGATTTTCCAGCTTCCAAATGAAATTGAATCTTTCAGGTATATGCGTACAACGATTTGATCCACCTAAATTTGAAACAAAACAGGCACTGGAAAATTAATTATGTTGTTTTGATTGTTTTGCTTTATAAACTGGTGCAGTGTAAAGCGTTTGTTGTGAGCATTTCTCTCTCAACGGTCTTGGAAATGAACTTTTTTAGTAACCGCTGTTTTGCCTAAATTATGAAGCTGAATTGACGGGATTAACTCTCGGCAAATTCTCGGCAACATGCCTTCTGGCGATGTGTTACTCACAGTTTTTCGGGAAAAAAAGATAAAGATCAAAATCCGGTACATGTATCTTGCACTGAAAAAATAGCTTATTTTTGGTTTCCACAACAAATGATAACATTTCGAGGGGGTGAGAGGCTAAATGGAATTTCCGGAGGGGAGGGGGGGGGGTCTATCCTGGAAGCCGATTTTGGAAAATCCAGAGGGGGGTAGGGGTCATACAGTACCGCTCAAAGGTAAGTTACCACCGTCTCGCGAGACGCGTCTCGTTTCTCGCGAGACTCGTCTCGAGAGAAACGAGACGAGTCTCGAGAGAAACGAGACGCGTCTCGTTTCTCGCGAGTGCACTGGAAGTGCCAATACGCGAAAGGATTGACCATCAAACCTTGACTCGTTTTTTATTCACACTTGTAAACATGCGAAACGACGCTTTAATCTTGAAACCTCGACCAACATTTTATTCAAACTTGTGAACATTCGACACCACGCTTTGATCACAAAAGACCACGAAACCTCGACTCGGACTAACATTTTATTCAAACTTGTGAACATTCGACACCACGCTTTGATCATGAAATCTCGACTCGGACTAACATTTCATTCAAACTTGTGAACATTCGACACCACGCTTTGATCATGAAATCTCGACTCGGACTAACATTTAATTTTTATTCAAACTTGTGAACAATACGCGACACGACGCTTTGATCGTGAAACCTTGACTAACATTTTATTCAAACTTGTGAACAATCGAGTGACACCACGCTTTGATCATGAAACCTTGATTAACATTTTATTCAAACTTGTAAACAAGCGACACCACGCTTTGATTATGAAACCTGAACACATTTTATTCAAACTTGTAAACATGGGACACCACGCTTTGATCATGAAACCTCGACTAACATTTTATTCAAACTTGTGAACATGCGAAACCACGCTTTGATCATGAAACCTCGACTAACATTTTGTTCAAACTTGTAAACATGAGACACCACGCTTTGATCATGAAACCTCGACTAACATTTTATTCAAATTGAGTTTGAATAAACGATTTATGCCAAATACAACGGGAGATATTTTTCGTGTTTGCCGTGACGCTTCGGACAACAAAGTTTTTTACGCTACCGACTCGTCGTCTTGTGCCGCTATAAAAAACTTGCCCTGGCAGAAAAATCTAAAATTAATGCAAACGGCGCATCTCGGAAACATTGATTAAAACCCCTGTCTTTAAAGATATAGTATTTTGGCGTTTGAATGAACGATTTATGCCAAATAGAACGGGAGATCTTTTTTCGTGTTTGCCGTGACGCTTCGGACAACAATAAAGTTCATTACGCTACCGACTAGTCTTCTGCCGCTAAACAAAACTTTCCCTGGCAGAAAAATCTGAAATTAATGGAAACGGCGCATCTCAGAAACATTGATTAAAACCCCTGTCTTTAAAGATATAGTATTTTGGCGTTTGAATGAACGATTTATGCCAAATAGAACGGGAGATCTTTTTTCGTGTTTGCCGTGACGCTTCGGACAACAATAAAGTTCATTACGCTACCGACTAGTCTTTACCCTGCGAGCAGAGTCTCCTTCGATCTTCCTAGACAAATCGGGAAGAGGAAGGAGACTCTGCGAGCGGCTTCAAGATTCTTTGATCCGCCGATCATCCAAAAACATGGATGAGTCAGTCCAGTTTCGAACCAGTCGTACCGGTTTTTCATTGACGCGCATGATCATTCCCCGGAATTGCTGACTATTTGCGCGCCCACGTTACGTGGTAAACGTCAATCATCTCCGCCTCCTTGCCGACTGTATGGAAAATTTACCCGAAAGAAAAAAGTCTGAAACCTTGCAGCGGTCCACTCGAAAAAATTATCATTTTACTTTCGGTTTGTACGGCTAGCTCACTATATACATTTTCATTAAATATTCCTTGAAATCTATAACTGAAGACGTTTGTCGGGTTTTTCAACAGCCATTCGCATGCATGAATGACCCCAAGAGATTTGCACGCGACCGAATAAATTATTTCTGCACGTATTTTTCTTAGGGCTACGGACAGAACAATACTTAACCTATAAAACTTCTAACTTATTAGTTCACAAAATTATAAGGTTTATAAGAAGTTTAAGTCTTGTTCAGTCCGTAGCACCAAGACAAATACGTGCAGGAATAATTTGTTCGCATGTAGATTTGCTTGATGTCGGGGTCATTCATGCATGCGAATGGCCGTTGAGAAACCCGACCCGCCCGCCAACAGTTATAAATCTCAAGAATATTTAATTACATGTTGTGCCAGTGTATTTAGCGAGTTAGTGCATACTGAAAGTAAAATGATAATTTTCACGAGTGGACCGCTGCAAGATTTAAGCCTTTTTTTGGAAATTTTGCAAACAGTCGGTAAGGAGGCGGAGATGATTGACCCGGCACCAAAACTGAAATTTTGTCTAGACGCTTTGGCGCTGAAGGTCGCGTGTGATTGTTGATTGAGGCTCGGTTACATTTGCATTGGAGCATGCTCAATAGGAATTGTGCAGGCCGCTCGCAGAGTCTCCTTCCTCTTCCCGATTTGTCTAGGAAGATCGAAGGAGACTCTGCTCGCAGGGTAACTAGTCTTCTGCCGCTTAACAAAACTTTCCCTGGCAGAAAAATCTGAAATTAATGGAAACCGCGCATCTCAGAAACTTTGATTAAAACCCCTGTCTTCAAAGCTTTAGTATTTTGGCGTTTAAATGAACGATTTATGCCAAATGGAACCGGAGATATTTTTAGCGTTTACGTTCACGCGTGGGAAAGTTCATTACGTTACCAACTCGTCATCTCCTACGCTAGACGAAACTTTCCCTGGCAGAAAAAAAATTGAAACTACAGTGTATATTGCAAACGGCACATCTCAGAAACCTTGATTTGAACTCCTGTCGTCAAAGATACATTATATGTTTTTTTTTTTTAAATTGGCGTTTGAATGAACGATTTGTACCACACAGGGAGATAATAATTTCAGGCCGTGACGGAACATTTTTCTTCTACACAAAATTTAGTGGTCGTTTGAGTTAGCGGTTATTGGAGAGCAAACAAATGTAGGCAACTGAATTAGGACTATATCATATCTAGTGCGAAAATACTCACAGTATCAGGATTGAAAAATTATAGAGAACAAGATTCGCAAAATCAACTCTTTGCCCTCGTATTCGCATGAATTGAAATGCATGTAATTTTTCTTATACATGTAGTTTATGCAGATATAAAACCGATGCACATCTTATGTTGGACGGTCCCATCGATTTGCCAACGAACTGCAGAGCAGCAACCGTTACAATGTCCGGTTTCTTACGCGTAATATATGCCATACTAAACGCATCAGTGATTCTCGAGAGAAACGAGACGCGTCTCGCGAGAAACGAGAAACGTCTCGCGAGAAACGAGACCCGTCTCGCGAGAAACGAGACGAGAGGTGGTAACTTACCTTTGAGCGGTACTGTACGAAAAATCCCTTCCGTGGGGGGTATGGATATTTTCTGGAACCACACAATACCTTTTGCCATCTTTACATGCATGTGAGCTGCTGATCTGTCTGAAAACAACCACTTACCAGTACCTGTACAGAAAAGCAAGTTGTTAGCATGATTTTTATTCTTGCATTGTTATCTTTTTGCAGGATAATTGACAATATGCCCGTGACATGGTGTTATGAAGTCGCAGATGAACCTAGCAAATACTGCTCCACTGGATTTCCTATTGGTTGCCATGTGTCTGAAGATGGACAAGCTCGTGATGCCTGCGTGACAAGTGTAAGATTTCCTATTCTGTTTAAACAAACTTTAGTTTACTCTGTCATGCCGAGTGGGAAATCACAAATAAGGGTAAATATTCCTCAGACAAGTGGAGCAAAATAAGTGCACCTCACACACCCCTGGGGTCTGGGGCTAGAGTACTGGTAGTGTAACTTAGAAGGTAGGCAGCTGTTCGTGTTACTGTAAGTACCAATGTGTGACCTTCTCACCCACCCAACTAATCAAACTGAGAATTTCAGCCCTTTATGTCTGCAGTACAGATTTCAGATTTAAGTGATCAGTATATGTACTTGTATTTTGTTGTTTTGATTACTACACTGCATACACAGGACTGTACTCTAGAAGCGCCCAGGTGCAACAGGTGACTAAGTTACTTTTGCCTTTGGGAGACTGGAAAAACTTATACTATTATTTTTACATGTAAGCTTAAGTGCTGGGCATACAGGATTTCATGGTTAGGAACCTTTGGGCTCCTTGTAATTTTTCTCACCCCAGCGTTGATACATGTACATGTACATGTATGTTTTCGTAAGAGTTTTAATTAGTTTTAGTGTTATTGCAAGAATGATGCAGCTCTTGACACAGTGCAGTTGGCTTGTTATGTCTCACAGTGTCGTGAGAAATCAAATGCATTACAGGGTGTATAATTATGTGGTAATTCTATCATGAAATTGCTGGAATAGTTCTTCAAAACATTCATTTTACCAACAACCACTGTTAATGCCTGTTCATCTGCAGACCTTGTTTAATGAGCGTGGAGTGCACTATGTGTTCAACCATATCGACATTGAGATCAAGTACCATGATGGGTCGGGTGAAGACTGGGATGGATCCCGTCTGATGTCTGCAAAAGTTACACCAAAAAGGTACATGAGAACATATTGCGACTGCGATGGTCAATCAGGTCATCTCTTTCTCGGCAGTTCAAATATATGGTAGTTTTTTCATATATTCACTTAAAAATAAGAGAGAAAGTCAAGCACACTCAGCCGTAACAGGTTTTGGGTTACAGCCCTTAAAGTGCACCTAACCCCAAAATATTTTTTTCGCTAAAATGAATCTTTGCACCTGTTTAAAACGCATTGCGGCCATTTTTTCCTCCTTCTAACAAATCCTGCCATTTTATAGGCTTTAAAACTTGCAAAAAATCAAGCAACGTTTGTTCACGACCGAGTCAGAAGGGGAGTGGGTCTATGTATTCCTTTTTTTTTTTTTTTGTCTATTCCTGATTTGACGTCACAAACTGATTTACATTGCATTAACTCTTTGTAAACATGCATGCAAAGTAGATTGTGACGTCAAATCAGGAGTAGACCCACTCCCCTTCTGACTCGGTCGTGAACAAAAGATACACATGTTTTCAAGCCCATAAAAAGGTAGAATTTGTTAGAAAATGGAAAAAATGGCTGCTATGCGTATCCAACAGGTGCAAAGATTAGTTTTAGCGAAAAAAATATTTTGGGGTTAGGTGCACTTTAACATCAGATGACGAAAACTTTAGATAAAATTCTGTTTTCTTTTTCTGTTACAGCATCAAACACAAAAGTGAAGGGGACTGTGTTTCTGACGCAGCTATGGGGATTCCACTTGATCCCAAAGGCACCAGTGAATTCAAAATCATCTACTCGTACTCTGTCACATTTCTGGTAAGTCAATCATGACAAGAAAACAACAATATGTATAGGTTATTGACCAAGCTTGTTCGGTCAAGATGGCTGGATATTGGCTGAGTTCTTTTTTGTGTGTGTTTATGGGCCAAACATGCAAAAAAAGAACAAGGCCAAGATCCAGCCATCTTGACCGAACAAGCATGGTCAATAAACAGGGCATCTGACAGGATGCGACGATGCGGATCTGCATAATTTGCTAACTTCCACATCCTCCGCATAATCGGAGAATTTTTCCGCATAAAACAGAAAAAATGTGCCATGTTAGCAATAAAGCAGCTGCCTCGCAGGCCCTGGAAGTCAAACTTGTGAAGAAATTGATTATTTTAAAGCAGTTTTTCTCCTAAAAACAGCGATGAAAACACGCCCGTCCGTTCGTGACGAATTTTTAACCTCCAGGCGTTCCGACCTACTTTACACAGAGAGCCTGGAAACTAGTTTCCAGTCCCTTCTTGGGAAAACCTGGTTACCGAGCTACGGACATTCTACTATGAACGCAACAACAAACTCTGCACGCAAAATGAGCTGAAATGCTACAGAAAAACTGTGTAAATGAAAAAGTACTTGTCAAAAAATACCGTAAAAAAAGCAAACATATGTCAAAGTTGGCGAAAATGATGTGCATTCTATTAAAGAGCTTAAATTGTGGGTAAGACTGAACTGCTTTTTGTTTCACTGTTGTTGGCTAAGTTCGAAAGGCTTTATTATCAATTTTGTTAACTGTTGAAATTTCCGCATAATTCATTACTTTTTCCGCATAATTGACAAATTTTTCTGAAAATTTCCGCATAATTTGTTATTTTTTTCCGCATCCTGTCAGATGCCCTGAATAAAGGATCTATTATATGGCTTTCAGGGAAATTTTTCTTGCGGGACAAGGCGGGTAGTCCTGAGAGGGAAAGATAGCTCCATCTTGCCCGCTCGGGTTGCCAATCACAGCGCAGGATTTGATTCATCTTGCCTGCTCACAGAGCTAGCCATATAAGAAAGTGTTTTATGGCCTATTACAGCCTCTTGTGGCCAATTTTTACCACTGCTTTAAATTTTTCAAACCAGTATCATTTTGTGAAAGAGGAATGGATGGAGGGGGAGGGGGGTCTAATATCCAACAACTTCTTTTTGCACCAACAAATACATTTTTGTATGAGGAAATTTACACTTGCATGCATTGCAAGTCGAGGTGAAGATAGGCTACAAGTATGAGGGCAGGTGTTCAAATCTAGGTGGGTACAAAATAAAAAGAAACTTGTTGTAGTATGGGGTAGTATCATAATTGTCAAGGGCAAGGATTGATAAATATGGTATGCTGGCAAGGGCAGGGTAGAGTAGGATTAGGGACTGAGTGGGAGTGGTGTGCATATAATTTTTTTTAAGAACCCCAAAAAGTGAATGGAAAAAAAATTGAACCACACAATATATGTGTGGACATGTGCATTTATTAATGTACATGTACCTGGCTTTGTACTGGACCCTATGAATAGACTTGTTATCTGGAATATTATGTCTTCTTCATTTACCACTTTCAAGGTCTTGAAATTGTCAGTGCCTTTTCTGTTAAATCACTTGTTCCCAAGTATCCGAGTGTGTATTTGAGCAAAGCTAACTTTTTTTCCAGCAAGAGAAAGATGCAAATCACAAGTGGGCATCGCGCTGGGACTACATCCTTGACTCAATGCCACATACCAAAATCCAGTGGTTTAGGTGAGAGCCATTTGTACAGAATACATGTATAATCTGCTGTAGCTCAGAAATGGGTCGGATAAGGTCTCAAACATAAATGGCTTGATACCCTTTGAGAGGACAATAGAATAAACAACAGAAACAATTCCCCTAGCCCCAAATGATTAGCAGCTACTAACAACGACAAGAATTGCTACACAAACCCTGTGTTTACTTTAGAGAAATAAGTAATGTTAGATAGGCTATTTTCAATAAATGTTTGAGATTCCATTGGTGCTCAACTTTGATGATGCAAACTTTCAAATTTTAAACAGCCTTCAATCCACTGGACATTTATTTTTAATTTGTTAACATGTGCTATAAATCCCAGCCTTGTGCCATGCTGTTAACACAGTCACCTCATTTTTATGGCCGGTTTATTCTTGCCTGATCAAAAGTTCAGACAGTCATTTCCTTAATTGTTAAGGAACCCCACAAATGCAGCCAACCAATACCATTAGTACTGCCTTGTCTGCATTTAGATGTCTGTCGTATTACAAACTGTCAAGATTAACATAGAAAGTAAGCTATTGTCCTGCTGAGGCACCAAACTATTATTACTTGCTTATTGTAAATAGTGCATGTATATGGTAATGCAAGACTGTGTTCCAAAGGTTCCTAGCACTTAAGCCTGTTTGAAAAACGTAAAGGCACCCAGGCACTTCTGGAGGCTGTACAGCCTGTATAAGTATTGCTGGTTTTCATTGTCACGCCATTCAAAAGAGATCAAAATAAAAAAATCAAAACCGTTCAATAGATTAAGTCCAGAATCTGGAAATAGAAAGAAGGTAGATATACAAAGACTCTCGCCAAGATTCAGGTCACAGCAATTTTTCTTATGGAAGATATGCGGAGAAACGTTTTCCCCAAATTTATAGAGATTTGTATAGAGACGCCATGTTGGTGCCCATGTAGATGGGCACCAACATGGCGGCCGGAAACCAGCAGAAACATCTGTCACTGAGTTTTGCTACAAAAGGGTGAATTTATCTCTCGAGGAACTCAAAAACGTAATAATAATACTTTATTCTAATACAAGAACTGTTCAGACAGCCGAATTCCCTGATATAAGTCACCTTATAAACCAACATCACAGCTCTCTCGCTCGTCATGTAAATTGTCACGTCACGCAAAAGCTTAGAAATTCAAGCTTGGTCTATCACTAAACCAAAAACCTCTTTGGATTGAAAATCTGTTCAAATATTAGTTTTTAGCTGCTCTTAAACATTATGAAAGTCAAATCTCAGGAGTATCAATAGTTCTGAAGTTTGAAATTTAGTGATGTCATGTGAAAACCAGCAATAAGTATAATTTATTTTACCGTCAGGTGCACGGGGAGTGGTTGCCCATTCTCCCGAGCCGGAGGCTCATGATTAAAGTGACTGACTATAAAATACATTTACAAAGTCTGAAATTCTTAAATCTAAGTTATTAATTATCACGTTTAACTATTTACAAAATGTATATTTAAACAGAAGCTACATGTATGTATACGCAGAAGTGTCAAAAGATTATAGACAGCTTTTGCATTGGCAGCCAGTGAAAATAAGAGTCTGTAATGTTACGATTAAATGATATTCTTATCATTTATTGTATTATATATGTATTAAGATAAGATGTTAGACACAAATTTTTGCCCTGTTTGTCCTTAGCATCATGAATTCCCTGGTCATTGTGCTGTTCTTGTCTGGCATGGTAGCTATGATTATGCTACGAACTCTACATAAAGACATTGCCCGTTACAATCAGATGGATTCAGCGGTATGTCAGACTTTTGGTGGGATATACATGTATGATTGGGATATTGACCAAGCGTGAGGTGAAGACGGCTGAATGTTGGCCAAGTTCTTTTATTGCATGTTTATAGGCTGAGATGGTCCATAAACTTGCTGTTGAGGTCCATAAACTTGCAAAAAAAAAAAAAAGAACAAGGCCACTATCCACCCATCTTGACCGAGCAAGCGTGGTCAGTAAAGGATTTATTATATGGCCTTGGGGAAAATACTTCTTGTGGAACATGGCGGATAGTCCCAAGTGGGCAAGATGAAGCTATCTTGCCCACTTGGTGATAGCCAATCACAGTGTAGGATTCGGTTTAATTTTGCCTTCAGGCAGAGCTCGTCACATAATAAATGTCATTATTAACTGGGAAAGAAAAGGACTAGTTGGCCTGAAGAATTGCTGAGAAGTTTAATTTAAGTCTCTTAAATTGATTTAGATGTAGTCAGAAATGTTTCACATGTAATTCAACAGGAGGACGCTCAAGAAGAATTTGGCTGGAAGTTGGTTCACGGAGATGTTTTCCGGCCTCCCAAGAAGGGCATGTTACTGTCTGTCATGCTGGGATGCGGAACACAGATTTTCATCATGGTGTTCTTCACTCTAGGTGAGTTATCAGTCTTTGCAGAGGAGCTTTAATTTGATTGACCATGACTAAAACCACTCTTCAGTCATGCACTTCGAATTATTCCTGTATTCCTGAACAAGTCTGTTGGTGCCAACATTGTGTGGCATGTGTTATGGATCCTCTGATTTTGGTTTTTATTTTTTCTGTACATAGTATTTGCTTGTTTGGGATTTCTGTCTCCTGCTAACCGCGGAGCTCTAATGACCTGTGCTTTGGTGAGTTTGAATTGGTAATAATAATTATAGTGCTGTACTGATTACCATCTAACATTAGATTGTGAAGGTGTTGTAGTTGAAACTACTATACACAGTACATGACTTCTATTCTACCTGCAATTTTGTTACATGTAGGTGCTGTTTGTTTGCCTTGGATCTCCCGCTGGTTATGTTTCTGCCAGAATTTACAAAAGTAAGTGGCACTGCAACTCAAACAGTTACTAAGTAAATGGCTTGTTTTGATTTCATGTGCTATTTTTCTTTAACTATTCAGTGAAAGCATTATTCAGGAATATAATCAGTATGGCCGTTCATTCATGTAGTTCTCTAATACTGTAGACCATGTACATGTACAAATGTAATCAAATAGCAGTACTTTTCACTTTAAATCAGTTCAAATGCACAGGTGTACATGCACTCATGGGTATTTTTAACTTCTAAATTTAAAGTCTTACCTAGGTAGCTGTGTTTTGTTCCACATGATACCAGCATGTTCAAATTGGGCAGCTTTGGAGCACAATAGGTACATGTAACAGTCTGATCCAATCGCTAGAGCAGTACAAAAAAAATCATTGTTTGACAGTGACCATTAGCAGATCAGAAGCAGCTTATGGAAACTCATTATGCTGCTGTAGTTCCACTATGACAGTCTAACGATAACTGTTTTTTTTTGTAGTTTGCTTGCTACGTTGTTTGTTTGATGTTGTTGTAGGGTAAACACCCTTGCAGCAACAGACCATTGGGGCATGCATTGATTTTTTTCCCTTTCCTTTCAGTGGTTGGTGGTGAATTATGGAAGACCAATGTTTTGCTGTCAGCATTCTTTTTCCCTGGGTAAGTACAAAATAATTATCAGTTTTGCTAAATGTAGTATGAAAGAATATACATGGACAAGTATGCTTTATATTGTCATTCTTAAAATTATTATTATTTTAATTAATTAACATATTTTTCCATTTTTGACAAACATTGATATGTACAATGTAGATTTTGTTGTCATTTCCTTCGAGTGCATTGACCAAATCTTTCTCTGAATCCGTGTAGATATACAGTTGAACCCTGCTATTTCGAACTCTCAGGGGAAATGTTTCCAACAGTAGGAGTTTGAAGCAACCAATGGTAAACCACTGAAGGGCGAATCCAAGGGAAATGGTTTTGAGTTCAAAATAACTGGGAATTCGAAATAACCGAGTTATTAACAGGATCTTACTGTACATGTACAAAAATGTATTGGAGAAATCCGAATGCTGTGTTGTGGTTTTGTAAACTCAACTTCTTGTGTGTCAATTTACAGATTGATGTTCGGTATTTTCTTCCTGTTGAATCTTGTTTTGTGGGCTGAAGCTTCATCGGCTGCTGTTCCATTTACCACACTACTTGCCTTGTTAGCCATGTGGTGAGTTGACTTGCAGTTTTGTGGCAATTTATGAATCAATCAATCACTTAATCAGTCAGTCAGTCAATCAAAACCAATCATTAATTAATGTGTCCAAAATTAGCTAGCCAAAAGGAAAACAGCCCTCTACTGGTATTGGGGACACTCTACTTGTATTATCAAACACATTTTGATTGAATGTGTTTCTTCTCTTCTACAGGTTTGGCATTTCTGTTCCTCTTACCTTCCTGGGTGCTTACCTTGGATTTAAAAAGAAGGTACTGATTATCATATGTTACAAGAACATAGATTAATTGATCAACATATTGAACTAGTCTCAGTTCGATTTATGTTATTGACTTGTTGCTTTATTTCCATTAGCCCATTGAACAACCTGTGCGTACCAACCAGATCCCTCGGCAGATTCCAGATCAGGTACTGTAACAAAGAAGGGCTAAGGCGAAATGTTTGGCAAACCAGCTGCTACGTGTATTTGACACTTTAAAGAGCCTTCAGCCTCACATTTTAGGTTATCGTTTCTACTGTATTGTGTTTTGAGTTTGCAAACCTTTACTGACCATCATAAACATCATCTATCCTACTGTATCAGTGCATTTAAGAAAGACCATAAAATCAAATCAAAGCAAATACAGTACCAAAATAAGTGCACTTTGTAGATGTGATATAAATATTTCAAGTCAAATCTCTGTAGACACTATACTTTGTTAGTTTTTGCTCAAGGTGAACAAGCAACTTTGTCTTGGCTACCCTCCTTGAATTAAACACTGACTCTTAACATAGAGATTTTTCTTGTAATGTTGTGGTGGTAAGGTTACGAGTAAGACTGAAACCTTTAGTGACATTTAACTTCTTGCTGATTTTAACAACTATGTTAAGTTACACCCATGTGAAACTTGTTTGTAAAATCTTGTTATGTAATTATTCGTAAAATTGTCCTTGCTTGATTTAATATTACATGTACATGCCATATTTTGTTCAACCATGGAAACATTTTTTCTGATGTACAAATTGTTGTTTTGTTCAGAGCATTTACACCAGAGCTGGCCCTGGCATAATCATGGGAGGTGTTCTGCCATTTGGCTGTATTTTTATCCAGTTATTCTTCATCTTGAACAGCATTTGGTATGTGCTTTGAATTTAAGATATCATTTCAGTTCTCTTTGGTCTATAGGGAATCCTTGTTTACAATATTTGCCTCATTAGCATAAGCAATTCAGTTTCTGATGGAGCTACAAATAAATCAGTTCTGAATATTGAAAGGTCATAGTACGATTAACTCTGCCAGTGAATATGGGCCTGATGTATTGAATACTTCTTGAGCAACGCGGGTTTAAAAACTCAAAATTTAACAAAGAATATATGAGCTCATTAGCGCTTTTGCCACCCAGAAAGTTTGCAGCTTTTGAAAGACAATTTCTCCTTGAATATTACACCCAAAGAGCTAAAAATTTCACCATGTACTAAGTTTCACTAGTTCTTTAGCTGCCTGAAGTCAATTCATATCTAACATGTTTCCTTCTATTACGCAAAGCCGTATGCAAATGAGCAAAAATGTAAACAATGACGTCAGCATGAATCCGCCTATTGTTTACATGGTGGTGTTTTCTAAACTGGGCGCGAGTCTGCCAGTCAAATAATAGTCCCTTTGCATAAATGGCACCTGAATTTGAATAGCAATACTTTGTACATCCTTAGCCTCGTACTTATGTTTCCAGACAAAGGATTTTTCACATGAATGTGAGGCTTAGGCTGTGTAAGTATTGTTATTCAAATTTAGGCGTCATTTATGCAAAGGGTCTATTATGCAAAAAAACATAGCAATAGAGCGTTTTCACGTGACGTCACGGCAGCCATATTGGTGTTCCAAAACAATGAAACGGCGGCCATGTTGGTGTACCAAACCAGTCCTATGGGAGTTGAACTCTTTTCTTATGTAAACACTTCCTTTTGTTTCAATAAATTTGCATGTGAGCTGGCCACGTGAGTGAAAACGCTCTATAGGCCAATTTTGATATATTGAAATTCAGCCTAAAACAATAGACCTCAGCACAAGGCTCTGGGGAATAAACCCCACAAACTCTGTATTTATTCGCCAGAGCCTCGTGCTGAGGTCTTTTGTCTTAGGCTGAATTTTAATATATTGTAATTGGTCTATTGATCATTCCCCTCCCTTCCCTGAAGGGGCTTTTCACAACCAGTCGAAACAAATCGTGAGACAAATCAATGAAATAAACGTAATGCGTTTTTAAAAAAAAATCCCAATTGATAGGAGGCCAACCAAACGTGGCCAAGGAGTTGAACTTGGGAACACCGAGAACGACACCAGCTGGTGGTCAGAAAAGGATGCGGACCCACTGGGTTCAAGTTCACAGTCTTAGTCTACCAGTCTCAGTTCATCATCACATTCACAGCTCTCGTTCGGCAAGTCTGGGTTGACCAGTCTGGGTTCATTGTTAACATACGCCGAGGCTTGTCATACATAGACAGTTTGTTTTGTCCAGAGAGATCAGGATTCATAAGCATATACTTGACAAACTCGTTTGTAATGTTTCTTTAACTTGAAGATCTGTACGTAGCATCTCTATATTTAGACACAACTTGTCAAGTGTTTTAATTATCTCTTCCCAAGTCTCTTTGAGTGAAAACTTATCAAAATTTCTTTTTGACCAGGTCGCATCAGATTTATTACATGTTTGGTTTCTTGTTTGTGGTGTGCTTAATTCTGCTGCTGACCGTATCCGAGACGACCATTCTGTTGTGCTATTTCCATCTTTGTGCAGAGGTAAGGATATCGGACTACATGTATGCACCATCTTTCGTGTCCCATTGTGTAAACGTACATGTAATAATGGACAGACAATATTAATGCAATGTTGATAGATCATATCAGTATCAACTAATTCATGAAGGAAAAACGAAGGACGTACATCATTTTTTGTCTTTTTCTTGCTGTAAACCTCTGGAACTAGGATTATTCTAAATCTGAATCTGAATTCCATTTACATGGAAGATATTGTACAACCGTAATGCGAACGAATTACGTCGTATTTCTTTCCTTGAGTCATGAACTGATGATGAGGAATTCTGCTGAAGTTTCAACGAAGCTTCAGGGGGAATCCGAAGACCAAAAAAGTGTGCAAAATTTCACTAGTGGAAGTTTCGAATTAGCGAAAATTCGTCAACGCGAAATTTCGTAGCCTGCGAAAACAGCCGTCCTTCTTCGCTCCCGGCCCGAGTGGCGTTTCGCGAGAAGGACGTCTGCGATTTACCGCCGAAAATTCCATACTGATGACGTAAGTGTGAACTTTGTAATCTTGCCTCAATCTGCAAAATAGGCATAAATTAACATTTGCGGTTTTTTCCCCGAGGAGAGGAATGATCAGACACTTGCATTCTTTGCAGAAGAGGCGCTGAAAAGGGCGACAGATACTAAGTGAGGACTCAGTGATATTAAGATGACTGAGCTCCTGCAAAAGATACCGCGATATCTCGAACATTTGTTCGACATTCTCCCGTCGAACTCGACAAATACACTTCTTTTCACGTTTCCGCTTTGCTGTTTGTCATGTAAAAAGCAAATCGAGAAGCGACAGAGGTTAGTGTTTAACATTATTACCGTGGTAAATGACTTGCGTACTCGACAATTTCTTGATGAAAACTTTTTTCGGATAGCTGCAAGAAGCATAATATCTCTAGACAAACGTATATCTTCCTCGAAATAAAGCTACGGCGTCTCCGAAGAAGAACGTACGACGACAAATATGATATCTGTGATAAGAATCTACCTACTGTGCTTGCAAACAGTTCTACTCACAGCCGCTCCAGGTGTCACAATATAGAATGCAAGTAAGCTGCATGTTCATGGTAAATTTCATACTTTGTCCCTCGAAAGCAAATACTTCGAGACTTAAAAACACATCTCTTCTTGCAATAGAAATGAGCCTGAACAATGCTTTTAACACAGGGCAAATTAGAGAGGTGTCAGACTCGACGAAGCGACAGGGAGATAATAGCGGAGATCATGCAGACCTGTGACCTCTGAAAATTTACCATAGCACGGTCTATCGGCTCAACTCTGCTGGAAAATCCTCCTTATAACACAAGATGAAGACTCTTCATAAACAAGAGTGAAGCAACACAAACGGTCAAGCGACCGAAAAGAGAACGGCAAATGTACAAATGCCACGAACCGTAGCAGTCGTGTAGGTCTGTCAACCCCATTTTAATAACACGTACTTTTTTTGGTGAGAATATTCAATGTCCCGCATATTTACGGACTTGTTATGCATAATTACCGATCGAACCAATCAGCGTTCATGACCAGATTCGGGACAGATTTGCGTCATCAGTATGGAATTTTCGGCGGTAAATCGCAGACGTCCTTCTCGCGAAACGCCACTCGGGTCGGGAGCGAAGAAGGACGGCTGTTTTCGCAGGCTAGAAATTTCGCTGTCATTCAGCAGTAGCAAAACGAGAAATCGAAGGATCGAAGATAGAAGCAACGAATTTCAAGGTTAACACATCTAGACGTTCTTTGTATGGAGAACCATTGTCTAAGTGCTGACATCTGTAGATTCCGAAACGGCAATTGCACATGAATTTTATCAGTCTGTGTTGTATCTGACTTACAAACGCTTCTCTCTTGTTCCAATAGCAGCTTAATCTGATTGGTGTATTTAATTGCAGGATTATCACTGGTGGTGGCGATCATTCCTGACTGGCGGTTGTACTGCAGTGTATTTCTTCTTGTACTCTATTCATTTCTTTGTCACTAAGTTGACAATCACTGGGACAGCCTCCACCTTTTTGTACTTTGGCTACACTCTTATCATGGTGCTGATTTTCTTCCTCTTTACTGGTAAGATATTGTGTATTAATTTTGTTTTTGTGTGAAAATGTTTCTTTTATTCTTCTTGTGAGAGACACGGGGGTCTCATGGTTAGTGCGCTCGTCTCCGGATCGAGCAGTCCGGGTTCGAGCCCTGGCCGGGGACATTGTGTTGTGTTCTTGGGCAAGACACTTTACTCCCACAGTGCCTCTCTCCACCCAGGTGTATAGATGGGTTCCGGCAAACTTAATGCTGGGGATAACCCTGCGATGGACTAGCATCCCATCCAAGGAGGAGTAGAAATACTCCTAGTCGCTTCATGCTACAGAAACCGGGATACAGTACCGCTCAGAACTGAGCGAACATCGCACGCGCGTTTAAGGACACGCGTTTTTTGCCAACTCGTTAGCCTTTGTTATTCATAACCAATATTTTTTTTGTGATGCATTGTTATGGCGAACAAAGCATGACTACAGCTGTAAGCTGCGGCCTGATGAGCCACTTGACTTGTATACAGGCTTTACCCATACCTTCAGAGTCATGCTCACATGAATGGCAAACAATTTGATGGTGATGAAGTTATTGCATATGTTGGGCATGGTGGTCTAAAACTAGACTAAAACCCAAAGCTTTGATTCTGGTAAAAGGGAACTTTTGGCTAGAGCTAAATGAATTTCTGAACTTTAAAGAGCATGTTTTAAATAGCCAGAACACCAATTTTCAGACCAATGCCATGCAAGATTGAGATTTAATGACAATTTGAATATTGCAAAAATTAGAAAACTAGAAAACTAGCCAAGTATATCTTTTGGCCTGCAGGCCCGGGTTGTTCAAAAGATGGATAACGCTATCCACCGGATTAATCACTATCCAGCGGATAGCGTGGTTTGCTTTGTTAACACTTATCCACTGGATAGCGATTTATCCGGTGGATAGCGTTATCCAGCCTTTGAACAACTGGGGCCAAGGGAAGGCTGAAGCGTATGGGCTTTTAACAGATATTACAACACTTTTATAAAATGTTCTGCGATTTTTTTGTCAGTCGTATCTAAAACAATTAAATTGCATTTTGTTTTAGGTACTGTGGGCTTCTTCGCTTGCTTCTTCTTTGTGAGAAAAATTTACAGCATCGTCAAAGTCGACTAACCAGTCCAGTGGAAGTTAAATATATTTAATATTCTGAGAATGGGAGACCGGAAAAATATCTGCAATAACCAGCTCTGGCAATAGCAGTGTTGACTGTAACTTAGCTTTGCAACTTATTAAGATATACAAGTAAGGGGGCGAGGGGGGGCGGGGGGGGGGGGGGTTGCAGAAGAAAAAAAGGAAGGATGGGGTAGTGGAGTGGAGTATAGAACGGGGTGTTGGGGGGGGGGGTGAAGGGCGTAGTCTGGGAGGGGTATAATAGGGAATGGAAACGTCGCCCAATGATCATGTCCTAATTTCTCTCAACCTTTTCATAGTAAATGCAAAAAGCAGGTTGTGGAAATTAAGGACTTGATCACTTTGGGTAAAAATTGCCATGACTCAGCCGAGAAAAAAAACTGCAATGGTATTTTCAAAGGTGTGAGACAACAGGCAAATATCTTTAGTGTGTGTTTTTAGGCGAACGGAAACTTGAGATCGTCTTTTGAATTAAGATTTTGGAAGTTTGTGATTAATTATATTAGTGGACTACAGTAATGGATGTAACTATTTGTTGTTGATTCAATAACACTTCAGTTATCACCCCTAATCACTTGTGATACGTTCACAAAATTGAAGTAACAGTATACTCACCTAATGTATTTATGCGTAGTTGTTTTATCATTAAGCGTTCATTCGCATGCACTGTAGCGAAGCAGTGCTGGTTGGCTGTTGATGTAAATCTTAAAAATAGAATGTTGATGGTTAAATAAGTATTTTGTGTTAGTGAGGTCAGATGAAGAGCAGTAGGGAAAGTCATGATAAAAACTCTTCTGAATATCAGTAGTATATATTCGAAGTTTTGTTTGACACTGACTCTGCGAAGGCGTTAAAACAACGTTTATATGTACTCATACAAAGACGTTTCGACGGTCTTCGTCGATTTAAAAAAGCCAGCTGAAAACCAACTGGAATTACTGGTTAGCTGTAATTTTTCTGGTTGTTATGAAGACGACCATTGCACCCAAACTTTCTACGTTTAGTAACTTAAGCAGTTCTCTAGCGCTGTTAATATCTGTCTCTAGAGTTTTACCAGCCAAGGGTTCTGTCCATGAGACAAACACTGCAAACAGAGGATCTTCTATCTTATACACTCTAGCATAGTTTTGGGCTTTTGTTAGTAATACGATTTTAGGCGAAGTAGATAAACTGTGAGAAATCAGTACTTAGAATTCTGTAGCCAAGGAGAATCCGAATTAAGGCTTCAGGTTGTATATGTAATGTTTGTTGTTTTTTTGTGACATGCTCTCGTTAGTTATTTCGTTATAGTTTTCAGTTTACTAGTAGCAAGGTATAAAATTGTTTTGTAGTCTGCTGTGGTTTACGCTTTTAATCAGAGTGCTTTTAAATTTGCCTCTCTGGCATGGGGTATTTATAAAGTTGCAACTTGAGTCAGAGACTTACAGTGTAGGAAAATAAAGCGATAAAAT
>OZ026599.1:4902058-4904558 GCA_964020085.1 Micromussa lordhowensis
TGGAGTCCAATTCGGTCTGTAATCATACGAGTGATAACAAAATCGAACGACCGCGAAGCGGGAGTCCGATTTGTTAATCACGAGTATGATTACAGCCGAATTGGACGACACGAAGTTTTATTACCAATTAATCATAAATAGATACAATTTCCGAGAAAAGAAGAATAGCCAAGTAATAAAAAAAGGGAAAATTTGCAAAGGCCGATTTACACGGTACGACTTTGTCGCATACGACAAGTTTACGAAAGGCCTACGACATGAATTGTTTCGTGTAAATCAAACCTACATCTCGCTTACGACTGTTGTGTGCGTCAAAAAAATTGTCGTAGGATTTTAAAACATGTTTTAAAACGCTGCGACAATCGTAGCCGACCTATATAGAGCATACGTATTTTGTGACAAATTTCTACTCAGTGGGGGACGAAAGAGAAGTTTTCTTCCGTCAAAATGGTGGACGAAGTTGTTGTTGACTGGTTCACATGAAGTCGTTTCTCGAAAAGTACGGAACGGATTAAAGCGAAAAACATCTCGTTAGAAAGATTTTTTAAAGCGCAGGACAGCTAAAATATTTTATTACGTTTGTTAGAACTTTTTCGCTCCGTAAATCCCGGTGAAAACTTTTGCATATTTAATTTTGTAAGTGAAAATGTCGTACCCGTGTAAATGGTCCCAAGTCATGTCGTAGGCCTGTCGCATGCGTCAAAGTCGTACCGTGTAAATCGGCCCTAAGAGGGAGTATAACACGTGCTATCCATCTAGGCCTTCGGAACCAACCGTCGACCTTTGGCTGATGCCAAGTTTCTTTATAGTTTTATTTTGTGTGAATTGTAAAGCCTCGTAGGATGGGCTGCTAACTGCATAGAGTTTGGGTCATGGTTCCTACCCAGATTTAATGTCGTATTTTTTTTCCCCAAAAGGGGTTTTTGGGCATGTTTTTTATGACCTTCGTCTAACCGTAGTAGTATCTTTGTAAGCGGTCGCCCAGCTCTTTTAATCTCGTCTTGTTAGAGGTGAGATGTCAGTGCCCTATACCCTATATTGAGTGTGTAAGGTTTTGTTTTATACGAGGAATGTGTATGGATTGTATATGGTATAATGGATTGTATACATGTGCGCCTCGTCTATGTACGCCTCGGCAGGCATCCCTGTACGCCTCGTGTTGGTTCCCGGCAGGCATCCCAAAATAAACTTATTTGGTTTACACTACTGTGTTATTTGTTGTGAAGTGGAGACAAAATAGGTTGTTTTTAATTCAAGGTAAAGCCTTGCTCAATGGAGATATGGTGGCTCCTCCACCGTTTCACGACTCGTACTTGTCTACTTGTACAAACAACCAAAGTCTCACTAATGATATGCAATTCACCAACTGTACGACTCGCAAACATTATTTCACGACCCGTATGACTCGTACGAGCCCTACGAAACGGAAGATGTCATTTAGTTCGTGTATATGAGACAACCCTTCGAGCCTTTGGTTATTTTGTCGCTTTATTTTCCTACACTGTAAGTCTCTGACTCAAGTTGCAACTTTATAAATACCCCATGCCAGAGAGGCAAATTTAAAAGCACTCTGATTAAAAGCGTAAACCACAGCAGACTACAAAACAATTTTATACCTTGCTACTAGTAAACTGAAAACTATAACGAAATACCTAACGAGAGCATGTCACAAAAAAACAACAAACATTACATATACAACCTGAAGCCTTAATTCGGATTCTCCTTGGCTACAGAATTCTAAGTACTGATTTCACACAGTTTATGTACTTCGCCTAAAATCATATTACTTACAAAAGCCCAAAACTGTGCTAGAGTGTATAAGATAGAAGAACCTCTGTTTGCAGTGTTTGTCTCATGGACAGAACCCTTGGCTGGTAAAACTCTAGAGACAGATATTAACAGCGCTAGAGAACTGCTTAAGTTACTAAACGTAGAAAGTTTGGGTGCAATGGTCGTCTTCATAACAACCAGAAAAATTACAGCTAACCAGTAATTCCAGTTGGTTCTCAGCTGGCTTTTTTAAATCGACGAAGACCGTCGAAACGTCTTTGTATGAGTACATATAAACGTTGTTTTAACGCCTTCGCAGAGTCAGTGTCAAACAAAACTTCGAATATATACTACTGATATTCAGAAGAGTTTTTATCATGACTTTCCCTACTTTAAGGACGTACCATACAACTTGCGTGGGCTTAGCACAAGGTTGAATCTACCCCCCTTTAATCTGGAGTATATGCATCGATCGTTTTCATTTTTAGCAAGCAGACTCTGGAATGCGTTACCTCCAATAGTCAGAGAATCACAAGACATTGCGTCAGTTATGAGGTCTCTTAAAACTCACATGGCTTAGTGTGTCGTGCTTGTAATATATTGTAAATAGCTTTAGCTTTAGACTTTTCTTATTGTGATCTTCTTAGATTTATTTTATTTAGTAGTAATGCAAATGCTAATAGCATTTTTTTTCTTCTTTTTAATTTTGATTATTTAAATTGTATACACG
>OZ026599.1:4909558-4919558 GCA_964020085.1 Micromussa lordhowensis
ACAAGATATATCAAACACTCGAGTCGGTGTTTCATCGGCTATCCAAACACCTCGAATTTCGTTAAAAATACTCCGCTGTGCGTCGTATTTTCAACTCTCTTTTCGGTACGTGTTTGGATATCCCGATGAAAAGGAAGCCTTGCATGACCTGAGGAAAACTTTCTTTGTCTGTATTCACGAGCTCAGTGTTACAGACCTCCTGCTCGGTTCATAAGTACTTGAGATGCACTTTTTTGAACGTCCATTGTCTTCCATTTTGGAAACGGGCAAACGGCAGTAGGAATGGCCACATGACTAGCTTTCCCGCCATTTATTACATTTTCTGTTTTCTCTCGTAATAAAGGCAAAAGAAAAATGGAAAAGCGCTGAATTTTTAATTCCATTTGTTTCCTAATCAGTTGGTAGGTGCTGTGGAGCCCCAGAGCCCCACTTCGTTGGCTTTGGATTTCTGGCCGGAGCCCCAATGTTCTAGGGAATTGAACTGTGGGCTGGCAAACTGTACCCGCTTGAAGAGCACCTTAGCAGCCACTTTATACTGCAGTGAAAATCCCAGACATTTTTCCCTTTCAAGCTTGATACATTTTGTGCGAAGCATGCAACCCAATTATGGGACGCAAAGGCCAAAAATTATACTTTTACGTCGTTGAAAACATCTATTACAATCAGCTTGGGTTATTCTTCGAGTAGTTTTTAAGGCAAAGTTGAAATAACGCGATTGAATAGACTGTTCTCCGAAGGAGAGGAGGGGACGGTAAAGGAGAAATATCCCACAATGCCTATCGATCGTTCGCTCCACGTGCTAGCTTTGACTACGATTCTCAACTTCTTGGTTGGTAAATGAGCTCTCTTATCCAATTTACTGTAGTAACATATTGTAATTTGGTGGCTCTTTTCTCAATTCTAGATCACAGAAAGAGAATGGAGTGAGGAACATCGAGAAGTCGCCGAAGGCGCCATATTGCTTGCACATTGTTTACACATACTAAGATAGGTGGGTTGTCTCGTATTATTGATTTGACTCGAGCCAATTTAGTCTTGCAAAAGGAGCTTCAAGTTAATTTCTTGTTTTGCTCCCTGGACAAAGCTTCTAAGTTTGTTCGATTTGCATTTGGCAGTGAAATGGCGGTAAATTTAAAACCCAGATGTATCGAGTTACTTTGAATATGCATATCTTACTATTTATTAACTCGCATTTAAACCATTCTGTCGAGAAAACCTTAAACCTTGCTAAGTAGTTTTAATTGGTAATATGTCCGTAAAAGTGTATACGGGGGAGGGGGGGAGCAAACCCGGGGGGACTCCAATATAAATTGACTGGGTGCTTGTCGTACCTCTTAAGCCCGGTCCTCACTAGCGACCCAAGCATAAGCATAAGCATAAAAAAACGCTTATGCGCTAGTGAGGACAGCTACGACATAAGCATAAGAATATCAAAACGTTGCGTTCTTGTTATGCTTATGCTTATGTTTATGTCGCTATAGTCCAGTAAGGACAGTCGCAACATAAGCATAAGCACAAGCGTAAGAGTATCAGCCAATCAGCGAGCACTAATGCTTATGTCAACGATGTCCTCACTAAATATAAGCATAGGCATAAGCATAAGAAAAGTGTTATGCTTATGCTTATGTCGCGGCTGTCCTCACTAGCGCATAAGCTTCTTATGCTTATGTTTATGCTTATGCGTGCGTCGTTAGTGAGGACCGGGCTTTAGGGTGTTTGGCCTCAAAAGGTCCACAGCGGTAGCTTTTGCGGTACCTTTTCAGGTATTGAGCCAAAAAATATGACAGGAGATGATGTGTTGTGTAAGAATTGGTACCTCTTAGGATAGAAAAAATTCATGCCATGCCCACAAAACAGGAACTTGGTACCTCTTAGGGGTTCTTTTCAAAATTTCTGACAAGCACCCCCGTCCTTTTTATGTGGGAATACCCCCCCTGAGCTGCAGATTGGGTACAAAATGGAGACCAGCAAAGATGCCAACTTAAAAAAAATTGAAATCTGGGAGATTCCCATTTTTACCTTCTTGGCTTTAAAATTAGTTGGTTAAAGTAGAGGGCTGTCAATGCAACCACAAAAATACGTCAAATATCCAAAACATTTTCCAATTGCAACAAAAATGCTAAAAGCCACCCAAAATATGTGTGAAAAATGTATTTTATGTACATTCCTTCGCACAGAAGATCAAGTTATTTCTTGACCCCGCAAAAAGCCTGCTAGCACTAATTGAACATTGTCTCTCAAATATTGCGTGCTATATGGGTTTGATATTGACCTCATGCATGAAGTAAGAAGACTACGACGGTTTCAAATTCTAATAGAATTCTAAATAGTATTTCCCAAAGAAGCTAGTGATAGAGAAAGTCACTTGACCTAAATTGATCAATGACATGTAACACACAAAGCTAACATGGTTTACTGCCCTTGAGCTTCAAAGAAGTACCTGCTCTAGTTACGCTCTAGGATTGAAATTCTGCTTCTCTATGTGTATATTTCTGTACATGGGTGTCTTGAGAGAGTACTGATTATGAAGGACAAGTGCTAACTAACTAAAATCTCACTGCAGCATATCTGTACATTTACATTTAGTATCTTTCCTTCTTCAGAGAAATACCTATCAAGCTTGAGTATGAAATGCTACATGTAGAATCAACAAACTCTGTTTGGAGGAAAAGGAAGGCTGGACAGCTTCAGGTGCCATGTGTTGATGAGGTATGTTGATGATTACTTACAATGTAAACATTCTAAGTTTTAAGCCACAGTGGGGGGGGGGAGGGAGGAGCCAGAATCCATTTTTCAGGTTGTGGTTTAAGTTCATTCTTAACTCGAATAATTGCCTACTAAGTTTTTGCATAATTTGTAAGTTTGAGGGCAAATTTCACTCCTTCTGTCCTTCATTTTCATCCTTCATGTTCTTCAGTTCCCCTTTTTTTCATATGCATGTAACATGATTTACTCCAAAGGGATTTGTTTCAATGGCAAAGGTTCCTGTAATGGATCAGTTAGACGATGTGTTTTTGCAACTTTACATAGTTAACAATAAGAGTGATTCAGGGTGTGAAAAAATGATTTAATTTATACAAAGTGGTTTGCAGCAGAAAATTCCCGAGAGAAATTCATTTGATACTTTTTACCCACATTGCGTTTGCATCCATGTTTGTTTTCAGTTGAAAGCAACATGTTGTTGAGCTTAAATTTCCTGAAGAACAGGCACACATGCAATGCAGTTTCTTGTTGTAGATGGCAATAAGAATTTTTGAATCTTCATGACTCTTCATTCAGACTTATTGCAGGACTTATCTGGACTTATCGCATGCTGCACCATGCAATAAGTCTATTAAGTTACAGCTATTATCCTTACTGCTGTTAAGTTTCTATTCTGCCAATTCATTCTTAACATAGAGTTTGTATCAGTGTACTGTACATGTTCTAGAATATTGATCAATCGGTAGTAATTAGGATATTACATGGCCGTGCGGAGATCTATACAAATTTTATCTTTGCGTGTGCTCACTTGTGAAATATTTTTCAACACTCAAAGATAAATTTTGTATTTCCAAGTAACCATGTAATTTTCTTTTCATTATAAAAAAGTGTCACAATACATTAATGGTACGGTTTTGGCGATTTCTGAAGATTTTCCAAAATTTGTACGAAGGCCAGATGTACGTCTCCAAACATTTTCCGAGGATTTCCAAACATGCTTCAAAGATACATGTACATGTAACCGAAGATTACTGAAGAAGATCCGAAGATTACTGAAGAATATCCGAAGATGTTTCGATCATACACCAACAAAATTTGTTAAGTGCAGTTAAAGGGACAAAAATGTCATAAGAAATAATATCTTCTCATGTGCCATATCCTCCCTCTCTATCAATTTGTTACCACTCGGTATACCTCTAACTTTTATATGATAAATTGTTTTTCTGACTTTCACAACAGTGTAGCTGTGTTTTGATTTTTGTAAGTAATACATGCATAATATTCCAGCCAAATGACATTATAAAGCATAAACAACATTAAAGCAGTCGTATGTGTACCTCATTCAAATCTGACGTGCATCACATGGTATGTGTAATGCAGTCTCTGATGGATTTAAGATGGTGGATGAACGGCTAATATACGGTATACCGCCTACAATTTATTGAGTTTCACCCCACCATGAAGAAGTGTGAAAGGCAACACTCTATTTAAAAAATTCAAACATTCGCAAGAAGTAGTTTTGTACTGATTTCAAGACTGATATGGAGACTGTTGCATCATTTATAAACTTACTAGCCAAGATATGTACATGCCAGTCAGCACACGATCTTGTGTTCATTCCATTTCCTTCTCTACAATGATGTATCTTCAATTCGTTTTTCATTTTCTTTTATTTGTGTGCAAATCGCCAAAAAAATTCTGTTGCCAATCATTTTCCATAATCTCTGGACGGACTGGACACAGAACTGAAAAAGTCTTACTGATGACATTTGAAATCTGGCTTCAAAAAGAAACGCTTTAAACAGTCAACTTTTCCTTGGCTTTGACTCTGTCTGGAGCACAATGGTTAGTGTTGTTCCTGTTCAGCTAAGATATCTCCTTTAAAACAACAATAAAAAATGGGTGATTCCAGAAAATAACCATAAACCCATACCACTGGTGGCAACTTGGAATTCCAAGAGAGGGGGAGTTTCTTGGACTGGAATTCTTAGGACATGGCGGGGAGGGGTAACAGAGTTTGGAATTCCAAAAGCATGGGGGTTTCAGCTCTGAATTTCCAGATGGGAAACACGGTGAAAGCTTCGCTTGGAATAGCATTTCTGGTTTGTAAATCAAGCACGAACCGGCCGCAGAAGCATGGTAAAGATCAATCAGGCAGGTGTTGGCGTTCACACGAATGAGTGAGCAGATGGGTTGTGCAGCGAGCCCCACATCGAAGAGGCCTTAAAGTTTATGAATTTATTAGTCGATGGATTGATAAAATGTAAAAATCTCTGTGTTTCTTACCAATTTTAAATTGTCAATCAACTATCTTGTTGCATTCAAAATACGCCCCCAGTCTCTTCGTTTCCAAATGGAATGCCTGAAAGATTTGTACTAGCTGGTTGCATTACTGATGGTTAGCAGTTACTCAATGAACTAAATTTTCAATATGGGGGGTGACAGCAAATCGTGAACTTTACTTTTGTCTTCCACTGGTATCAATATAATTATATGATCTACACCTTTTTTGGTGGTAAGCAACTTAAAGATAACACTTAGAAGAGAAAGCTATGATAGACTTTATAAATTAAACATTAACAAACTTGAGTTGCTTGTTTGCTTGACCGAAAATTGTGAACAGAATTTTCTTAGAGGTAGGAAAAAGTGCATGTTTCCTGTTCATTAGAAGTTTTAGGCAGTCAAACAGAAATTCCAAAGGGTCTGAAAAAAAAAAGGAAATTCAGAAGGTGAGGAGAGGTTAACGATTTTGTAATTCCGAGGGCATGGGGGTAGAGCATTTTGGAATTTCCGAAGGTAAAGGGGGTTGAAATGTTCAAATGTTCAAATGTAGGGTGGATGTTTTCTGGAATCACCCAATATAATTATTGGTATATTGCCCCTTGACCAGATTCCAAAGATCTTAAAGCAACATTGTACTACTGTGGATGACATGACATCATTTTCTATAGATCTTTTGATAGTGACATTCTCAGTTCATACATACAGTTCATTCATACAAAACTAAATATGTGTAGCATCCCATGGTTTGAAATCGTTTTAACTTTTATTACAAAAATTATTTTCTAGCAGAGAACTGTTAGTAAACAGTTTATAAACAACAGATAATCAATTGTTACTTTCTTCACTCGGTACAATATACATCCAAATACTGTACATATGCTCAATAGATTCAATGCATAGTTTTGATATCACAAGGAAAACAATTTATTGGTGTAGACCAATGTAAAGCTATTGAGCCCAAAAACCTGCTGTTATAATTCATCTGGTCACAAGATAGTCCAGTTCTGGCCATTCTGTCTATCATGCAACTCTATGCCCTCAGAGAGAGAGAGATGGTCCAGGGACAATTGTCGGCACATGCTCGTAATTTTAACTAGTTTCTTAGCTAATCGCTATTGCGCATGTACGACGAGAAAAGACGAATAAGAAAACAGATGACGGACGATTTGTTTGAGCGGTCAGCAAAAAGAAATATTTCCTGAATTTGATCGTGTTTGTTCCATGTTTGGTTAGTTGCACTAAGCAATTTCCTCTTGCAGTTCAGATTATTTTTCAGAAGAAACCAATGCTGCAAGCGTTACGCAAATTCTTGAAGTGCAGCAGAGTTGTGGTCAATTCAAAAACACTTGATACGGGAGAAATTGCGGGTAATTGCGAGGACTAACTGTCAATTTTGTGGTATTTGCTGTTGATCAAAACATTTTTCTCAATCGTTTTGTAACGCTGTAACTAAAAACCTAAATGTTTTTTGGAATTTAACCAACTGGTAGTCTTCCAGTTGCTTCTTGGGTTAGTAAAATTGAAGAATAGATATGGAACTTTTAGAACGTTCTACTATCGAACGTAGGCTTCAGAGTGTTTTCCATTGGCGTTGGAGACGAACTGGCATACATTTGTACTTAAGCTTAGTTGAGCAACTCTCTATAGTTTATTCGCTCTCCTCTTGAAACTCGCAAAATTTGCATCCACACTGTTTTCTTTCCAGAACCAAAAGGAAGGCAAAGAAAATTGAAATTCACCAAAATATTGTCGAAAACTTCCGGGAAAACTACTCCTTAAGCGAAGTGGCACTTCCATTTGCATTGGTCATATTTAATGAGCTTTCTTGTCTTTTTCCCCCCTCGAACCTTGCCTTCAAAAGTCTATTCCTTTTCTCTCTCAAAGAAATAAAACTAATGAAAGTGTAGACATGCCACAAAGAATCCTATCCGCTAAGTTAATCTTGAACTACATGTAAAGCGTGAAAAGTTTTGAGAGTGTTGCCAACCTCACTCGCAATAAATATATTTTCAGTCGGGTGAAATCAACATCTTGCACTTTGATCTGCTCTGATTGGTTTAGCGGGAGCATGTGCAGACAATTCTCCCTGGACCCTCTCTCCGAGAGCGTAGTGTTGCATGACAGAGAGATGCGTCCAAACTGGACTAGTCACCAGAAGACACTTTGAACTTTTAAAAAGAACCAGAAAAAGTTAAATAAACTGCTTTAGCCTGGAACAAAATAATGGGTCATAAACACGCCAAAAAATTCCTTGACATGTTTCATTCGCACAGAAACCAGATTTTGATGTGTAAAATCCATAGGTACAGTCCGCGAATGTATTGATCTCTTTTTTGTTGCGGTTTGTTTTTCATAGTAACTTAGTCTCTTCTTTTTATTGTACCAGGATAATCACAAACTCGCCAGTATGTTTTTTTTTTTCGTATGTTTTAAGTTAGCTAGCCAGTCTTTAATTTCATGCTTTGTTTACTTTGACTGGCACGTTTCGTTACTTCGACTGTCACTTTGGTTGTCACGCTAGTCTATGTTACCTTAATCATCATGCAATGCTATCCTGTTGACTGAAACTTTTATTTTTCTTAGAAAAAGTTGATATTGTTTGTGTGTGGAATAGCATTTATTGATTGTCGTTTTGCTTTATTTTCATGCAGGTTGCTGGATGGCTAGGTACAGTGTATGTGTTGCGAGTCAGGATTGACGGATCCAAGAATTAGTTGGAGGTAGACTAGAAAACTTGACAAGACGTTGCTTCACGATTTTCCGAGAAAATCGAAGCTTAGAATTCTTTTCCTATTCTAGAGTCAATCTGTTTGACAAGTACCATGGTGAATTATCTGGAAAATGCAACATTTTATCAGTATACAAGTAACAAAGAGGTACAAAGTAGAAGCTTCAATTTTGTAACAAACGAATGCTTGCCAAGTTTCTAATAACTTGGATTAGTGTTTGATGCAAAATTTTAGTATTTACTTTGTTCCAGTTCAGCTTCTTGTTTTGATCTTTTTCGTCTCGTTTTACTGCCATACGGATCTTTCTTGTTGTACAAGGACGGAGTGATCATTTCTTCTATTTCAAAAATTATTTTTAATCAAAAGTTTTTGAGATATTTATTTTTAAATCGCTTGTGCATGTACAATGTTGAATTCTTTGCCAGGCATTTATTATTGTAAGAGTAAAAAAACAAATTTTCTAAGCCAGTGTTTGTCATTTTTTCCTTGTTAACATTGGTTTGACGGAAGTTTAATTTTCCCGCCAAAAGACTTAGAAAAATACGGGCGCTCAAAATACGCATGCGCCGATTTTTTTTGTTCATTATTGTTGCTGTAAGTAAGTAATTCCTACTAAAATTATTTTTCCCGCCACAAAACTAAGAAAAATACGCATGCGTCGTTTTTAGATAGTAATTTTAAATTTAATGAAATAACAATAAATTATATTATGTGTCTGCTCTTTTTGAGTGTTTATTTGTAGTCAATATAATAAACAGGTTTCATTGTCATATTTATCTTTAATAAAATATTTCAAAAAATCACAATCAAGTATTTAGTGTGAAAATCACTTTATTCACCTCGAGTATTCTCTAATTATACGTTAATTAGTTAATAGAAATCAATTAAAAGGTGTGAAGAAAAAATGTGCCCTTTATATACTAAGACTTTTGGCGGGAAAATTTGGAAACGTTTGCACAGCGTTTCCCCTGACAACTTTTTCGGCAAATAATTCAAAATGGCCTCCCTTGCAATTTCCCGCCAAAAATTATTTGAACATCGCCTCGTGCGAAAAAGTTGAAAGCAAAACACCAATTTGTTTCCTTCCCGTAAAAACAATACCCAAAATAATATTCTAGTCTCGTTGGCAACCGAATCTCTCCGAAATAATTTAGTTTTTTCAAACTCTTCGCACGAGATGATGTTTCGGACAGAAACCTTCTCCCACCGATTCTCGTTTGTAACACAGGACAAATGAAATAACAAAACGCCAAGAAATCTACCGGCCCTAACCAATCTGTTACAACAGTTGTGAAGTTTTGGAGCAACACAGACAATTTCAATATAGAAATCAGTTCAAAGTAATTTAATTATATTTTTTTAGTAACTTTTTTTTAACCGAATGTTCTGTACGTGTTACAACGAGCGTCGGCAGTAAAAGATCTTCATCCGCTTGCATGTAAAATCTTACTCAACTGAACACTTATCATAAAACCCAAGTGCCTGATTAAAGAGAAGCAATTATATTCTGCGAGGTCAACCCAACCCTTGCTAAACTCGAACACTTGATCAAAACAAGTAAAGGTTATACGGACCACAATGAAATGTAGGCGGTTAAAATTTGCGATGTTATTTTGTTTCTTCGCTCGGAAAACAGTTCTCAAATTGCATAGTAATTTAAAAATATGAATGTTCAAAACAATGTTTTTTTCAAAACAATCGGATCGGAAAATATTTCTCAGGTTGTTAATTTTGCCACTATAGCACAAGAAAGCAATCTTAACTTAAAATTATGAAGATAAACAAGACAACGGTGAAGCAGAGTCAATCATTGCAGTTTTTTTTCCAAAAATTTGCAAACGAAAACAAAACTTTTTTAAAAATCAGATCGAAAATAAAGCAAAGTTCTTTATTTTAGTTGTGTATATCAAAACAATCCTAAAAAATTTTGAAGATAAAAAAGACAATTGTGAAGCCGAATTAATAATTGCATGTTTTTACTTTTCACAAATCGAAACGTCCGCAGTGAGAGAAATAAATTGTTTTAGAATATTTATCAGCGAATTTTGTTTAATATTTTCTTAGCACTATAAAAAAGCTGAAAATCCTGACTTAATTTGGACATCAAACAAGACAATTATAAGCTAACTTAACTCCAGGTTGTTTTCTTTATCCGAAAATCTCAAAAGTGATCAAAACAGTGCGGCTGATTTGAATGTTTATTGTGTAGTATTGTGGTCCGAATAACTCGAAAACTGGAAATACTGACTTTATCTGGACCTCTTAATCTCAATATTCCCACGAGC
>OZ026599.1:4924558-4951429 GCA_964020085.1 Micromussa lordhowensis
GAAATAAGTAATTTATGATCTTTATTTATACCACATGACGTCACCTGTGATCTATTACTGAACAGACGAGCGGCAACACGGAATCTATATGATAAAACAATGATTAATAATAATAATAATAATAATAATAATAATAATAATAATGACGCCATCTATTGGTCTGTCCCCAAGTTGATCATAAATATTAACCAATCAAAATATGAGAATAATTCGACGTATTGTAAACAACCGAGAGGAGATCTTGATCTTCTCTTGATAACGACACATTTGATGCTTTCCTGTCTGACCAAGTACTGATCAATAGAACAAAAATATAAATAGTAATAATAATAATAATAATAATAATAATAATAATAATAATAATAATAATAATAATAATAATAATAATAATAATAATAAGCAATCAATAGAAACAACTCGCTTCGTAATTCATGCATAGTGTACAAAACCCAAAACAAATGATTTTACACGGTCGTGGACACCTTAACATAAATCTTGGCATCTTCTCTTCTTTAAAGTCCTTTCATATCGAACCATTACCTTCTATATGAACAAGGTCGGCGCGGTAAATATAAGCTATAAGGGCAGGTAAGCTGTAGTTTTGTTGCCGTGTTGCTTGTGATTTGGTTTGTGTTTTTGCTCGTGATCAGTATTTAAGACTAAAAATTTTTATTCCGCCCTCTAGGCTGCGAATAGGCTCTCCTCGTTGGTGGCACGAGTAAAGCCGTCGGCGAATCTTTAATAAGCATACTTCTAAAACAGTGAATACTACACTAGAAGTTTAAAAATAATAGTAGTGATGAACAAAGAAATAAATAAGTAACTAAATAAATAACTCAAAAAGTAAAATGTCATGCGAACGAAGCCAGAATTGTACATGTCGTGCCAGTCCCCCACCAGCTCGCTGCCACAACGTACGTCCTATCCGCCCTCCGCCGTCTGCATCGTATCCGCCTTCCGTTTTCTCGTTTTACAGCGCCTCGTTATACGACCAAATTTTCACGTTCTGTTGTTGATTCCACTAGGGAGTTTTAGCAAATCACGACGGCAACGGCAACGAGAACGTCAGCAAACAAAAGGTTTAATGAGGAAAACAATGGTTCTGCACGTGAGTTTTGATTCTTTGTACATTTCTTTTCCGTCCTCTGCAAAACAACAACGTGAAATAACCAAGTTCTACGTATTTTGGAGTACGAGAACCTTTTAAGAGATCTATTAGACAAGTTGACCTAGTGCAATTTTTAAAACTTTAATGCTTTTTTTAATCGCATTTAGCATGTATTCGAGATATATTAACTAAGATTAAGAATTAAGATTTTATCGTTATAATTTTTTAATTATGAAATATTTTACATTTAACTCTTAACTTTTAATTTTATTGTGTTTGTGGAATACCTGTAAATTAGCTGCGTTGCTTTCACAGACTCTAACTTGGTCTTATTTGTGAAGGCACGCCATTGTTGTAGCTAAGTGTATTTTCACAAATAAACCTTATTGTATTGTATTATTGTATTGTAGAACCGCAATGGCTAATTTTTCGTGTCTACCTTTGGAATTGAACGCTGTCATTACATAATTAGCCTAAGCAGGATTTTAGACTGATAGGCGAACTGAACCGATCTACACAGTTGCGACATTCGAGGATAAAATATAAATACTTTTTTAACAAGGCGTCGTTCTCGGCGTCGCCGTCGTCAATGCTAAAACTCCCTACTGTATTTCTCTAAGGGACAGTAGAGACCAGTCATTAGTTTTCGCCTGGGGGGAGGGGGGGGGGGGAGAGAATTTGGGGGGATCAGCGGGATCAGCTAAATGTAACTGCCTTTAGCCGAAAACGCAATAAATAATGACCGGTCCCTTAATCACGCGAGGCATCGCATCATCTTCCGATAACCGCGAGAGACAAGTTGCCTGTGTCACAGTTAACCTTTATACGGTCACTTTCAAAATGTTGTCATTTTAACTCGATCGGAGAGGAGTTCAGAACAGTCACCTGGTAATGTAAGCCTTAAGTACATGTATTGTTTCGTTCATACTGACACAGCACTGATTTTATTGATGAACAATGACAGATGTCGTTGTCAGAGGTTTATCAGTATAAGACTTCAAAAAGAAATTGCCTCGCTCTGATCTCTGCCTCCTGTTTGTCGAAGCGCTAAAACGGAAAGCTTTTTTTAGTCTGTCCCCTGAGCGGGAGTCCGTCCACAGAGCCTTCATTTCATTTTGAGTTGGTTGAGCTGGTAAGCATAATATTAACCGTCTGTGGACAGACATTGAGAATCCATAGTATCCTTTGAAACATGGTGTTACATCCCTTTCCGTCCGTAAAAGATACCAGTCAAGTTACCCTTTTGGACTTTCTAGAAAAGAGTGGTCCATTGTAAAATTGCCAGTTATAAAGAGCATTTCCCACACCACAAAATCTCCCCGCCCCAACAAATGCATGGAGAACAGCTGTAGATCGTAAAAGTAATCCACCAGAGTTTCGAGTAACATTTGGACAAAAACTCTGTACAGAGATTGTTTGCATCATATTGCAAACTTCTGCGCGACTCATTCAGTTTTCTTCCGTCGATTGCCATTTTTATAGCAATTTATAGACGAGGCGTTTTTTTTCTGGGTCGTTCAAGACGGAAAAGACGTGGAATTTAGTAAAAAGCAACTTATGGACAACAGTTCAATTAAAATGAAGGACTTCTTGAAGTCTTTAATAATGACTTCTCTTCAGGAAATTAATGCAAGGACTGGTTCAAAATGCGATCGCTCTTTGGATAAGCTGAGAGGTGAGAAGGTGGCAAATGGCTAGGTCTCCACAGACACCACCCGAACTTGTTCCCGTCCAGACGAATGCTTAAGAACATTTTTTGACAACATCATTGACCCTATTGCAGATTTGATCCAAGGTAACGAACTCATAATGGCTCCTGAAGGTCGATTGTGTCTGGCCCCTTACAATCCATTCGTGGACTCCAATTCTAGGTATTTATGCGGGATTAGTAGAATCCAAGTGATTCTGTACCTGACCAGTTTGAAAATGATCACAGATTCTGCGGATGATTACCACAGCAAGACTGGGGTGATTTGTCAAGGACAAATTCTGATGGAGCAGCTGCCATGTGCCAGAAAAGAAGTGCAACTGACTGGGAGAAAATTTAACTCCAAACCCCTCATGGGAAGACAGGCAACAAAGTATGAAGTTTTCAGGCAACTTCCCTCAGTTGCTTTAGTATCGCGCATTTCTGCAAATGGTCACATGGAAACAGGAGAAGTTGCCTTTGCACCCAACACTACACGAGCGTCCCAGATTCCTGCGAATGAAGATTTCCTGTTAACTATGAAAGATGTAATTAATCCCTTTTAGTATAGTTTCAGAGCTGAACAAAGAGTAATCTGATTGGTTGAGCGGTTCGTACTATGACGTTTTAGTAAATTATCAGCTCCGACTATTGCATTTCTAGCTTTTTGATTGGCTAAAAAACTCCGACTATGAGCCAATAGTCGGAGTTTTACGTCATATGGAAAATAGTGCGCCAAGTTTAAAATCTTTCCGCACGAAGTTTTCAACTTCAGCCCTCTATAATGGCCGAAATAAAAATCGGTGGCAAAACCCGGTTTGAGAATTTACTAAAACAATTATTCCATTCGCCCTTGTTGGATATGAAGTGATTATAACCAACTCGCGCTACGCGCTCGTTGGTTATTTTATCACTTCATATCCAACTCGGGCTCATGGAATAATTGTTATATAGTTTCGTACCTAAAACAGTAATGTAATGTAAATAATAAATACGCAAGTAAATAAATAAATAAATAAATAAATAACTGAAAGATGTAAATGAGTGTTCAAATGCGAGCAAGGCTGGTGGTGTTAAGTTGCTGTCATAGCGGTCGTGGAGAGATTAAAGCTGAGTGTGTTGTTGGCATTGCACGAGCGTTTCTCGGTGCCGGTGCTCGTGCTGTTCTGGTGTCTCTGTGGGCGCTGGAGTTCACGAAAAGTTTTTATTTGCATTTGGTACAAGGAAGAAGTGCCAGTGAATCCTTGAACAAAGCCGTGAAGTGCATGAGAAAATCTGACGAATTTAACGAAGTGAAGCTCTGGGCTCTGTTTATGTTGATTGGCGATGACGTCACATTGAAATTTGGTGCAAGTGACTAAATGTATTTTACTGTAAGTAGGACCTCTGTAGTGATAGGGAGCTTAAGCAAACCACGGCGGCAACGGCAACGAGAACGCCACCAAACAAAAGGCTTAATGAGCAGAACAATGAATGTGCACGTGCATTAGAAATTTTTGTACATTTCTCAGCCGTCCTCTGCAAAACTACAACGTGAAATGACCAAGTCATGCGTATCTTGGAGAACGCGAATGGCAGCGGCTAATTTTTTGTATTTTATTTTGGAATTCAACGCTGGCATTACACATTTAGCTTGAGTAAGTTCTGAGAGAGATAGATGCAAAGAAGAAATCTATAAAGCTGCGAAATTCGAAGGTAAAATATAACATTTGTTTTACTGGACGTCGTCCTTGGCGTCGCCGTCGTCATTGCTTAAAGTGCCTATGAAGAGAAAAATAATTTGTGCTTATTTGAAAAGCCTTTCAAAATACAGAAGGATGGCATTTTTCTTTTTGAAATATCTTTTTTCGTTTTAGAGATATTGAGGGTTTTCTATTATGCAAATTAATCAGTGATGACGTCATATTGTTTGCAACTAAAAAGTGGAAAATACTGAATAAACGATATCTCTGGAAATATTGAAGCAGTGTTCTTGAAACTTGACACCACAAATGTGCATCAAAAAAGAAACAAAATGACACCCTCTAATGTTGTGCTATTTCGGGTGTTCGGCATTCGCAGTTCACATTGCTGGTCGCATTTTACAGAACGCGTGACTATTCGTGTTTCGGTATATATAGGCATTCTTTTGCAGTTCAAGGTCACTCGACGGCATCTCTCGTTATATTTCTGTCAATTTTCTTTTACTTTTGCCGTTAATTTAAATGCACAACTGAATCAGTTTAATTATAGAAATGTAGAGATAATTGGAATCCAATGTACTTATTCAAGACGTTTTGATGTAATCATTTTGTAGTTATATTGGTTATCCTGTATAAACTATTTTATACCATGCTTTAGAAAATATACTGGCCAACACAATCAATGCGATATACCTGTGGCACATGGTCGTAATTTTCTATGACATGATTTTAATTTCATATTGGGCAAATTAAGAACATTGTTACGTAACCTGCATATTGCATTAAAGTATCCAACTATGTTAGTGTAGCTGACAAAGTTTCAAGTATATTAAAATAATGCGGAGGGTGAAATAAGGTATGTTAAACAAGCTGTTGAGATTTCACTGATCAAACCTAAAGTTATATGGCATTATTTTTTGGTTACATAACGTGAGAAAATACATTTGTTCTATAATCACTCTGCAGTGAAACGAGAACAAATCATTTTCATACTAAATATCATCAGACGCAGACAAGGATCAGGAAAAAGGCATCTCCCAGGGCTTTTTCCTACTCGTCAAGGGAAAAGCCCTGGGCACGAGGTTCGGTACCATATAAAACAGTTTGTACACGGGTCTTTAGAAACTCACTGATGAAACCGAGGGGAATGTCTGAAACATTACTGTACTTTTCGACGTGACGCTATATAACAAGCGGAGTACTTACAGGCCACTATAGCAGTTTGACATCATTACATACTTCTCTTACTAACCGAGTTTGAGGGCCGTACTGTAGATTACGGACCGAGTTTTTCCCGTCTATTTATTTTCATAAATCGAAGGGAAAAAACGAGGATCCGTAACTTACAGTGCGGTCCGAGAAAACGAGGTTAGTAAGATATTTATTATATCTCTACTGTGTGTCTGACGGGTTTGGGAACGATTTCTATTCACGCGGAACGGCTTCAAATTTCTGACGCACCTCGAAAGCAAAGCAAGTCAATTTAAAACATCGTTAATTGACTCTGAAGTCGTCAGCAGGTTTTAATACACATTTTTAGAAGTACAAGAAAATTTTAAACTTTTACTCGCTAAAAAAGTTAAGGACACTTGGCGATAAATCAAGAAACTTTTTGGCAACAAAAGCAGCTTCAAATTTTAGCGGGCCGTACAGTAGAATACGGCCAGCTAAATTGACCAATCACAGCGCGCGTAATAACTGAGACATAAAATAAATAAAGTTATGACAGTTCTTTCCAAGAATCTAAACGATGTTTGAATAGGCCACATTCAATAAGAACAAAATTGCAAAACTTTTCAAGTTTCTTTTTTTCTCAATTCTCAAGTGGCTTCAATACACAGAAAACACCACCAAATATGGACGTTTGTCCTGAAAGCCTCGGGGCCATATGAGAATATGGATATATCGAACGTGGTCTATTGTGGCAAAGTAACAATAAAACCTGACTGGCTTAGCGAGTGAAACTTTCTTTACGAAATGATTCCTCTAGGGGAGAGAGGTTATTTTCCTGACTTTTAGTGACATAGTTGACTTAAACAATTTTGATGTATTACACATCTCTACTTGTTAGGTACGGAACGTGGAAACTTAATATTGCGAGGTGACCAGAGCGCTGGATCTTTTTCAAGACTGACTTGATATGAACTTGTCTTCCTCACAAGAAATGGGTCTCAACCGACTGTTAACTTATTTTAGTGTAAAATAATCAATAGGCGTTAAAGATTTTGTAGGGTGGAAGCGATGATATAAAGCTTCCAAGATTGGATCTTATCTGCTCCCCGTAGTTTGTTTTGTGTCATTATATCAATACGGATGAGACCGGCTCGCATCAATTAATGTAAATTGATTAGTGTAAATAGACAACTAACTTAGAGCCACGAAGTAAAGAAATCTGAAAGACATAGCTGCACCAAATGTTATTTTATGTAACATCGGAACAAACGTCTAGCCAAAGCAAGGTGTTTAAATTATGAATTGGCCACCGTAAAGAGATTCCAAAGTTGACGTTTCATGCGAAGGGCTAACGCTCGAAACGTCAGCTTTCGAATCTCTTTACGGCGGCCACTTCACATTATCAACTCAGTTGATAAAACCAAATTATCTTGTAATATTCCCCACCGATGCAGCTTTTAACTTTCATTTGGGAATAATTTTATATTAACTAAGAATAGGAGAAATTGGCCTTTGAGAGTGCCAGAGTTTTTTGTGGGCTATAAAAAAATCTGACCGGGGGAGGGGGGAGTAGGATTGTTTTGGAACCGTTCAAGGTGATTCTATAATCTAGCCAAGGATACCGGGACAACCGGTGATAAATAAAAGCGCGGGAAAATACGTCATGTAAGCAAAGTCGCCATACAGTTTATCCAAGAACAAAAAGGACTATAATAGTTTGGCGTTAAATGTAATACCGTGAAATTATCTCATCAGTTATATTTTCAATGCAACGGGACTAATCCTATAGTTGTAATTATGAGCTGGTTTTCTTCCATTTTAAGATCAATATTTCAAAGCCGAAGCAACTTAATTAATTAATTGTAGCTTCCTGGCGTGTTTCGTCAATGTTACTGAGACCAAGAACAGAGATAATACGCATCGTAAAGCTTTAATACAGTATACTTCGAGCTAAAACTAAAAACCTTTTCAGTTCGGAAACTCTTACAATTACATTTTCAACTGACGTACACAACATTGCCAGTATTTTCGGGATTAAAGTGATGTTAAATGGAAGATTATGCGGAGAACAACTCCACTGAAGGCCAGGTCCAGTTGAATCCGGCGAAAAGGGATTCTCGTCCTCCAGCAGTAAACAAAAGGCTCGTACAATGGTAAAACTCTCTGTACAAATACAACGTTTATAAATATTAAAACAGCTACGAGTTCGCTCTTCCATCTGATGGATTGTTCGAAGACTTCAGAAAACGGTTTCCAACGGAGAATCATCTTCCTGTTACAAAAAGTACAGAAAAGATACTGTTTTTATTATGTGCTAAGGTAGTCTTGAGGTAAATCCCAGGGTCCAGCGGATTGGTTCTTCTTGGTCGGGATTTTGTCATACGGGCCCATTTCCATGGCAACAGTCATGACCCGCGTATTTTTTTTTTGGTTTTCGGAAGCCGGGAAAATTAAATTTTCAACTTCCACGGAGGGTCATATAATAACCTACTTGCTAGTGCACTGGACAAAACTGTTCTGGAATTCGACGAGATGGCATAAGGAAATGCAATATAATCTATCTAAACAGCAATACGTCAACGGTTTAAAGAATCAAAGATTCAAGTTGTGATACCACCACCGAAGGGCTACAAGGCAAACCAAACAAAGTTATTTTAAGCTGTCATGTAGATTGCAAGCTTCTGGAAGATAAACAGGTCCAGTAACTTTCCGAGAAGCACAAATAGCAGCGTCTGAGGTTCTTGGCCGAAAACGCTTTAACACAGCAGTATTTTGTGCAATTGTGGCTTGTACGAATAGCGAGCTACAAAAGCTACAGGTTACAGGCTGCTCTTGAAGGGAAGACCGATCCAAAGTCAAGAACAGTTTAGAGACTTTCAAGAAGATCTATGTCTAAAGACAGTATCGCATTTGTCTATCTCGCGCTTTCTCGTCACATTCTTGTCTAGAAATACACAAACACGTAGCGGTGTTCTTCGCAAAAGGACACTTCAAACACAACTTTTTCTCTTAGAAATCACGTGATTTTGCATCCTTTTGCGTGTCAGTCAACAAATTCCTTGCGCGATGGTCTAAATGAAAAAAAAAAACCTTTCCATGTTTGGAATTTAATAAAGTTTAACACAATCGCACAATTATTAGCGTTTTTGTTTTAATTTGTTGTTCACAGTTGTAAGACGTCGATCCAGAACAGTTTTGTCCAGCGTACTAACTTTAGCTTGCTCGAGCCGCACTGGCCCGAGGTTGTTTTTGTATGAATCTCTCAGCGCTCAGTCCGTACTACAGTAAAAACCCGCATGTAAGAACCTAGTGGGTTAAGAATATGCTGTCAGAAATTTCCCATTTTAATACCCAAAAATATAAGAATCTGTTTTGCCAAGCAAGATCAAGCAGGTTGTTATATGAACGTGGGTCACAGTTAAATTATGAGAAACATTTTAACCTAGGAGTGACTTGGAGATTGCAAATTTACATGACGAGAAAATACATAATACAGTTGCGAATAATCACTGTTTGAAAACAGAGTTTGAAACCCAAATTTTTCAGTTATTTTTCTGGTAATCAACTGAACTCGAACCTAAACCTAATTAGCCTAAATTGCTAATAGCTACCCCAAAATACAAGAACCTATTTTGCCAGGGGTTGAAAAAATATCAGTGTAGGTGGGTTTTACTGTATCGTCCTCGGGCCAATATTCCCCAGTACGGCCCTTGCAATGGGTTAGTATTCCAATTTTAGTAAGCTGTACAATACTTCTAACGTTCCCTTCAATCCTTCATCTTCCGTCATTTGCGCGACTTGGCAATCAGGGTACCAAAGACACAGCTAAATTCACTAGTAAAGGCTTCAGTTCTTACCGTGTCCTTCTCTTCTTGCGAGTCGCCAAAGAATGCTTCAGGAAGCTCTACTCTCTCTCGTCTCACTCGAACCGGACGATTCTGACAGCGTTAAAACAAAACGAGAACAAACCATTAAATGTGCGTTTGCGCAGGGCCATGTTTGACAGGGACTAAAATGAAGGAGTTTGATGAAGAGGGGTTGAGCCGAGGTAGCCTTTAGAGTACCCACAAGCCGTTTTACCTTCTCTTCGAGGTCTGTGTTGTCTTCGCTTTCATATTCTTCAATTTCTTCTTCGTCCTCGATATCTTCAAGACTTGTACGCCTACAAACGTCAACAAAAACGCAAAAATTACTGCGAGCTACCTATAAAAAGTCATTGTCGCATTCATTTTACAAAGCGCAAATTCTTATAGCTATATAGATCGGCAAGTTTATTGTCGTAAAAAACCATACATTTCGAGGCTGCTGCCTCTTCATCAGTGGTTATATGCAACTGTAAATTGTGCGCGTGACCATTTACAATTTACAGTTTCATATAACCACTGATGAAGAGGCAGCAGCCTCGAAACGTATGACTTTTTTACGATTTTTACGTATTTCAGCGCAAAAAAAACAATATTTATTAAGTTTCTTTATCTAACAAACTTTGCGCAACACAGTTTTCTTCTTGTTTTACTTTAAGTTTATTGGCCATCAGGTATTGAATGACTGGAGATAGCTTCCTCTTTACAGTAAGGAGGTAAACCAAAATTCCCAGGGTAAAATAGGCCACATTTTAATATCAAACACACTAATTAAATAACATGACATTCCTAACTCCATGCTATTTTCACTTCAACAGCTGTCATACCACTCAGCGCTGTTTGCGACCCGTTCGACAACGTTTTTCGTGTCTAATTTAACAAAAAAAAATAACTTAGTTGTAATATCAGCACTTACCCGATGCCCGATGTATCCTTTTTACTGTAACTTATCCGGACCTTTTTGCTGTCCTGGCGCGCTTTTTGGCTCGATAACCAAGATCTTTGTGATGATGCTGGGAGACTAGACGCACAGAAGATGAAAGAAATTTTTAACCAATTAGAACCTTTCTTGAAATTTGATGATTACAACGTTCGTTCTGATTAGATGTATAAATCTAACATTATGTAACAAGCGCTGTGATAGGATACGTGCTTAGCAAATGCGAGTTCTGGTGGGTTGATGACTGCAAGACTACGCTTTTGCTTAAAACTCGGAAGAAAAAACCCGCAAGGCGTGCGAACCGCTAGCCGAGCCGTGAGGAAACGCTCTCCCCAGTCTCCTCGTGGCTTGGGTATGGTCAGCTGGGCAGAATGAACAATGTTGCAAATCTCTTTGTAGAACACAATTAAATAATAATAAATTAATAATAATAATACTAATAAATACCATCAAGAATAAACAGGTTCTAACTACTCGACTACTATGGTAAAGACGAATCAGGTGGTTGGTAAATCGTAAGAGGCATACTTTTCTCTTGCTATTGACCAACATGTCGTAGTTGGACCATTGTAGAGAGAATGACATTGATTAGCGCTTATCGCGATACAAGTAGTTACGTTCCATTTCCGTCAAATGTTACCTTTCAAAATCCTGATCCTCGTCGTCACCTTCTTCATCAAACTGAGATGATTCATCGCGCTTTCTCTTCTGCTGTTTCCTTCGCTCAGAAGGAGACACCATTCCTTCATCTCCATCGTCATATTCCGTGTCTCCTTCTCCGTCAGACTGGGATGATTCGTCCCGCTTTCTCTTCTGCTGTTCCCTTCGCTCAGAAGGAGACACCCTTCCTTCATCTCCATCGTCATGTTCCACGTCTCCTTCTTGGTCAGACTGGGATGATTCGTCGCGCTTTCTCTTCTGTTGATCTCTTCGCTCAGAAGGAGACACCCTTCCTTCATCTCCATCGTCATGTTCCACGTCTCCTTCTTGGTCAGACTGGGATGATTCGTCGCGCTTTCTTTTCGGTTGGTCTCTTCGCTCAGACGGAGACACCCTTCCTTCAGCTCCATCGTCGTCTCCCCATTCTTCGTCAGACTGGGATGATTCGTCGCGCTTTCTTTTCTGTTGATCTCTTCTCTCAGACGGAGACACTCTTCCTTCTACTCCACCGCCCTCATGTTTCACGTCTCCTTCTTCGTCAGACTGGGATGATTCATCCCGCTTTCTTTTCTGTTGCTCCCTTCGCTCAAACGGAGACTTTCTTCCTTCCCCATCGCCTTCATGTTCTTCGTCTCCTTCTTCGTCAGACTGGGAGGATTTGTCGCGCTTTGTACCCAGTTGTTCCCATTTCGCAGAGGTAGACACCCTCCCTTCTTCTCCAGCCTTGGCATCCGCTGGCTTCTTCTTTTGCACAGAGGACAGCGGGGTCTGCTCCTCTTGAGTCCATTCTCCTGATCCTGAAGAAATGGCATCATCGTCATCATCACTTGCCTCCTTCTCAGCAGCAGGTTTCACAGGTTTAGCAGGTATTGCAGTGGGAGCCTCGGTCTGTTGAGCTGTTGATGTAGTTACTTTTGGAGGCCGTCCGCGAGGCCCTTTTGGCTTTTGTGGTTTCTTCTTCTTTACCTCTGCCACTCGTGTTTGCTTTGATAGCCATTCTCCCTCTTTACTCTCATCTCCTTACAAATGCAGTAAACAAAGTGAACACAGAACCAAACCAAACAGAAAATTAAATTATAACTGAGAAAGGATGAAAATAGGGCCTTCTCAGAAATCTGCCATGTGAGCATGACAATTAAAAAATGGAAAGAACGTGACAAAACTAGTAAAATTGCGAGATCGCTACAGTAAATTTTATGACGATATGAAGGTTTCAAAAATCGAGAAAATTCACACGGAGAAGCACAAAGTACGGTAAAGTCAAGTCTGCGTCGGGCATGTTTTCTATACTAATACAGCCGGCGTATATCCCCGCTAGTCCATCGCAGGGTTATCACCCAGCATTTAATTTGCCAGTGCCTATTACCACACCTGGGTGGACATAGGCACTGTGAGAGTAAAGTGTCTTGCCCAAGAACACAACACAATGTCCCCGGGCAGGGCTCGAACGCTGACCGCTTGATCCAGAGTCGAGCGCACTAATCATTAGCCACTGTGCCTCCAAACGGAGGAGCAGTGTTAGACGACACAACTTGCTATCCAGCATACAATCCTTACAAAGATTTCACTGTTGTTACATACCGCTTACATACAGTCTACAGGTGTGCTGCAGTTCTTAGGCATAGAGTGTGGCAAAATAAAAATTACACAACACTTTAATTATTTGTCAATGACAAAAAGGTTCACCTTCTATTGGCAGTCTTCTCTTTGCTCGACTCCGTTTCGGCTGTCCTATAAAGTCAACAGAAAACCACATAAAAGCATTATTGAACCACATGGGGAAAAAAAAAAACAGAGAAAGGAGGAAGTAGCTATGCACGAGAAGCTGGATAGCTCCTAATGCTATCCTTCTCGACAAATGGATTTCAACTAGCGATACACTGTAGGTAGAAAGAAACAAACCAGCCTCTTTCCACGTAAGCCACTTAAAAAGCAGAAACGAAAATTTCTACTGTAGACATAACACAGTTACTGTCATTTGGCAGCAGATAGACCAGTAGCTAATCATGGCATGGACAACGAGTTGACCTCAGGACTAGATATCAGGAAAAAACATTCAGCTACAGAGAAGAATAGGAGAGTCTGTTTTTAGACCCTCCCCCCATCCACAATTTTTCAGAGCAAGGACGATTACTTTTTCGTATTGTCCTCGCTTGTTGACTTGTATCTCTTTCTTTTTGCATACCTTCCTCCTCTTCATCTTGCCCAGCTAACCCATTTCTGTACGTTATCAGTGGGCTCCACTGGCCTCCCTTCTTATTCAACATTTCCTTTGCATGCTCATCAAGAAATGCCAAACTGCAAGATAAAAGTATCACACTAATGTACTGGCTATGTAGTTTGTCTTATGAATCTAGATTTTGTTTAAACTTTGGGACTGTAGGAGCCATAAGCCTCTCAGTACTGCTTCCTACAAATACACTGTAACTCAGTTGTCCACAGCAAAAAGAACAATTTGAAGTATTGGTACTTCCCGTGTACTCTTTCAGTACAGTTTACATGTACCTTCAACAGTTTATCAGGTCGGCTTTACAATTCTCTGGTTCCCAATGTATATATTTTATTGAACCAGCGTGAGGTCCGTATTGGAGAAATATTGGTTGAGTTCTTTTTTTTTGTTTTTGCAGGTTTATGCCAAAAAGAGACAGACCAAAACTCTCCAATATGGACCTAACAAACTAGTTCAAGACAGTATTTATTATGATGGCTACTTTTAACTTCCTAATAAATTGATACGTCACTCCGATCCATTCTCAGTATACATTTATTTACTTTGTACATTTTCTCACAACGCTTTTGTAAACATTTAATTGCAATTCGCCTCCAAACATGAAAGTAAAAATATTTCTACTTAACAAAAACCTATTTATTTTGTGCAATGAGTTGAAAAAGCAATTCAAGTTGCTGAAATCAATTTGTGAGCGCTCCATATTTTAGCGGTCAGTATTGCAAAATTCGGACCTTTTCAGTGCGGACTAGTTTAGCCATATACATGTAACAATTCTACAGTAAACACCAGATATCGTAGTGGCACTCTAACTGTCGTGACAAGGACCACAAAATGGGGGACCCTGAACATCTACAAGAACATCTAGCCAGAACTGCAGGAGACTAACACAGTAACCACACAGTCCCTGCTTATTCCACGCATGAAAGTCTTACAGTGAATAACACTTGCAGACAACAACAAAAAGAAAACAAAACAAGAAAACAAAACAAACGAAAAAACTAAATACTACAAGGAAAAATAAGAAGTTAAGCTGGAGTTATGTTGTATCATTCCGTTTTTTCAACTTAGAAAGCATGTTTTATGATACTCTACAATGCAAACGCTCTCGCATCTCTTACACTCCACTCTTGCCAGATTTGTCCTGAGCAATCAGTCTGAATGTAAATTCATGCAGTAAACCCAAGAACTGCAGATTAGTTGGCGGTTCCTCTTTCTCCTTTGAAGCAGAAGTATCTTCACTCCTTAAGCTGTACAAGATTCCTTCCCTAAAGAAATAGACAAGCAGAAATAATCATTTCGCAGACATACCCTTCTCTCACGTAGTGAATCATTGGATAAGTGGTGGTCTCTGCAGAATGAAGCGATTGGTGTAATGCTGATGAGTTTCTTGTTTGGATGGTTTTCCATCATAGTTACATCACACCATCTTGTCAAAGCAGCAGGGGAATTGCTTAGGAGGCCTACACCCTCCAGCCGCCAACAACTTGATTTGCTAGTGCTACAATAGTTCGCCGTTTGTACGCCTGGGACAGAGAGGCACTGTGAGAGTTTTTAAGCACATTGCCTAAGAACACAATGCGAGGACAATGGCTACTTGAACAATACGTAACAATGCCATAACCACTGGGCAACAGTTCTTTAGTTAGGAATGACCTTTGCCAGACCATTGCATGCTACAAATCCGGCATGCTGGCATAAGCACGTAAGTTGCAAACATTTTTGAACAGATGAAGAACCCCATCTTGAAATTTCTTTAAGGGGGTGATGTAGCAGCTCTCCTAAGGTCTCACATGATTGGCTTGCTACCCTTTGAGAGTACAATAGAACAAACAACAGAAACAATGCCCCTATCCCTAACACAATAGCAGCTGCTACAATGCTAAAACAAAAGCAGCTTTGGACAGCTGCTACACTACTGCTTTAAGGAGCATACCTGTGCAAAGTTACAACACACTCACGAGCTTGAGGTTTCATCGTGTCCACACCAAACGAGAGCGCAAACCTGTGAGCAAGTTCCTGAAAAACACAACGGCCATTCAAAACATCAATTAATACAACCCACTGCATCCCAGAACGTTGGACAATATTTACATGGTTGCCACAGACATCACTTCTCAAAATTCCCTGACTCTTCCTTGATAAAAAAAAAAAAGAATTTCCCTGACCAAAACAATACAATGGCAGCTTCTAGCGAAAACTTACAGCAATCCTTCCTACTATTCATGAAGACGAATATGCTTTCAAAAAAATTATCCATCTTCATTTAAGGAAAAATGCTCCCTGACTTTTCTTCAAATGTCAATTTCCCTGACTCAAAACAAAACTCCCTGACTTTTCCCTGACCTTGAAGAATATAAATTATCTTTTCCCTGACCATTTCCTGAACTGTGGCGATCCTGAAAATGTACTGTATAAAATAAGGAAACAGGTTAAAAGCAGTACATGTACCTTGATAGCTGCATAGTCCTTCGAGCTGGTATCAGCATTTCCATCATTATCATCCAGTAGTTTTTCAAATTCTTGCTGAAGACTCAGCAGCAAAGCTTTGGCAAATGCTGTGTTGCTGATCTCACGGCACTTGGCCATGGTATGACGGATGATATCACCATAGTTACTGTAGGCCTGTACGACAATCACAAAAGAAATTAATTTTCTGTGCTATAATAATGCACAAAATAGTCTATTAGAGATCAATAATACTGAGGCTGTAAAGGTGCATCTATTTTTTACATTTTAAAACTCAGGGTAATGAGTACATTTAAAAGTATTCACGCCTCATTTCTCATTGTGTGCCAACCCCATATTGCCTGACAGATACGAAGTTAATTCGGCAAGCTTTATCAGCCTACTTCAAGTTGAATTGAAGTCGCAAATTACAAACTACATTAGGCTGATCAGCCATTTTTAAGGTTATTGTATACCTTTAGAGGTGTCTCGCTTTGAGCGATGTAGTGTTCCAGTTTAAATTGTGGATACCTAAAACTCTCTATCAAATTAAAGCTAGACCTGACTGTCAAACCATACCAATTAAATTAAAATGAATTGTCATGTTTAATATGACCTCTAAATGCAAGCGTCTGAATCACATTTTGAAAGCTAAAAGTCAAAGCGAATTTTGTTTTTTGTTAATTTAATATTATTATTTTGTTTTACAGTCTCCGGAACCAAAGTGCTAAAAGACAAGTCTGCGTTTTGCCATATTTAATTACAGTAAAAAGTTACGGGCATTTTTACAATAGGATTTAAAAAATGTGCAGTGATCGTAAAAAATATTTTGGATTAAAAAATTCACAGACATGTTTATGTTGTTTATACTTTGAACTACATGTAGCTGCTGTCCTAATTTGAGGAAAAACGAACAAATTCCATTTGACTTGTAGCTTTCAAAAGGTGAAAACATCATCAATGATTATAGCAAATTTTCTTTTTCAATATGAGGGTTTTCAAACCTTAATAAGGAAGGCGAAAATAGGTGACACCAGTTTCAAGTCAATCACATTATAGGCAATGAGTTTACAGAATCCAGCCAACACGGTCCTCTTTTTGCTCAACTCCAAGGCACTGGTGTCCGTCTGATCCTCTGTGTAAACAACAACAGCAACAGTTTGGAAACATTCATGAATGTAAACAACAAATGATTGCATTTTTCTCAAGTCCTTGCATCATTAAATCCGTTTGAATCTCAGCTTTTAACATAGGACAAAGGCATGGATCACTTTCGCAGACATGTTTTGAAATGCCCCAATGAGAGGTTCTCATATACACGATAACATCATCTGTATGAAGACCAGCATGAAGTAAGTCAAGTATTGAAAACGTACACATCATAGGTCGCACTAGTCTCAAGTACAACTAGCAGCTAAGTGGATAAAGATTACAGCAGATATTCACCTGTACTCTGAAGGAATAGAGCACATCAAGGTGATGCTGACGTATCGAATGTTGGTTCAAGCACAAGTTAGAAGTTTTGACTGAAGAATACATAATTCTGAGGCGCTACCCACACCACGCTGGAGAAATTTGAAAACGAGGGTTTATTGCTACGGTTAGGCCTACCGTCCACACTAATCCGTCACGAAAACTGAGCTTTACGGAAAGGCTTCTGAAACCGGAGGAATTATTTTGAAAACGCTGGGTTTTCGTTTTTTTTGTGCGGACGGAAAACAATTGATGGGTTTTCAGAGTGAAACCTCTGTTTTCAAATTCCCTCCAGCGAAATTTTGGATGGAGGACATTTGATGCGTTTTCAAAGCAAAACCTCTGTTTTCAAATTTCTCCGGCGTAGTGTGGAGTGATATAAAGAGTAATAATTATAAAGATTTGCACGTGCAGTAATACTGAACAAGATAAAGGCACATCTTAATCACCATCTTCTTCTTCTGGCTCGTCTTCCTCCAAGTCTGTAAACACATGGCTGACAACATAATCTCGCAGTCGCACTTGAGTGCTGTGATCAGCTTCGTACACCAAAGGAGCTAGAGTAGGTGCTACAACATGAAAAAGACACAATGTTTCTGCTTCAACAATAAGCTTGAAGCTTGTATGCCTAAGTGATCACAGGTACAAAATGATCTTTTTTAAAAATTTTACCAAGTGTAACAATAACATTGTAATATCACCCTTACTCCTGTTAGTTAGCAATATGACATTTGGCTGTCGTACAGAAGATATGATCGACTCGCTATGGGAGTAATCAGAATTAGAAACTTCATAGATCTCAGCTTGAAAGTTTCTTTCGTCTTATTAACAAGCAAACGACACGAACAAAAAAAGTAAGCCAATAAACTGTACCTCTGTTCTTCAATTGTTTTGCAAATATGATCAGCAAATCACAGATACAAGTGAAGGCCTTGAAAAGAAAGGAGAAATAACACAGTTAAAATTATTCTTAACTGAGAACAATCTTTACAGGGTTCGTACTCTTTTTGTGACTAAAACTTCAAGGACTTTTCAAGGACATTCCAGGGCGCAATTCCAATTTTTCAAGCACTCCATTTCGTAAAAAATGCCATTAAAATGTGATACTAGATGATCGGGTTTAAGGGATAACTGCCAGATTTGTTCAAGTGTCAGTCTTTTCTAGTTCTTCCACTAAGTGGAAACAGTCAAACAGCAAATTTCAAGGTTTTTCAAGGACCCAATGTACTTTTCACGGACTTTCAAGGCCTTGAATTTTGATTTTCAAATTCAAGGACTTTCAAGGACTTTCAAGGTGCGTGCGAACCCTGTCTTTATTTTCTCTCAATACAAATTTGAACAGTAGGGCATAGATAAGTCCACTGACAGCTGACAATTCAGGGAAATGGGCAAAGAAAACAGACAATTCACAAAATATAAATCCAGTACTAGTTGTCTCTGGCTCAAAACTCCAGGGTTGTTTACTATAATTATTCACTGCGAAACCGCTTCATCAACAATTTGTGCAAATGGTAAGCAAAAATGCCTTATGGTGACTTCCGTTCGGATTGGCCATGTACCTACATGTATTAATCAAAAACCCTCAATTTACCAAAAGACACTAGGACAAGTTTGACCTGATCATAAAAGACCATTTTACACTTGTCTGTTCAGTGAACTGGCCATTGAATGGATGCGAGGCTGCAGGTGACCTTGTCTTGATACAGACCTCGCTGCTTTCGTTGTGCAAATCAAATTGCTCTAATGCTAACTAGTTGGCATTTAAAGGAAAAACCAGAGAGGTCTGTATCAAAGCAAGGTCACCTCCAGCCTCGCTTGCATTCATAAGCCAGGTAACTAAACACACATCTGTAAAATGGTGTATTCCAAGATGGCAGTGAAGAATTGCAAATGGTAAGCACATTTTACACTTGGATATTTCGGTTGGAAATTTTGAACTACCTTTTAAGAATTGTTCCGTTTATTTTGAAAATGATCAAGTCAGTCGAGCCAAGATTGCCTTACAACAACCGCAATGTTCTCCAAACCCTGAATCTGAGTAAAAGAAAAAATCGCTTTACCCACCACTCTCTGAACTGAAGGAGAACTAAACTGTATGAGCTCATCACAGTGAGTCATAAACTGGCTCACACGTTTCTTCAGTGTGCGTATCTCGTGCTGCGAGAAGATAGACACATGTTAGTGTAAGCCTAAAAAGAAACTTGTCAATATCTCACAGAAGGGTGAAAGGCTTGAAGAGTCCCTCTAAACTCCTATAGCCTCACTTCTTTCTCTCAGGACTCTAAGGACTAAATTTTTAATAACAAACAAGAATATTTGGAAGCTGTCAAATCAAGTCCTACATTTGTAAAGTCCTCCAAAACAATAGGCCATTCCCGAGTTCCCTTGTGCCTCTGTTTCAAAACGAGTCTAAGTGCGAAACCATTCAAATGAAAATGAGTTTGATTTGCATGAAATGAACCTGTAGGCAGAACTCATTTTCATATGAATGGTTTCGCACTTAGACTTGTTTTGACACGGAGACAAAAGCGAACTCGGAAATGGCCTATGTCCATCCTTGTGTATGTATGTATGGCTTTTTTCAGTGCACTGGGTACTAGCCCACTGATCACATGCTCCCCTTAAGCAGCTCATTGTCAGACTGCCTTCTCCCACCCACCTCCATCCCCCTCTTCGCAATTTGCAGGTTACTGTTCACTGGGAGAGAAAACTGTCAAGACAAGGCAATACTTAAATACACTCACAAACACAAAACAATAAAAGTTAATACCTTATCAGGTTCATTAGCATCAATCTCTGTTAAATTCCAAACAAACAGCATCTGCATACTGGAAAAGGTTAGCTCCAGTATCTGCAAAATAAACCACAGAAACACACTACATGTATTAGAAAAGGGAGGAAATTTACTATTATTTTGCCCAGATGGGCACAAATGTATATATCAAATTTAGTGTCAAGGGTGTCAACGGTGTCAAAACTCTTCAATTTCCTTTTACCACATAACAATTGACTAGAATAGCATGGCCCAGTCTTTGCGCTGTGATTATTGGTCTTGAGTATTCGTCAGTACTTCATTCTTACCTCATCTGGTACAGTGTTGTTTCTGGCGTAGTCAATGATGTAGTACAGATCATCATAAAGATCCCATTTGTTGAGATTGTGTGATCTGCATTCACAATGATAAATAAATGTTAATTTATATGAGTTGAAAGGATTTTTACAGACTCTTTTCACTTTTCTTGCAAAAAGAAATTAAGGTAACTACACTGGGATCATGTGTACTAAAGGCATCTGTGGGTAGGTGTCGATTGATACTCTTGATCAACTTTGATCGTCATCCAATTGACATCTCGATTGACACTCCATCAACATATCAATCAATACTCAATCAATACTAGAATGACATCTCAGTGAACAGTTGGTAGAGAGTCAATTATTTTGCACAGCCATGCCATCAAGAGTGTTGATCAATACATATGAGTCGGTCAACACTCGGCCAACCATTGACCAACTGTTGATCAAGTGATGATCGAGTGTCAAACGAGATGTTCATCAAGTGTCATTCTAGTGTCAACAATGTATTGATTGAGATGTTGATAAGTGTTGATCGAGATGTTGAATGATTATCTGCTGGTTGATCGAGGGTATCAACCAACACTCAACTGTGGATGCCTTTAGTATACATGAACAAACAAATGAATGGATGGAATACGAGTCAACAAAACTTCAAACAAACCAACAAAACAACAGACCGATCATGATATATTAAAATTCAGCCTAACACAATGGACCTCAGCACAAGGCTCCGGGGAGTTAACCCCACAAACTCTGTAGTTATTCCCCAGAGCCTCGTACTGACGTGTATTGTTTTAGGCTGAAGTTTAATAAATTAAAATTGGTCTATTATCTTTTACAAAGCAGCTGATCAATGTGGGTTGTGAACTTACTTGAAGAATGATGTTATTCTGGCGAGATTCACATGAAGAGCAAATCTCTCTTGATCATCCTCATCTCCCTCATCCTGAATAATTACAATAAAGAAGACATACGTCAGTGACGGAAGTCTCAACCATGATGATCTGACACGTGCATCATTACGAAAACACTCATTTTTGCTCCTCCAACTTCAGGAACCTTTGACTGGATTCTTAGAGTGAGGTTTATGAATAAACTCAGAAATTCAGTGTCGGCAAACTTTGTTCAACCCTCAAGACTGCACTCACCATCTTCAGTATTTCTCCTCAAAACATCAATCATTATTTTAGTAAGTGCATTGAGCATTGTCAAAAAGCACTCAACAGAGAGTTTTTATTACTACCACTGAGAAACAGAGAGATAAAAAAAAATTATCCACTCAGAGAACTACAATGTAGGAAGGTGTACAATGTATGCATAAAATTAATGTTCAACAAACTCTTACAAGTAGCATTATAAGAACTGGAAGGTAAAGGGGGGGGGGGCATACATGTACATATACTATTGGTCATAGAAATTCTTATGCTTTCTGTTGTTTTGTTTTGTTTTGTTTGTTTGTTTTTTTTCCTTATCACTCTCAATCTCATTATCAATTCTTCAATTTACATTTTTACAGATGGACTGGCCTGCAGATAGCTAATGCTAGTCTAGGCGGGCCAGTCTATCAAGATCTTACTACAAACTTTACGACTACATGTAATACACTCTCTAAATAAATTTTTCACTGACTTACCTTACATGTATTTGTGATAGTCACAACAAACACAAAAATGATTGTGTAGTACATTAAGTGTACTTAGTAAAATGGTACAAAACAGCTTCTACTAAAAACAACACAAGTTCAGAAGAAACTTACTGCTTCCAAACCACTCTTCACGTTTTCCTTGAACTTCCCCACAAATGAATCTATGAGTTTGTTTTTGGACACATCCTGTGATAAATGTAGCAAAAACAATTGTGAAACATGTGTTAAACAGAAGTTATAGGACAGAAGATGTATGTACATATACTTGAACAATACATAACTGTGATATAATTAAGGAGGCTGGCAACAGTTCCCAGCACTTTTCTAACAGCTATACTTTGAAGGGAGAATACTGCCACTGTTTAACTAGTGATGCTACAATGATGGTATCATACAAATTCCCAATCATTGGTATTTGCAATCACCTATTTTACATAACAGGTTACCATAGCAACAATATGACTCGCTAGAAACACCCTTGATTTTAGCTTTGAGCACTTGTAACTCAAAAACAAACTTGTTTTTTAGTTATAAGCGCTTAAAGGTAAAATTAAGGGTATTTTTAGCAGGTCACATAGCTGCTATGGTAACATATTGTGCCACAAATTTGACAACAACATGTTCACCAATGATTGGGCAGTTTTTTGATACCATGATTTTGGTATCGATCGATATAGAGTGTTTATAATGACCCATCAAAATCTATGTCTTGGAAAGTGCTGGAAACTGTTGCGAGCCACCTTAAGTTACATGTATAAAACTGAAAAACTGATTTCTGCAAGAAAAACCAAGCCGAATTAGACAGCCAAAATGTGAGTGTCAAGAGCAAACTACATGTTTTTGGTCAATGGTTTGCTGTGTCCTTTGTGAGTGTGATTACTTTGGTTCTGGTTTACGACACTCGACTGAAAACTACTCTTGGACTGCAGTCAGCCAGTCTTTTGCTGTAGTGAGTTATCTGGAAAGTTATCTGTGAGCGCAAAATTAATGCAAAAAGTGCAGCATGGAAGATCGGGTTATCACAAATTCCTTCTCATCTAAAACATCTCACCTAATACTTCCTGACTGATTCTGAGAGAGAAACAACCCACTCTGTTATACATAACACAATAACCTGCAAAGTACAGTTGTACTTACAGCTGTGGAAGCCAAGGTGTAATCATTGTCTGTGAGTGTCCTAAAACTTTTCCCACATTCATCTAGAACCTTGAAAAAAACACTCCATGTCATTTAAACAGTGAACATGTACAAAGTCATGCAGTTGATCAACTTTTCAAGAACATGACAAGAAATAACACCTGTGCATCATCACAAAAATACTGATCAGCAGCTACAAAAAATGGCCAAAAGAGTTTGATCGTGTATACTTATTAGGCATCTGTGGTTGAGTATCGATCAATGCTCTCAATCAACACCCTGATCAACACTTGATTGACCTCAGACTCCACTGACAATCAGTCAACACTTGATCGACATCTCGCTTGATCAATATATATGATGTCGCTCAACACTCTTGGAACCATCAACTGACTCTCCATGAGTGTCACTTAAGTGTCAATGGAGTATCAATGGAGATGTCCATTGAGTATCGATCTACATGTAGTGTCAACAGAGTATCGATCCAGATGTCGATCAAGTGTTGATCGTGATATCAATGGAGAATCAATCAAGGGTCAATCAAGGTTGTGGATTGACACTCAACCGCAGACGCCTTTAGTGCACATGATCCAAGGGATTTTTTTGTGAGAAGAAATTACATGCCACTGAGATACGAATTCTAACATTTACCAGCACAACACATGCACCACTTACATCGACATCAGAGTGCTTCTCGACAATATCGCTCAGTTGTGTCAAAAGTTCATCCAGATACTGGAAAACCATAACAAAAATGTTTATCAAGACACCAGCAGTTTTCATAGTCATCAATTGATGATCAGTGTATATGTTGTAGTTTGAATTTTTTTTAAGGTCAAATTTTTTTCAACCCAGGTTAAAATTTTCCACCTAGTTCATAATATTTAAACTAGGTAATTTTTTTTTACCTAGGTTATTTATCAACTGTCTAAAAAGGGCTTTTGGGGTGTAGTTTAAAAAATAGGGGCCTGGTTTTTTGGGGGGGTCTAAAAAGAATAGTACACACCAAAAAAAAAAAGCAAGAAATTTGCCCTCCCCTCCGCTCCCCTCTTCTCTTCTTTCCCCCTCTCTGACCACTTGGTCCTCTTATCCTCTCCCTCCCATCCAGTCCTCTCTTCTACCCCCCCCCTGCAATTCCCATCCAGTCCTCTCTTCTACCCCCCCCCCCTGCAATTCCCATCCATTCCCCCCCCATAACTCACCTTTTTCCTTTTCATGCAATGTACCACTTACCTGGATTTGAACCACCAACCTCTCGATCTCTAGACTGCCTTCTTTTCCACTGTACCACCACGACACCAGTTGGAAATTTCACAATATTTCTCATTGATATGCTTTCTAGGTACCAGGTCACCTCGGCCAAATTTTAATTTATTTAATTATTCGTACATGCGCATTTGAAACGAATTGAGACTTCGACTTTTTCGACAATCACTTTGAAACAAAGATCTCAGTACATTGCGTTGCAACTCGACAAACTTTGAAATGGCAGCCCAAACGCCATGTGTAAACAAAGATACTTTTTACCAAAAACTAGACGAATTAAAGGCTTCGAGAAAAACAAGCAAGAGCAAAGTGAACCTGTTTATCGACGATGAACTGTACGATAAAGCTACCCAATACCTTCAAAACAAGGAAACCGAAGTACATGTACTAACACAAGATGAAATAAATACAATCAAGAGAAAGAAGTGGAACTTCAAAAACGAAGACGGCAAAATTGTGAGTAAGGAGCAAAAATACGTTGTTCCAAAGAGAGAACTCCATGAAATTTTGTGTCACAGTCATTCGGCCATCGCTCACCGCGGACGAGACAAACTGGAAAATTATATAAAAAATAACTATGCTGAGATACCCCAAATAGTTGTGAAACTATTTGTATCTCTTTGCAGCATTCACGAACAACAAAAATCCGTTGCAGACCATCTGAAGAAACCAGTGGTACACCCCATCATCGCAAATAAATTTCTTTCACACGTGCAAATCGACTTGATAGATATGAGAAGGTTACCATGTTCATGCAGCGAGAGACATAAATGGATTTTACACATCACGGACCATCACACGAAATTCTCGTGGCTTTTTCCATTAATTTCCAAGCAAACAGAACAAGTTATAAGTTGTTTAAACCAGCTATTTTGGCAGTGGGGTTTTCCTAAAAAGTTGCATTCCGACAACGGAAAAGAATTTAAAAATCAAAAGATGTCCAGCTTCTGTCAGAGCAATAACATAAAACAAGTGCATGGAGCTCCACGCACACCTACTACCCAAGGACTAGTAGAGAGAAATAATAAAACAATAAAGGAAAACATTCGAAATATTCTTACAGAGAAGAAAGAAAGTTACAACAACTGGTGTACAGTGTTAGGAGAAGCAGCCTACAAGAAAAACATTACAGTGCACCGTGCTGTTGCCCAAACACCATATGAACTAGTGTTAGGTATCAAGCCATGGAGAGAAGAAATGCGGGCAAGTGTACAAGAAACAGATACTGACAAAGGGGAACAAGAAGAAGAGACAAACAATGAGCAACAAAGGCTTGACAGTGAGGATGAAACAGTAGAAATGAATGTCCAGCAAACTCCAACATTGACAGATGAAAACAGCACAGATGACATTCAAACTAACGAACAGCAACAAGCAAAAGAAACTAAAAGTTCTCGCTCCAAAAAACGCCAAAAAATCAAAGAAAGGCAAGAACAGTACAACAAAAAAATGAAGCAATCCAGACCTAAAGTAGCCAAATTTCATGTCAATGATTATGTAAAAATAAAAATTGATAAGGTCGATAAGACACCCTTGCACCCCAATACATTGCTAGGAAAAATAATATCAATAGAGCCTGCGAATGGTTATGCCCAAGTGGTTACTGAATTTGGAGTTATAGACACCCAAATTTCTCCGAGCCGACTTCACAAGAGTCAAAACACAGGAATAGCATTGGATTACTCCAAACATATTACATTTTCGCGTGCTTGCAAAATGGCAATTAATCAGTAATTTCCCGATGTATTTAGAACAGATACACTTAAATATTTATCAATAATATTTGCATGCACTTTTGCAATTATGTATGAAAACAAGAATAAACACAAATACAAATGAATAGTAGAATATATGTTTTATTAATGTACAGCAAACTCTGACAATTAAAATGGCTGATTCCCCTTTGGCAACTGTCACCGTTCATACATGACTATTCCATAGAACATCACTGGTATGTTGTGTCCCAAACCTAACCCTGAAAGCTAACCATTTGAAATTAGTGCTTAACCCTAATCACTAAACCCAGAGAAATTATATACCGGAGGTTAAAAAAATTTTAACCCCAAAATTTAGGTTAAAAAAATTATAACCTAGGTTAAAAAAAATTTAACCTATAATGTAGGTTAAAAAAATTATAACCTAGGTTAAAAAAAATTTAACCTATAATTTAGGTTAAAAAAATTATAACCTAGGTTAAAAAAATTTGACCTGAAAGTAAAATTTAACTGCAACATATACTTGCAAGTAAAAAGAGACTAATAATACAGGATTAAATATTCACAAACCTTGCCCAATCTCCTCTGTCCATACTCTTCCAGATCAAAGTACTGAGGGAGTGAAACAAGGTTTATAACATTTTCAACGTCAGTTCCAAACTGAAACAGAAGGAGAGATATTTGCATGAATAATAAGTGCATGTATCAAAAATCTCTTCTAGTACAATGCAACGCTTGTTTATTAGATTTACATGTACATGTAGGTGCCATC
>OZ026599.1:4951629-4969129 GCA_964020085.1 Micromussa lordhowensis
TGGAATTTAATGAGACGTATTATAAATTGTTTTTATATGTCTAATATTCCATTAAGTTTGTACAACAAACAATAAATTATCGCTGTTTAAAGTCCTTGAGACACTTGACAAAACACCACCCAGTGGTAATCTAGTTTGAAGTAGCAAGTCGGTATTCAAAGTCTCAAGCCCCCTATAGCTAGCTACCCAACAAATATTCACATATGGTTACAAGATTGGAGAGGTAAAATTCAATTAATGACCGTGGCAAGGGAAGGGAAGGAGAAAACAGGACAAAGACCTGATTTTTGGTTGAAAAGATGAAGTGTCCCATGCAAGACTTGAATATGACAACAATAATCATTAATTGATGGAGTATCTCTGTTTTTTTTTTTTAATTTCTTTTGTACAAAGGTACCAATTTGTATGCCTGTGACAGCAGTGACATAAACAAAGCAAGTTAATATGGAATCCAGAAGGACTGTGGTGTTTGCATGTTGTGCTTAATTAAACCTATTTATGCACAGAACCAGACAGAAGTAACATAACAGAGAACTTGGAGCAGAACGCATTCCCACATGAACCACAAACCTGTCAAAAATCTTTCTACAAAATGAATTCTCAAGGTATAAATCTATAATTCATTTTGTGGATCTCAAGGTTTTCATTTCACCTACAAATTAAATGCATCTCCGAGTTCTCTGTTAATTGGTTAAACTAATCTGTCCAGTATACACGTACTGCATTTTTTATGGGAAATTGCTGCAGCAAGTATCTTTTTAACCTCACTAAAAGATACTTACACATTACACCGTATATGATTAGACAATATAGGAATGTCTCAGACCTCTGGCAACAGAGGTGATCTTACTAGTTTAGCTACAGTACAACTAAAGAAGAAGGCCACATCAAGAAACCTGGTCTTCAGTTCCATAAAGCAGTCGTGGGCAGACATTCCTGCAGAGATGGTGAGGAAATTGTTCAAAACATGCAGAATCTCACACACTCTGGACATCACAGAAAAAGAAGTTTATGCTGTCGACATGCCAGAACTAGCTGAAGAGGATGAGTTTAAGGCCAACAGCGAAGAAGACGATGACAACAAAAAACCTGAAGGAACCAAAACAAAAGGGCTCTTTTTTAGGAGTCACCACTTAACAAAAGTTCATGACCAACAGCAATGATTTACATACACAAAGTAATTTGTGTTTGTTGAGGATAGCTTGGCTTACAGCCAAATGTACAATTCAATTGAAGCTCTAGCAAGAATGTTTTTTGGCAGAAATATTTGTCTACAAGCCAAAGCCCCCTATCTTGTAGAGGTTTCACTGGTTCCCCGTTTAATTTGGTGCAAAAATCAATGGGTCATGGGTGAATAAATGGCAGTTCTGTTTTGGCAAATTGGCAAATTCTGTGTTGTTCTTAAATGAGGAGCATCCAATTCAGTCCTGTGAAATAAGCACCAAGCTAAGCACCAAGCTAGAATGTTTTCTCGGTGATCGGTGTGTAGTAATTTATTTTTTTATTTTTTGGTAGAGAAAGGAGCATTATGATCAGGAGTCCAATGTACCACGAAAAGCTGCTCTGATGAGTAAAGGTTTGCTTTCTATGAATTTTTAATATAATGCAAGTACAAGTTAATTGCGGTTCAAATTTTCCTTGGTTTGAAAATTTTGAAACCAATGATTTTTGTTTTCCTTTAATAACTAAAGGAATCTGAGACATTAAAAGAGAAATTAAAGCTTAAAAACATTAGAAGTTTGCACCACAACAGATACACATCCAATGCAATGACACCCCAATTTAACAAAGTAAGAGCAACTCCATGCTTCTTTAGCGCTATCCACAGCTCAATAAATTAACAGCTAAAAGCGCGAACCAATTCTTTCATAACATGGCGACAGTATTTTGAGCGCTAGAACATTTTTATTTCTGATTGACTACAAAGTTTTCACAATGCACAGGGAAAATACTCAAGAAAATGTAGACAAACAAAGTCAACATCTTAGCTTGGCAGAAGTCACAATTGCTCAAAGCAAAGTTTGGATTGTTCAGAATAATTTTCACATTACCAAAACTTAAAATGAACTTGAACAAAATTTGACAGAAATTTTGCAGCTAAATTGAAACTGCACACGCCATGCATATAAGCAGGGCCATCTGTATATAGGGATTTCGTCCATGATAGCTCAATAGGAATTAGGTAGGACTAGCGCATATGCTGTTATAAAACAACCAATCACATTCAAAGTGCGCGCGCTTGCTTTTTTGTTTTTGGCGCCTAAATTGCCGGTAGGAGGCGCGGTGGCATTAGAATGTGTATTTTAATGCATATTTTCCCTTTCTCTCATAACTTGGCTATTCTTTTTTCGGAAATTAAATTTTTATGATTAATTGGTAATAGGACTTCGTGTCATCCAATTCGGTCTGTAATCATACTCGTGATACACAAATCGGACTCCGGCTACGCGGTTGTCCGATTTGGTTATCAGTCGTATGATTACAGACCAAATTGGACTCCACTTAGTCCTATTACCATTACTTATTGAACTTGCATATTGATAATATTACTAATATTATTCATAATAAAATTACAGTTGATTTATATTATTACACCTCAAGTTTTTTTTTTCAGAATTTCAAGCACAATATAACATATAGTATGGAATGAAAAGCATTCTGTAGTTCTGCATAACATGTATAGTGGCCTCGAACAAAATCAATTTTGGGTGCTAAAAATTCATACGTATCAGAATGCACCTCAATGCACACAGATTTTTAAGATTTTCCAGGGTAGCACTTCATTTCCCCCAACCTCCCATGTATGGAGGAGGAGGTAACCTACTCTGTCACACTTCCCCACATGGCCACCTTTGCCTAACCCAATAGTTCTCTGCCTACTTTACGATTTCCTCCTGCTAATTTATCTCAATTTGAAAACCATGAGATGTGCATAGTAAACAACCATGGTGGTTCAGAAATTCGTCAACTTTAAGGCCTCTGGAGTCCAATGTACAACCCAGATTTTATTGCTTTTCTACTGTAAATGAACGTGAACACATGCGTGATTGATCAATGCTTGTCTTGTATCTTGCTTTCCGGGGTAGTCAGCAGTGCTGTCAGTTCGTTTGTGCTTTCGCACTTTTGTCTGTCCCCTCTAGAGCCCCCCCTCCCAATACCCTGGGAATTCCAATCGTAAGTACCACCATGCCTTTGGATTTCCAGTTCAAAGGACCACCCTTGCCCTCAGAATTCCAAAAAGCCACCTGTGGTATAGGAATGGATATTTTCTGGAATCATCCATTGTATAAATTTTCATGGATAATAATATACATGAAAAAATTACTCAACTTTGATTGGCTGAGAGCAGTGCAGTTTTTCCTTAACACAGTGCAGAAAAGAGGTAATTGAATGCAAAAAAGGTAATAAAGCAAGCATTTTGATTGGTCAATGAACAAAGAAGTTCACAGATAGCCAATCAAATCTTTTGTTTTCAAATCAAGCGCGCGTCCTGGATGGCGCAATTATGGCGCAATTTTTTGATAATTAAAAAGTGTCTTTCACTACTTAGGCTTTGTGTAGCTTTAGATTATTCAAACTCGAAACTGAAGGACAAACAATACAAACGGAAAAGCTCACCAAAAAGTTGCAAATTCACAATCATAATTCGCGCTAAATCCGGGTTAGCTTAACCGGGCTTTGAACAACCAGGCCCCGAGGTTTAGCACGCGCACAAAACTGAGAAGAGAGTTCAGAGTCCGTAAAGTTCAAAACATCCTTCACGCAAATTTTTTCATGTATATTATTAATAGGTAATCATACGGTTTTTCTCGTTCAATTTGGAATTAATTTGCACTTGTGAGTTTTTCAAAAAGCGAAATTGCACTCGCCGAAGCCGCTTGTGCAATTTCAGCTTTTTGAAAAACTCACTCGTGCAAATTAATTCCAAATTGAACTCGAAACCGTATGATTACCTGTACAAAATGCACTGAGTATTGAGTTAAATAAATGTACAATGTACTTTTATCTCTTTAGTGTTTGGAAAAAATTGGTGCAAAAAAAGTTATGGACACGAGAGTGACATTAGTGAGGATGTACATGTAAGTTAAAAATATTTGTTCAAGTTTTATTGCATACTAGTGTGATCAAATACTAGAGTGGTGAAATTGGGTACAGTTGTTACCACCACCTCCTTTCCTTTTTGGAGATCAGAATTTGATTAGTAACTAAAGTGAAGTCTCTTTCTCTGACAGAGTAAGAAGCACCAGCAGGCCAGTGCAGCCAGTGCTTTAACAGGTGATCCAAAATATCAAATACACACTGATTAAATTCTCTGAAATTGTGCATAAATAAAAATATGCTTATCAATTTTTATTTACAGATGAAATAGTGTTTGATTCAGATGATGACAATACAGACATGGATATAAGTGCATTAGTATCTAAAGCGCTGGTAAGCACCATTAGATTTGTATGTACTGTTTAAAAACAAGCAGTATTCAGCTTTTTTATCCGGTTTAAAACTCAGGTGAAGCCTCGAGTTTTAAACCTGATAAAACAGAAAGGAAAGGAAGCTTTATTAACTGCAAATAACATTTTGGACAGTTTGCTAGCAATTTGCCTCCACGGTAGTCAAAACAAGAATTAGTAGCTACAAACTGCTAGATTTCTAAGAGTCAATGGCAGGGTTAAACGTTGATCAAGTTTAACTTTCTGCAATCATCACTACCAACAAAACTATCTTGAATTAGCTAGAGCAGTTTTCAATCAAGTGTACAAGTTGAAAGTAATTTTGTGATTCATCATTATCTTCATCATCACCATCATCATTTAGTAACATATGGACCTACAATAAATTATTATGTATTGCGATTGGCTAAAAAAAGCTCAGATCACTTTCACAACCAATAAAACCTAACCCAAAAACCAATCATGACTTGGCCTGCGCTACGTGTATTTGCTTTGAGTTCTGCAAGGTTCGTTACATTGGCTGGCATGTCTTCCCTTCTGTGATTTTGGTTTTATTTAAGATGCTCAAGATTATTTAAAACATGCCAGTATGCTTTTCTTTGCCCACTGGGGAATGTAAAGTTCACTGATTACCATAGTTTAGTAATCTTAGCTTGCACTTCTTGGTAGGAGTTAAACCCAGTCTGGGAGAAGAAATGGGTCCATGCTATAATTTGGCTTTAAAGATTGTGATTTAAGTAGGCTAGGTTACATCATTTTTGTTGTGGAATAAATCACCCTCTCTGCATTGGTAACTGCTTCAGAGGCTTTATTCTAGTCTGGGAGACTAGCAGATGTAGGGATACCATTGGTCTCCTGGGAACCTCTGTAGTTCAGCATACGCTAGGGGACTTGTCCCTTAGTGTAAACCACCCATTTTCATCAAAAAATATTTTTCTGACAAGGTTTGTCCCTGCAACTTGTTACACAAATTCAAACTGCTTTGAATTCATGGAGCAAGTCACAGCGACTCCAAAGTTTGTTTGTCTCCTTGTGTTTGTCGACCTTAAAGCCGGGCATATCTAATCAATATATTCAATACTAAATGACAATTGATCATAATCGATACTAATGCACCTATCAATCTCAAGCTGACGGGGGCAGGGTGGGGGGGGGGCATAGGGCGGGATTTTGACATTTTCCAAAAAGTTGTTGTAAAATTCCCTACCCCCAGGCAAAAATTCGAGGTCAAATATAAATGAAATTCCCCATCCGGGAAATGATTTGAAGCGATTAGCTAAGAAACTAGCTAAAATTACTAGCATGTGTGTGATAGAGAGTGGCTAAATCTATACATTAGTTTTTTTGAAATGCAGCATTTATACGTAAACAACAACAAAAGCTGTATACAGCATACAAAACTGATCTAAAGTTTTAATAACGGCACAGTTGGTTCTTGCAATTATTTTTCCAAATTTAACATGTTCACAAACTGAAACGATGTACAAATGTAATTCTGCATACCATTTAACTAGTGCAATGAAGGTGATCACATATTAAATCCTCATCCATATGAATAACATGAACTACCTAGCTACCAGGGTAACTCTACAATGTAGCTGCCTTTCAAACATGTCAAAGAAAAAAGGAGGAAATGTGCGAATGCTAGGGTAACCCGCTTGCTAGGGTAACCCTCTCTCCTTGTAAACAGGCCCTTAGAAAATTGTGTTGTGTTTGAAGGTAGATATAAACAGTTTTCCTGCGAAAATTTAATCATCAAGTATTTTACAAGAGAGAGTTCATAGCAAAGTGGAGGACACTAAGTGCATGACCCTCGTCTCCCAGAGGAGAGAAGTCATGTTTTAATATGCAATACTTGGGACACAGTGGAACAGGCTTTTAGCCAGAATTTAAAAAGTGCCCAACCATAATTGTGCTATAGGACCTACTCAAATGAGCAACTTATAAGGCAGCATATGAAAAATAAAACAATTCAGTAAAAAGAGACCGTCCACAGGACGCCTAGACACTGTGGAACTTCATGGCAGGTTATTAAGGTTGACTTTTGTTTTATTTTTGCCATGTACATGTATGTCCTGGGAGTAGAGGCATTTGATTGCCTAGTATAATTCAAATATCCCTACCCCCGGGACACCAAGATAGTTAAAATACCCTACCCCCAGGCCAAAGCGATCGATCAAATCCCCGCCCTATGCCCCGCCTCCCCCGCCGGCTTGACATTGATAGGTGCATAATTAATCAATTAATATTGCAAATTGATAGAAATTGATTGGCCTTTTTCTTGTGATTATGGATTAGTTACCAATTTCAGTAATAACTTTAGAGTTGGAATCGATGACGATCATGTTGCCATAACAAATGACTTACACGGTTTTATTCTTCAAAGTTGAGTGAAAGGCAAGCTGAAGAGTTTTCACCACTTTTTGCTTCAGGAGATTGGATTATTCTACAACTCACATTCTTGATAATGCATCTTGGCCGGGGTATTCTGCAATCCCTTGATCGACTCTCGACTATTATCGATTAGCTTTCCGATGATCGATTTTGATCGATTAGATACGTCCTGCTTAACTCGAATTCCCATCCCGACCTCGCGAGGAAAAGTGCGAGTCTTGTATTTCTAGTTTTATGGAAAACTACAATTATTTAGCTTTCTATTGACATAAAGTTCGGTAGAGCTTCTGGCGCGCGCACGCCTTTTTCCCGAAGGACGCTCGGTAGTCTCGGTAAGGTGGGAAGTTTGCTGAGAACCTTCGCGCTACACACCTTTCCTAAATTGACGGGAGTATAAATACTCACCCGTGCGTCTTGCAAATTGTTCTCCTTGTCGCTGTACCTTTTTCTTCTGACATTCACTCTGGGAAGCAAACCTTTCAACAACAAAACGTAAAAAACTGTTCGCACAAAATTAGTAGTTGTCAAACGCGAGTGTGGACTGACCTCGTGTTGCATGTTACCGTCAATATTGTGGGCGCCACTTGATGATGCCACTCAAATGCTAGTGTGGCGAGTTCTCTGCGTATTATCTATTTCTCAATTTCCAGAAACACAAAACAATAAGGCGATAAACAAATCATTTCCCCGTAACACAGTACAATACTTGTAACCTTCGGAAACGAGGAAAAAATCACAGACGTGCACTCGTCACCTGACTGAAGGCGTGGTAACAAAAATTTTGTTGCGCATCACTGCGCATCATTCGTTACGTGACTGTAACCTGGTCCCCAAGGTCTTCTCCGCTTTCAAGATGGCGGGGCGCTGCAATCTTGAAAAGTCTGGGGACGAGGTTGACATGGGCTCCTAAGCTGTAAATCAAAGGCTCTCTGAGCAGCTCATGGATGAATAGCCCAATGCCAAGTTTACTTTTGCCACTGTGGCAAAACGAGTCTTTGAGCGAAACTATTGGTATGAAAATATGTGTCACCTGCGCGGTCATTCGCATGAAAATCAAGTAATTTTCATGGGAAACTTTTGGCACAAGCACTCGTTCTGCAAATAGAAACTCAGACGGTGGAAGTCAAAGTCTACATTTGTGTCAAGCGGCCCATCAGGCCAGCACTGATAAAAAATAATCTAACAAAAAAACAATTTACCATCTTCTCGTGGTCTGTTTACAATGTCCGATTAAAAGCTTTAGATATCAAGAGGGTCGTACAGGGAAGTCTTTGGCACGGTTCACGAACCTAAAATACAGAGGATCACGGTTCACGGATAAAAAAATTTCGATTTCCCGAATAACGAAAATAAGAAAGTAAGGACCTGTTCTTACATTAAAAACAGTGTTTGTAGGAAGCAAAATCGCGAATGGCTAAATCAAGGCTCCGTACAATATGGCATATTGCATGGGTAAGGCACTCGCGATAGACCACTGTAACTATTCGGAGAACTTGTGTCTCAAAATCACGTAGAGTTGTGTAGTAAAATCACGAATATCGGTTAATATTTCAGGTTCTTCACGCATCACGCAAAACCTTCAGGTCACGAATCAAGAAGAACAAGAACCGCAGTATGCGGTTGAAAACCGCGCTTTAAAAAACGCGGTTACTTACACTGTCTGCGAAACGTGACTCTCTTGCGCTTCAGCAAATATACGAAAAAAAGTATCTGATTACATTCTTTGCATAGCGTGAGTTTAGCGTGACTTGTAATCGGAGAATTTTGTTTACGTCTAATGAAAAAACACCTTGACCTTTCAATATAAATTTACGCATGGTTTTTGACGAGCGCTATGCTTCTTGTCTTTCCATGTCCATTTGTTACAGCTACTGCTGCTTAGCTTGACAAATTTCAAGAGTTGAACCAAAAACCATCTTCGTGCCGCATTAGCCGCCATATGTACGAACTCCATGTTGTCGGACAAAAAATTCGTCTTTCTAGTACCCCGCTAAAACCTGCTGAACCTACACCACGAAGTGCCTAGGAAAAGAACCATACTAAGCAGGGGAGGGTTGGGAGAAACGATTTAATCCGGTTTAATGAATAAATTAATCAGAATCGAGTGAGTGAGTGAGTGAGTGAGTGAGTGAGTGAGTGAGTGATCGAGTGCCATCCGACTGCCTCCTAAGCTCATGGATGTTACGTAACATCCATGAGCAAAAAGGCGGTGTTGTGTTACAAATACGCGATTTATAACGTTTTGTGTGGGAATGTGAAGGTTTTGTTTCAGATGGTATCAATTCAAATGCTTTGTGAATGAAATATACTGTGTTGCATTTCCCCATTGTTTTCCCGCTTCTCACGCTGCTTTAAAAACGACTCAGGTACGCTAGCTACCAGCGTTGCTTCTCGTTCCTTTCGCAGTGCCGGGGAATTCCAGCAACGCTAGCTTGCCTGTACCAACTTAAATTGCAAAACGGCCTGAGAAGCGAGAAAAAAAAACGAATGATATACAACGAAAATAAGGAAGCGAGGCTGATACTACGAGAAAACGACGTAAGACAGAGTCCAGAAGTGTTGCGACTTGGTTGGGTCTCGTCAGCAGAAAAATACAGGACAGTTGCCTGCAATGCCCTGAGGTGGGCTGAAATTCAGCGCCTGACTATATAAACAATAGCCTCCATTTGACGCGAAAATATGACAGATATTTGTCCGCGAACATTATCTGTTTAATTAGAGAAGTAAACAGTTTTCCCGGAACGTAGTTCGAGGAAAAGTGCGAGCTTCTAGGAACAGATAATGTCCAAGGAAAAATATGCAAGCATATTTTTACGCCAAATAGGCGGTATTGTGTCCTTCAAATATTTTTCGCAGCGCGCGTAGTTTTGGCAATTGAGGAACATCACTCGGACATCATTATATATGTGTCTATTATTCATTGTGGTGCACGTAAGATAGGCCAGATGAAGACTAGAAGCTACTAGAAGTATAGCAGTCGAAAACGTTGCAATCAACATCTGTAAGGCTCCATCGTGAGACAAATGAGTAAAACTTCATCTCTCCTTTCACTTGAATATTTCCCAATATTAGCTGGGAATTATGTAGTCACTTCACGCGTTTAGATCGAAAATATTTAATGGATTGCAAGATTCATTATAATCCATCAAAGATTTCCCTCACTTTCCATATCGAGACAACCACCGTCGAGCATGAAAGAAGCTGAATCTCTTTTAATTTTTGAAACAATGATTACGGATTTTTTTAGTGATAGCTCTTAGAATTTTTAATATTGTATATATGTATTTTTTACTATATTTGATTTAATGTTTTTAGGACTTTTAGATTTATTTTATTTATTTATAGTTGTCCAAGGCACCCCTTGATAACAGAGTCAGCTGACGGGTTTTCCCTGGTTAAATATGTTTATATTATTATTATTATTATTATTATTATTATTATTATTATTATTATTATATTATTATTATTATTATTATTATTATTATTATTATTATTATTATTACAACGACACGATATTTCGGGTTTGGCTGAAAAGACCTTGGGGCGGAGACGGGTTAAAGATCGTCATGTAAACGGTTAGTTGCACTTTGTAATGAGAAAAAGAAAAGTTCACTCGGTAGGGTTAAGGTGGGACTTGACCTAAAATTCTTAAAGTTTTGTTTTTCACGGAATTTGATTCTTAAGGTATTGAATTTTTATTTTGACAATTCCTGACGATTTAAAGCTCGTTCTCTCAAAACGAGTTATTTTCGCCTTTGACAAAAGATATTTTGAGAAGATTTTGTCCAATTGAACTGGCATTTTCAGGATCTGTAGTTCTGAGTAAGTTCTGTGGGATAGGCATAGAACTTTTCCATCCATTGCATTTTGTCGAAGTTATGCATTGAAACGTATGCTGGATTTTCTGTATCAGATTTGAATGGTCACCATTTGTTGTGTTTTCAACTTTTCAAAAATCTCTATGCTTATCACAGCAAGCTATTTGTCTCCTTTAATAAAATGTAAAAATGATTCCTTTTGATCAGTTCTTGTAGGAGTTATCTTTTTTCAAGTAAGCCCTGGCATTCCCCAGCTGGTGGCAGATTTAATCAAACGGTTTCAGGCTACAATACAATTATAGGGTACAAAAATATTTTTTCATAATCTTTGGTCATTATGCGTTCTAAAAATGTATAATTTGCCATGGTTTAGAATTAAATCTTAGCCACGAAAAAAGTTTGAAAAAATGGTAACTCGAGGTAGGGTTGTCCCGGTACCTGAGAGTATATAGACGGGCCCTAACGTGCACCAAGTCAGTTGCAACAATAAATGTCAACTTCTGATTTCTTTAATTTGTCCGGAGGAAACAGTCAAGCAGTAAAACAGTAGTACAATACCAGAACTGAGAAATCATCTGCAAAGTAAAGTTCCCTGTACATTGCATCCATAATAATCAATCATCCCTATTTTGTTCTCTTGTTCGTTCTCAGAACAGAACAAAGCACACCCGAAGTTGCAAGCAAGATATTGACTATTGCCTCATTGACGAGGATGACCGACCCGTTGACACTGATGACGAGTCAATGTCATCATATGATCCCAGTGAAGATGAAGAGGATGACGATGACGATGACTATGATGAAGATGAAGATGAAAATGTAATAAATGTTAACTCTTACAGATGATTCAACAATATACTCGAACTTCCAAGGGGGTCAGCCGGGTTGGTGTTTGTTAATCAATATTCAAGATTTTGACAAGTCAATCAGCAAATTTGAGTTGAGCGAAAGGAAAATAAGATTAGTTTGAGTTAGCGGGGAGTTTGAGGCAGTTTCGAATCAACCGAGTTCGAGTCAGCCAATAGAAAAGGACTGTAAAAATGGGGTTAAAACGAGGTTATTTGAGTTCGTGGGGAGTTCGAGTTGTAAAATTACAACCGTGGTAGTAATTTTCGTGACCATTTTTTACAATTTAAGCAAATAAAGAAACCCTTAAAAATCTTGGGGCTTAACAAGTGAGCAATGAAGCTATACATTGGAAGGTCAATTTTGAGTCGTTACTTATTTTCATTTTTTAATTCCCGCTAAAGAATTGATATGAGTATAGAATCCCTTTACTTTTAGGAACTAATGTCCCTTCATCCCTGATGAAATTTCACGAAGCTGTTAACGTCTGGACAAAAACTTTTTTCCGATTAAGGCGGGGGTACACGTGAAGGCTGTTTTGACGTCGCTTAACACGGCCTTTCTGCCAATATCTCAGTCACGTTTCAAGCGACACTAAATCTCTCTGCTCATTTCATTAACCACTGTTTGGCGGTTTTGTGTAAACTTGTGGGTGATTTTTGGGCATTTTGGGAAAGAGATATTTTTTCTCAACGGATAGGTTAAATTGAGGAAACTATGAAATGTTGAAGATTTGATGGATTTGGAAAATTGAAATTTGAAGTGAAGAATTAGTAAACGGATGCCAAACAGTCCCCTACCAACCTGGGGTTCTCTTCCGGCGGGGGTCAACTGTCTGGTAGTGTTTCCAACCCATCTTAATCCTAACAATTTCCTTTTAATATTACACCTTCACTTTCTGTAATAGCGAACCTTGAGCACCCATCAAATATTTTAAATCAGTTGTGCTGTTGTTTTATATACAACAGGGAGAAAAGAATCCGTCCGGCGAACCAGCCCCGAGACAAGCAGTGACAAAAGGTTCAACTTCTCCCTTCACTGATTATGTAGTAACTATTTAAACTCCTATTCTCCTCTCTCTTTTTCACCAGAATATGGCATTGATTCTCTCGACTCAAGCATGTTAAGGCATGGCTCGCGCCTAACAATTTGCACAAAATCTGAAAATAGCCATAACTTTTCAGCGATCTTAACACCAAAACACTTTCAAACTTCAACAATATAAAGCATAACGACGTTAAACGTATTTTTGGTTTTCAGTGTTAATTAGTTGGGTCACGTTATAAATTTGTTACGCTTCGGCAACACATCAGCTCGTTTGGTCCTAACTCGTCATAAAAAGCACGAATAGGTATAACAAGTGGAATATTGAATGGAGTGTTTATCTTTTCATTGTTTCAGCAGCAAGAGGACAATCCCAAACAGAGAATAATGATTTTGACGTGGATGGAAGTGTAAGTTTGAAAAAGACCAGCGAAGAATTCATGCGTTTCGTGCTTTTTGCAATCCGTGAGAAGTTCTCTATTTATGTTCTCGTTTTGATGTATATTCTTGCGTATTCTCATTTCTCTTTAGACGCGAACAAAATGCCCTCGTAGTACTGCTGATGACTGCCTTTCGTCAGTGTATGTCGGTGGCGATGAAGTTCACTCCGCTGAAACTGTAAGTCTTGTTTCCTCAGTTCTGATTGAAAAAAAGTACAAGAACGTAAGCGATCTGTAAAATGTAGTAGATCAGTAGAAACTTGTTCTCGTGTTCACCTAGAATACTGCTATCCAAAGTTGAATACGATTAATGATCAAAGTGACTCAAAATAGTTTGTTTTACCAAAGTCATAATAAGCTTAATGCTGACAATTTATCCTCCCAAAATATAAATCTTTACACAACGCGGCTCTTCCAGGACAAGGTTGCTAACAATTTGCATTTTCTTTAAAGGTTGATCATGAGGAGCAAGCGGTACAGGCTGGGAGCTCGAGTGTATCAGACACATCAAAAAATCCTGTGACTAAAAAAGGTACGTTTGTATATAGACAGCAATTCATATGTCAGTAAATCTGGTTATCTTTTCTGAGAGTTGTATTGAGGGAGGGGGCTAATAGGGGATTAACGGTATTGGCCATTTCCGGGTTCCCTTTTACCTCTGTTTCAAAGCGAGTCTAAGTGCGAATATGAAAATGAGTTCCGTCTACAATCAAACTTATTTTAATTTGAATGGTTTCGCACTTAGACTCGTCTTGAAACAGAGGCACAAGGGAACTCGGAAATGGCCTATTTTAATGGCTCTTTCATTTGCTCTAATTTTTAATTAACCTAACTGATTTTAATACTCGACTCCTGTCTCCATTTGAACTTCGGAACGGTTAGCTAGAACTCACCGTTAAATCCAGTTTCTTTTAAATTTAACACTCTAACTTTAACTTTTTCACTCATTTATTTTTGGCTTACTCGAATTCGGTTAACTACATCGAATTCTTGTAGTATAATATCATTCAGAATAAGTCATATCAGAAGCCCATCACTTGGAACGTGCCCTTAATTCTGTCACGACATTTTCACAGAACGATCTATTTTTAGTTTGAATTTACCGTGAATTCAGACCCCGCATGAACCTTAGTGACCAATCACAAGCACGGACTTAATTTTTAACTGACGTCATCATTGGTGAGTGAGGTAAGCCGTATTTTTGCTAACCGATGCGCTGTCATGTTGACCGGAACTGACCTATTTCGCGGGAAAAGAAGCTAAAAATAGACTGGTCTGTACTTAGTATTGGAGTTGCACGCTCCTAGCGATGGGATCCTAGTCATATAGAATGCTGCTGGTTCATAATTCACACAAATTCTTTATTTGTAGTGATATCATCCAAAATCACAATTAGAGACTCCGCCTCTAAAATCCACATGTGCATGTTTTGTGGAGAAAAGCAGTTAAAGCTCTCCAGACACCTGCGGAGACGACACAAAGACGAGGCGATTGTGGCAGAGGCGATGGCTCTCAAAGATGGATCAAAGGCGTTTGAGAGGATACGTCTCAAAGGGGACTATCACCACAATTGTAACGTTTTGGCCCTCGGCGAGGGAGAGATAATCGTGGTACGGAACCCTGCCGGCAAACACCCGTCCGATGTCTCGTCATTTTTACCATGTCCAGATTGCCTGGGTTTCTTTAAGGGGGACGAGCTTTGGCGTCACATCAAGCGCTGTCAGCACAAAACGTCAGAGTCTAAGAAATGGACTAAAGTGCAGCTTGAAGCCAAGCTTCTGCTTCCCCCTGGTTCAATCTCAACGGCAGATGTAGATAAAGAACTGTTCACGAGTGTTCTATCCGCAATGAAAAACGACAGCATATCCTCTGTGGCCAGGCACGACGAAGTAATTCTCCAGTTTGGAGCCGCAATCCTGGAAAAAGTTGGCAGAAAAAACGCCAATTACGTTTCACAAAGGATGCGCCAGCTGGCTAGGCTTCTCGTAATACTCCGGGCGAGAAGCCATGAGAAGGAGGCAGCATTGAAAAGTTACATCGATACGTCAAAGTTCGATGACTTGATTGAAGCTGTCAAAGAGTTGTGCGGATTCAACCAGGAATCCCGATTGGATATCGGGATTCCTTCTCTAGCCCTTAAGCTTGGGCACAGCATCAAGCGCTGTGCCCAAGTCGTCAAGTGTTCTGCCCTGCGGAGCAAAGACGAGAATGTCATCAAGAAGGCAAAGCGTTTCATTGACCTTTTTGAAAGCGAGTGGGCCATTAAAATCAGCTCACGGTCCCTCGCTTCATTAGGGTCAAAAAAACAAAACAAAGTAGACTATCTTCCCCTTGCAGAAGATCTCACCAGACTAAAGAATCATCTAGATTCCAAGATGGAGACGTTGTCATCCGCCTTGACAGCAGAAGGGTCTGTTAACGTCGAACAGTGGGCCAACCTCGCAAAGACGACGTTGACGAGGATCATAATCTTCAATAAGAGGAGATCTGGCGAGACTGCTACTCTGCAAATAACACAGTTCTTAAATCGCCCGGACTGGAGCTGCTGTAGCAGCGATATGAAGAAGTCCTTGTCGCCTTTAGAAAGGCGACTATGCGAAAGGTAACAAAAGTTCGATCATAACCGAAATCAGCACAATAAATCGGAACACAAGAAAGTTGAATGAATGCTGAAAGAAAAAAGAAACCTGTGCAAAATTCTGTCAATATATGTAAGAAAATAAAATGAAGGTCGTCAAATAAAGGATACTAATGGATCCTTTAATTTTTTGGTATTTAGAGAGAGAATAAACAATTATATGCAAACATATTACAGCATACTTTTGTTCCAGTTTTGTCCACTCATTTCGCTTCGGCATACTTCACTGCTATTTTACTCCTATATTTCGCAAACGAACTCCCGATTTCTCAAAGCACTTTTGGTTTCCCTTTGATCGAAGGTTCGAGAAATCGGGATACCACTGTATTAACATTATTAAACTAACATTGTTTACTGAACATTAAATCTTCAGGCTCGATCTTATTGAAATCACAGGCAAGAGAAACCGAAAGGTGCCGATCCTTTTAACTCCAGAAACAAAGTCGGCAATTGAGGTTTTGATAAAAACACGGCCGGAGAGCATTCCAAAAGACAACAACTTTGTCTTTGCACGCGCGACCAAGGGGTCTATGGACCACCTTAGAGGCTGGGACTGCGTGTCGAGTAACGTTAAAGAAATCGAGGGGTCACTTCGCCAGCCGAAGTCTATCACCAGCACCAAGTTGCGAAAATACATCGCAACAGTCTCACAGACAGCAGCACTAAGTGAGGTCGACATCGATTGGCTGGCGCGCCATCTTGGGCACGATGTGCGCATACACCGCGAGTTCTATCGCCTCCACCACTCCACCACAGAACTGGCAAAAGTCAGTAAGCTGTTACTCGCCGTTGATTCAGGCAACCTCGAACAAATAGTTGGAAGAAACCTGGGCGACATGTCAGTGGAAGGTACTTGAACACAAAGTTTATTCGTTGTTAACGTTGTCAAACAGTTTGCTCTGTACATAAATCTAACAAAAAAGCTTACAGGGTGAAAAGGCGTCTCTGCTAAGGTCAATATTGTCTTTTTAATTTGCTAAGAAATAAGGAACGAAAACTACGGAAACACAGGGTCTCAAATAACATTGACTATTTGCATATTTGATTCAACAAATTGTTAAAACAAACTGAATGTTCTAATTTACAGATATCCCGGACATTGCAGACACTGGGAATGAGTCAGAAGGTGAGTCAGGTCTTGCACGTAAACATTATTTTTCAAGCATCTGAGCGGGCCGGAATCCTAATCCTCGCATTTGATTGGCTAATCACGCGCACGTGACCGGTCCAGCTTTTTACGATACGATACTTTTTCTACTTACGATACTTTTTATGATACGGATTTTTTCCCCGGCCCGCTGTACCGATTAAGACTCATTAAAAATTTTAATGTTACAAAGTTTGTTGTAGACATCCCCGCGTAGTGAAAAATATGTTACCAAAATAACAACTGTTAAGGAAAATGGATTCGGATGAGAGAGGACACAGTGAAAGCGAATTTTACTATCCTCAGGAAGAATCTTTGAACCAAACGACGCCCACAAATCGTGACGAAGTTGAACAAGACAGGCACTTAAACAACATCATGACATTCAAGAAAAAATGTTATTTACCGGGTTTCAAAAATTGTAACGGTCACCTTTGAAAATGTATGTTGACTAGCATACGAAGCGTCAAGTTCTATACAAAAATTCGTTGGAATACAATGTTTATCACCGCTGTTTGTGTTATTTTCTTAACATATATTTATTTGCATTATCACCGTGAACGTCATTGTAACTATATAAAAAATTAAACAGCCAGGTTTTAAAAGCCGTAGTATAAAGTGCGACAGTAACTAAATGCGGATTCAAGATGGCGGTTACACGTGCTCTCTCTGGTCTCCTCCATTTAGCGTTATTGCTCCTTTTCGTCTTCCCTCTTGGTTTCTTT
>OZ026599.1:4974129-4999129 GCA_964020085.1 Micromussa lordhowensis
TATCGAAATTGGTCTATTGGGTATGAGTTTTAGAAGAAGCTCCTTTTTCATCATTATCGACAAGACCATCATCAAAAGCCATTCATAAATTATGTTTAGGGCAACTGTGCCAGCCCTAGTGGGAGGCTCGGTGGCCTCGTGGTTTGTGCGCTCGACTCCGGCGCGAGCGCTCCGGGTTCGAGCCTTGGCCGGGGACATTGTGTTGTGTTCTTGGGTAGGACACTTTACTCTCACGGTGCCTCTCTCCACCCAGGTGTATAAATGGGTACCGGCGAATTTAATGCTGGGGGTAACCCTGCGATAGACTAGCATCCCATCCAGGGGGGAGTAGAAATATCCCTAGTCGCTTCATGCTACTGGAACCGGGATAAGCTCCAGCCTGATGAGCCACTAGGCCCGTATGCAGACTTTACCAACTGTGCCAGCCGCAACGGTCAGAAATAGGTTGCTGAATTTCTAAATAGGGTAGAAAAAATCGCAGATTTTGGTCATAAATAGGGTAAGGGTTTTGGGAACCGGGCCGCACACCCCCACCCAAGGGGTTAACCCTTATTTCACGGGTCGTTCCCTGTATTACCGTCCCCCTTCAACCCTCCCCCTTTCAGGCATAAAAACATAAATAAGTTCCCTCCCTCTGCTAGAGAGGATGGTTACGTTTAAAAATTCACCATTTATGAGAGACTACTGATTTGGCTAACATAGAGAGATTCGTCACCTTTGATGTATAAATCTAGGTTGGTTTTGATTTACGATATCAATTGTCGTTAATCTAGTTAAGTTAGTTCTGGAAAACATCAAAAACTGGAAAGCTCACTTCAACTTCATTTCGCTTTTCTTTGCAGATTCGTTTCCAGATGATGGTAAGAAATTAATTAATTGAATACAGGAGCAATGTCCCGCTATTCTCTTATCACGTTATGAAGCACAAAAATGAAGACAATGTTTCAAGGTTACTTTTAAAGAAGAGCTATTCATTTGCTTAAATCTGATTGGACTTATTCCCATCGTTGACCTATTGTGCCACAAATTTGACAGCAACATGTTGACCAATCATTGGGCAGTTCTTTGATACCATGATTTTGGCATCAATCGATATGGAGTGGTTATAATGACCCATCAAAGTCTACGTCTTGGAAAGTGGTCGATACTGTTTCGAGCCACCTTAAATGAAAGCAGTCTGATGGGAAATATGCTGCCATTGCTACTCTATTATTATCAGGTAGTTGTGTAGAGTAAGAAATAGGAATTTCCTAAGTTAAAACAGGTGCCAATTCCAAAAAGCCTAGCTATTTTAAGGCAAAAGTATAGATCAATTGTTATGAACAGAAAAAATTAAACCTAGAACAGTTTCACTTACAATTTGACCATGTTTATTTTCAGGTCCTCAAAGAGAGAAAGTGGCAAAAACTGTACCGCAGAGTCCCAAAAGTGAGTTGTTAAAAGCAGACAAGAAAGTATTCGATATTTATACAAAAAGTTCACTGGAGAGAAAATAGTTCGCCAAAAGCTAACTTTCTTGAGGTTGTGTAGAGTAAGAAATAGGAATTTCCTAAGTTAAAACAGGTGCCAAGTCCAAAAAGCCTAGCTATTTTAAGGCAAAAGTATAGATCAATTGTTATGAACAGAAAAAAATTAAACCTAGAACAGTTTCACTTAAAATTTGACCATGTTTATTTTCAGGTCCTCAAAGAAAGAAAGCGGCAAAAACTGTACCGCAGAGTCCCAAAAGTGAGTTGTTAAAAGCAGACAAGAAAGTATTCGATATTTATATAAAAAGTTCACTGGAGAGAAAATAGTTCGCCAAAAGCTAACTTTCTTGAGGTTACGTTTTAATGTTAAACCCAATAATCATGTGGAGTTAAGAAGCCAAGAAAATCGAAATTTAAATCCTATCAAACCGACAGACTTGGTACAGGTGGTTAATTACAAAACAAAACTCAGTCTCCTTTCTGGGACAAATCACGGAAGAAATGTAGACAACTATGTCGCAGAACCACCATTAAGCCAATGATGAAATTATACCACAAAAAAGCATACAGTCAAACCTGTACTAAGAGGTCACCCTCTATTAGGCAGTCACTTGTACTAACATACATACACAGATAAACTTTACTGAAACTCAGAAATTGCTTCCCTTGATAACTGTGAAGTCCATTTTAAGCGGCCCCACAGAACTGTTTCTATTGTTTTGACCTATATTAAACGTTCACTATGAACAAGGAAACGATTCAAAGACATGAATATTAATCATGGTATTAAGTAAATTGTTTCCACAAATTTCAAAATCTCTTGAAATCAATCGAGTATAGACAAACATGATTCAAGATAGTTAACAATAATCTCATTCCAATGCGACATTGAAGGTACGTCCGATTCGAATTTTAGGTATTAGCGGTCGACCTTTGGTAGCACTTTTAATACAGCTTTGACTTTAGTTTCTCATGCCAAGGTTTGAAAATCTGAAAAGTAAAATCATTGGTTTTGTGCTTTCATTTGTAGCCAGCGGAAGATGATAAGTTCGGAGTTGTCCCAGGAAAAATTCCCCGCGAGAAAAAAAGCCAAGTGGCCCTAAGCATAGACCCTTTGCATAAATGGCGCCTAAATTTGAATAACAATACTTGATACATCCATAGCCTCGGGCTCATGTTTTCAGACAAAGGATTTTTCACATGAATGTGATGCTTAGGATGTATAAGTATTGTTATTCAAATTTAGGCGCCATTTATGCAAAGGGTCTATGCAAGTGTGTAAAGCACTTCAATGAACAACAACAGAAATTATTATTCAACTCTCTAACTCTTTTCTAATTGGCCGAAAGCCTACAGTGAATTTTCGAAATCAGCGCTCATGGCGTCATAACTGCAGATTATACAATAATCATGCCAAAGTCACTCAAGGTCGCGGGTAATCATGTAATCTATGACCGCAGTGCATGATTTCTAAGGGTAATCATGACAAGTTCGCGCGCTTTTTGTTGCTTGCCGTCAGTGAAGAAACAAAAACATTTTTCTTTTCGTTCAATGTATAATAAAACAATTATTGGATGAGGTTTTTGTGATATATAACCCTTACCTCAACCTTAATTATTCTGGATATCACAAAACCTCATCCAATAATTGTTTATAATCATGACTATATAAACAAAATTCTCGTATCTGATTAGTAATCAGCAGCCCTGACTATTAGGCAGTTGCGCTTGAATGAGTTCCTTTTCCAACTGAATCTTGGATGCTGTCTTTTTCACTTTAATCATGTTTAAAGTGGAACCTACTGTTTTTTTTTTCGTATTTTGTTGTAGTTATGACTAATTGATAAAAGGACTTTGTGTTTACCTATTCACGATTAAACAAATCGGAGTCCTGCTTCCCAGTGGCACGATTTCTTTTTCACTCCGCCCTTTTACCATTACTGGGCTGGGTTGTTCAAAGCCCGGTTAAGCTAACCCAGGGTTAGCACGAATTTTGATTTTGAATTTGCAAGTTTTAGGTGAGTTTTTCTGTTTATATTGTTTATCCTTCAGTTTTGAGTTTGAATAATCTCAAACTACACAAAACATAAGCAGCGAAAGCCACTTTTATACAAGAAAAATTGATACTTCGGTTAACTTTTAATCCTGGGTTAGCATTAACCGGCTTTCGAACAACCCGGCCATCCTGGGTTAGCGTTAACCGGCTTTCGAAAAACCCGGCCCAGGGCCGGGTTGTTCGAAAGCCGGTTAAAGCTAACCCAGGATTAAAAGTTAACCGAAGCATTAATTTTTCTTGTATAAACATGTTTTTCGCATCCTGGTTTTTGTTTAGTTTGAGATTATTCAAATTCAAAAAAGAAGGCCAGACAATATAAACAGAAAACCTCTCCGAAAAGTTGCAAAACTGAAATCAAAATTCTCGCTAACCCTGGGTTAGCTTAATCAGGCTTTGAACAACCCGGCCGCATGCAGATCTATAACAATGACAACGGTAACGATACGGGTTCACATGGTCAGAATAGCATTTGCTAATCTATTCCATGCAAATCTCTTTAATGTTACCTTCAGACGAGAAAAATGACTGCACGCTTTTCTAGCCACTCTGAATCGTTTCATTATGTCACTCACACAACACCGACGCTTATTAGAAAGGGGGGCGCTAAATCATTTCATTACTGTATTTCAGGTCCTCGCCATAGCTCAGATGGACAGAAAACTTCTAAACCTGTGCCGCCAAGAAGTCGAAGTAAGTTGATATCCGGCGAAGGAATCACGAGGCAGGAAACGGGCAGACTAAAGGCCCGTTCTGGCACGAGCGATTTTTCCAGTGGTTTTTAAGCAAGACGCATCTAATTGATCAACATCGTTGAAAATTTTATTGTAACAATTGGAGTAACGATGTGAAAACTTGCACTAGAAATATTCGACCCAATTTATGTACAACTAATGCTTTATCTGTTCGCCGGTAATGAAAAAGGAAGAAAACGACCAATTTGGGTAAAATCATGGAAAGCAACAAGAGATGAAGCATTTTTTAAGGTGCTTGCGGTCTCCTCGATAAGGAACCTTCGTATTCGTAGCCTCGCCGCTTGCTTTGGTTCTGTTCTCTTAAAATCTTCGTAGTCAAACTTTTCCCATTGAGTAATTAGCATCTCTTCTTTCCCATGTGTTTTTGTTCTGAGGACACAGATAATATATAGATTTAGGTCAACCTAAAAGCGGAGCTCCTGTAGCCCGATTAGGCTTATCCAGGATAAGGTTGAATTTTGAGTTCAGTTTTGTAACTTTGCTGCAAGGTTTTCTGTGTTGTGTTTAATAATCACAAAACCTGATACATATCCCCCCCTCGGGAGAGTTTTGTCAAGTGCGCTCATTAGTATGCAAACCACGGCGATGTCGGTTGTCGTCGGCGAAATGTTTTTTTGCCCAGAAATTCGGTCTAAATCTTTCGGAGATGGAAGTCAGGACATTCCTAAGGATAAAGAAAGTAATTTGGGACCAGTTGCTGGCTTTTCAGGCAAGGGTAAGCTGTATTCAGCTGTATTTTAGTTTTGCGTGTGCAAATCCAACACGCCATGTTTTTGAATAAATTACGGCTTGAATTACAAAGTGTTTTTTTGATCGTTTGTAGCCCGCGGAGGTCATTTTTTCGTCTAAATCACTTGAGATTAGTTCGAAAAAGACTTGCCCATCCAACTTTCAGCTCTCGGACAATAATTCAGCGTTTTTTTTACCAAAACGCTGCTTGCTCTTACAGTCATGTTTTGCCGTTGCTACGGGCAACTATCTCTTCCTTTGGCTACGCAAGCGGTGGGCGATGTGCCAAAAGATAAATCTAATTTAAAAGTTTGGTTTCGTTCGATTTCGCGGAAATTTTAACATGATGTAGCTGAATTGTTAAGGAACAAATTTTGTCTTTATCGATGTGTGCTAGCTGTTAACGCGAACGAGTTATATCGCTTTGAAGTCGTATTTTTGGACAAAATTCTTTGCATAGCGAAATTTCCGGGTTTTTTCGTAATCGGGTCATATGTTTATTTTGACGGCAAAAATAGCCCTGAAAAGGTCAAACGAATGTAAATTTGTTATGTTTTGAGATGATTTTGTTTTTTTCGATATTTGCTGTATATTTTTCCCGCGAAAAATTCCACCGCGATGTCGGAAATGAGTTAATAATCACAAAACCTGATACACACAAAAAAACTGCTTCCACTGTTCCACTGTTTCCACGTAAACACGACAAACGTTACTCCTTTAGCTGACCTAGCATATTGTGTAGCCGCCTTGAGCTCCAGAAAGCCCGCGAAAAATTAAGCCTCCTTTTGGTTTAGACGTCCCCTTATGATCCCCTTATGGCCGCCATCTTGCGCGACTCCACCGTCGTCGTCGCCGTCGTGCGTACGCGCCCACGAGCAATACCGCTGTCCATGATTAACCATGAGAAAATCCATACATGGGTTTCTTTTTCCTATATGGTTATGGGGCTCCGCTTGGCGGCCCTTCGGGCCGCCGGAGCTCCGCTACTAATTTCCCCTAGGATGACCCCTGGAACATATTTTGGCAGTTTTCTGACGAAAATCGCACCAAAATCGCAGTGAAATTTGAACCGGCATGTTCAAAACATCTGCTATTTCGCGGTGACGTGGATTTCCAAAATCGTATTAAAATCGCGGGGAGTTCACACGAGTGATTTTACTGGCATGGTTCGATTGAGTTTGATTAGCGAATTGCATACAAACTGCCACTGTGTACGTACTTTTTCCAGTATTTTCTTTCAGTCGGTTTTGCCAATTCTCAGGTTTTGTAAGATCTCAAATAGGCGCCGTGACCGGACGGACTTGTTTTGAATCCTCGGCCGGCGTTTGTTCGGGCCCTGGAAAAATATATGGTACATTGTATCTTTTCCCAAGATAATCTTTAGAAGTCCCGTGCCACAGAATTGATTCTTTGCACGTGTTATTATCAGTTCTAAAAACACATTCGTTTTAAAAATATACTAATTAGTTATGTGCTTCCGTTTTCAGAACAGACAGTAGTGAAACAACCCTGGACAAACGAGGAGAAAAGAGCGGTCCTGGGCCATCTTGGGCGTTTCATAACTTCTGGTGTTGTTCCGGGGAAGGGGCCATGTGAAGATTGTATAAAGAAGAGCGAAGGGGCCCTAAGCAGTCGCTCATGGACGGCTGTGAAGTATTTCGTTAAGAACGAGGTTGAAAGACGAAAACGGCGGGTCAACAAATAATCAGTTTAAAGCGACGCCCTACAGGCAAATAAACAGACGCATAAGAATTTGATTGTTTTGGGATAAATGGTACGTAAACCAAAATGAGGTTTTCATTGGTGAGCAAACAAAAGAGATCTGACATAGCCGCTTTAAACTGATGATTTGTCGATACTAAGTAGTAATACTCCTATTTACACGACTCCTCGTTTCATTGATTGATCACATGAGCACTCAGCAGTTTGTTAGCTTTCTTATCTAACTGTTGATCTGGGTAGCGTACGAAAAATTACGCACATTTGTCGGACGTCTCTAACAAGATTGGTGCTGCAAAAGACCGTCTGTTTTCTCAGGTGATCTGATATTTACTCTTGATTCAAAAGTTATTGTCTGCATTAGGCCCTCAACAATGACCCGACATTAGTCTTCCTGTGTCTTCTTGTGATTTTGCACGAGCTGGTCCGCTCTCTAAAGGCTGGTTTTCACTAGCAACGGAGTTGTAGTCGGAGTCGTAATCAGAAGCGTTGAGCGATACACTACCTAAGTAACTAACTAGAGTTTTCGGCAACATTTCAATGTACCGGATTCAAAAACCAAAAAAAAAAAAAAAAAGAAAAAATTGCGGACTTCTAATGGGGTCCGGTCCGCGGGCATGCTTTTTTCTTTTTTCTTCCCCGGGTTACTAGTTCAAACGGTAGCCTTAGCAGTGTATTACGTGTATTTCATTTATTTGCTTTTTTGGTGCATGTCAAGCAAGTCAGACATTGGGCTACTGCTTAGCAGACATAATTGCATCCAACCTCGTTCTTAGAGACCATGGGAACGAGGCTGAATTGCCTTTATTAAGCGGGCCATACTCTATTAGACGCGGTACCCGTTTAGACTTCTCAATTAGTTAATTTCATTGCGTCGCCTAGTTAATCTTTAAGTTAACATTTTGACATAAAGATAAGCGAAGTACCTTTCGACAACCATAACCGATTTTTTTTTCCAGTAATAAGTTAATTGTTGAATGTGATGGCAAAAGACATTCAACATTATTAAATCTGATAGCCAGGCATGAACTTCCTTGAACATGCAACAATGAAATGTACGCCGTGACACGTTACGCGCTTACTTTTAGAACTGAGGCGGGCCTCTATTAAGCGGTTAATCTTTGTAAAGCGGCCAGTTGGCAATTTCCCGAGGGTGACAACTTACTTAGTAGAGGTTTGATTGTACTTGTTTTGTACTGTTAGGCCTGTTATGTGGTGCGTGTAATGACTGAGTCAGACAAGCTAGGCTGTTACATTGCTGTTATTATAAGCGGATGTTTTTTTCAATGACTACAGATAAGGGGTGTGGTTTATTGTTGTCCAAATGTTGGCTCCCGGGGATACTGCACAAAGAACTGCACAAAGTTCTATGCGGGGAGGCTCCGTCCCGCGCTCCAACCCAGAAAAGGTACCCCTTTCGTATGCCTTTAATTGAAAAAAGGTACCCCTTTCACATACTTTCTTTTTGGCCCGTATTTTGAATAAATCGCCAAAGAAGGAAGCCTTCTTGTCATTTCCATGTAGTGCCTAATAAATGAAGTGATACAGCCATAAGGTACGTCTGTTCGAAATATCTCAATTAAAGGCCCTTTAAAATAACTAAATAGAAGATTTCCCTACCCTTTCGTATACCTCAACTTGTGAAATCCATACCCTTTTATACACCTGACGCCTGGAAAAGCCTCCCCGTATAGGCTATTATAGGGAGTACCCCGTCGGGTGTTGACTATAAGGTGGTATTAAACCGTTTTTGCAGTTCGGTTTAAACGCGAGCTTTGCTTTTATGTGGGCCTCAGCCACATTGGTGTGGCTTGAATTTATGTCGCCCCAGATTTTCTTCAAGATCTTGAGTGTAGGATTAGCGCAGTGTTTGTGAATTTTAGCCCATTGATTAGGCATGTTTCCCGCTTGATAATCCGTTGGGGTTGCGTAGTACCAGGTACAGTAAGTACCATTAAATCTAACCAATGAGGTTAGAAGGCGGTTCCAAGCTCCGATATAAGCACACTTTTTCAAGCTTTTCTTCTTTCTTTCCCACCTCCTTCCCCTTTTGCCGACCAATGGATTATTGCTTCTTATTTAGTTGTTTTATTATTATAATGGCGGATTTTTGTCGCCCTAATTTTATTAATAGCTTAATCTGTTTAGTATTAGCGCTGTGTTGCGAATTTTAGCAACCGCACCTTTCACACATTTCATTGATTTCATTAAACCTGCCGCAAGCGTGGCCAGATTCATCCAACACAATTGTTTATTTTCTGGCCGGGGTTTCTCGTTCCTCCGCAAAGCACTGAGAATTAAAACAAAGTACACGCTTAATAGTTGGCCTACTTGCGTCAATATGAGTATTTGTTTCTTTTGAGGGGACCGGCAAACCAGTAGTAGGCTGCATGGGAACATGCCAGGAAATCTATCCTAACTATGGCCTGTGTGGCACACGAGGCCTTCACAATGTTCCTCCAAATAACTCTGTCCTAGCCGATCTTCCCGCGCTTTCTCTCGTAAAAACTAATATATTAAGTGTGTAAAACCTGGTGAAAAAAAAGAAATCTCCTTGCAGAAGATGGAAGGATGAATCGCGGAATCACAGAAAACAAATTTGATCCCGAAACTAACTGCGTTACGGATCTTAAAAGACACTAGATGCTTTAAGATGCTTTACACTACTCACAGAGCTCTTACGTTGTGACAACGTGTTAGCGTCACCCATTCTAAGGCCTGTCAATGAACCCTTGTTTGCTCTGCCTGGGAAGACATTAAAGGGGCTGTAAACAGGCTCCAACTAGAGCGACTGTTGGCGAAGAAGAGATGCAGAAGACATGCATAATTTAGAATTACACGTAACTTGAAGGACCGGTCCTCGTAAAGTAAGTGTGTAACTGACACAGTGCCTCGATAGTTTTGTACTGCCGGCTGGCAGGCTCCTGTCGCAAGTCCTGTGCTTAGTTTGACAAAATAAGGTAACACTTTAGGTTTTCTATTGGGAACGTGTTGTATGACCGGTCGGTCTCTGCAACGTCTGTGTAGAACCAACCAGGGAGGTTGGTTTTTTTGGTCCTCGTAAACCAGTGTGCGTATGTCACCAAATGTTAGGAATGGCGTTTTCCCCGATATCATAGTAAAATTTGAAAAGCTAGTGTCTAGTGTACAAGCAGACACAAGAGTGGCCCTGTAGCATACTTATTTCAGTTGGTCCCTGTAACGTCGGTTCAGGGTCCGGTCCCTATTAACCACCTCAGGTTGGTAACCTTAAGCCCAGAGGCGTGAAATTAGTCCTGCTTGTGTTAGTGTTCGCTCGTGTCAGAATACTTATCTCATCTCCATGAGTAATCTTCATCCAGGAAGTGTTTCGAACACACCGCCAAATATTTCGTAGGTTCCCATCGAGCACGCTTTAATTTTACGAAGTCGACCCACCTCTTTCTTCTTTTGCGCTTCTCCGTGTCATCCGTCCCGTCAAAAAGATTTGGATGAAGGGATATGCCCTTTCCCTTGTTTGGCCTGTTGTTGCATTTATCCGCCATTTTCTTTCTTGCAATCGAAGCAAAGACTGTCTTTAACTAGAAGGCGATTAATGGCCTGGAATGACGTCATAAATATCGCTATACCCAGACTTCTTTAAGCAATTCTGTTGCTCGGTCGTGTTTTGAAAAAGTGCGCGTTTAACGATCTTTAAAAATTCATAAAAAAATTGGGTTTTAACCAATTGCAAAAATTTTTCGTAATTCCATACAAAGATTTCGCGAAGCGAAAAACATTTTGGGGGGTTATAGGCACTTTAAAGCTATTGCAGACATTATTAGCTTGTAGTGAGGGATTGCGGGGAAAAATAGGATGGTCCAGCAGTCAGGGTGTATCAGAGCCGAGATCGGACACTGATGTGGTGTTCTTGGGAATTACATGTAAAAACCTTCTTTTTGGAATTAATATATTGCACATAATGATTTACACGGCAGTACAATCTGTTCATCTGTGCGGCTGATGTTTTAGGGAAAACTGATAAAGACTTGCCGATAGAGCTTCATAACAGGATCTAGATAGTGTCTCGAGCGGGAAACAGCGAACTGAATCCACAAAAACAGTAAACACTTTCGACCAGGTGCCTTCTTGTTTATTGCACATACCGCAAGGGTTTATGGGAGGTACAAGTCTAAAGGATTCTGGGTCACGACCCTCACACTAAGTGCCGGCAGCTGTAGGTCATTATAGGCTCTGTGTGGCAGATGTTCGACAAGGAAAGCCCTAACTTGAATGTTCTCCATCACAGATAATTATCTTGTGATACTGGGATGGAAATGTTCATTGATGGCATGAGTCTTTGGAAAGACGATGACTGGTCATCACCAACGGAATATGTCATACCAGGAAATAGTCCAGCAGGAATAGGAAATATCCGAGTTATTTCCGTGAAAGGAATTAACGTGGGTAGTTTATTTGGAATACTTGGCTCATTGAGCAATGGAATGGTGACCAATGATGACTTTTGATGACAGCAACTGGCCAGCCGCAGTAGAGGTTGCAGTACACGGTGATAAGCCCTGGAAAAATTTACCCGGTATAGCCCCGACTGCAAAGTGGATATGGACCTCTGACGTTTACTGCAGACTAAGTTTGCAGTGAACTTTACCAACAGTTAAGAAAGGTTAACCCGTAAAACTCCTGAATTGAGGATGATTCGCGCCAACTTGAGATTCTCGGGACATTATTTCCTAATGAACTTACATGGTTACATTTTGATGTAAGTATATATGAAATAATTCATATATTTGAACTGCGGTTATAGATTGAAGTGAAGAATGATCCTCGCAGTGAATTTTCCAATTTAAGCAACTGGAAAGAAGAAGCCTGAAAAAAATCAGGGCTTCAACGGGATTCAAACCCGTGACCTCCGCGATACCGGTGCGATGCTCTACCAACTGAGCTATGAAGCCACACCTTGGGAGCCACACATTGGGAGCGAGATCAATTTGTTGAGTTCATATCTTAAAGATATGAACTCAACATGAGCATCGCACCGGTATCGCGGAGGTTACGGGCTCGAATCCCATTGAAGCCCTGATTTTTTTCAGGCTTCTTCTTTCCAGTTGCTTAAATTAGAAAATTCACTGCGAGGATCATTCTTCACTTTCATGTTTACATTTTAGTCAGTTCTTTAAGATGTGTAAAAGTTGGATCAAATGATGTGACTACTAACTGGTCGTGTAGTGGCTTTGCATTTGAACTTGCGTATAGATTGCATTTTATAGAAAAAGATTGCACAGTTTGTTAACTTCATTTTTTTGAGAAGAGAGTATTACTAACAGAACCTGATGTAAATAATCGAGAATAAATGTACCTACCGAGTGCTCATCTAAACCCTCGACTGCGGCTCGTTTTCGTGAAATTCACCTAAACTTGGCCGCTCTGTAAAAATACGCGCCGTGCTTTGTTTAAGTACAATATGGTCATCTAGGGAGGTTCCCACGCTCGCTCTGTTAAAAATTACTCACTCTTCGCGCAAAAGCTTACTACCGAGAAGCACCGATACTAGATTAGGAACCAAATCGATCAAAAGGACTAAAATAGTATACGAAGTTACGGACATATAGACCCTCTTTTCATAAATGGCTGCCAATTTAAATTCTTTTGTATGCATTTAAGGTGCCTGGAAACAGTTTCCAGTACTTTCCAAGACTTAGAGTTTGATAGGTCGTTATAACCACTCTGTATCGGTTGATCCCAAAATCATGGTTTCCAAAAAACTGCCCCCTCATTGTTAAGCAAGTGGCTGTCAATTTTGTGGCTCAATAGATTACCATAGCAATAATATGGCCTGCTAAAAACACCTTTAATTTTGGCTTTAAGGGCTTATAACTCAAAAATTAGTTCAGTGACGCTCATTTTTTCTTATCGAATTGTAATCAGCATGATAAGATGCAACTTTTTGCAAAGTTAAAAAAAAAAATGTTTCGAAGGGTGTTTAGAGCCACCTCAATATTTCAAACCCCCAGTCGTATTCAGTTTAATGGGTTCGACGTTTGCAATAATCTCCCAAACCGAAAACGAAGATCGATGTCCTGACATTAATTTTTTTCTTGACAATTCTCGTAACAGAACATAACCACAGGCTCGCCATTTTTAAAACAAAAGGACTGAACTAGTCAAGTGCTAAAAGTTGATCAGACTTTTCATCAAGTTCATGGTTACAGTTTTTGACAAGGGAATTTCCCAACAGAAGAAGAAACCATATAACTGCAATGATAATTTGATATGTACATAGAGGTTTATTCAACAAATGTTTTCAGTTGTGCAATACTTCAATACTGCTGTAAAGGGCCTGATTTTGCAGCACAATTCTGCCAGTTGGGGTGTGAAAAATGGTGTTTGGCGGTCAGCCTGACTGCTGAGTGAGCTCAAGAAACTGATGCCTTAAAGGATATTTCAACACGAACTGAAACAGTTTTGACTTAACTCATTCATGCGTGCATGCGCAATGAATGAGTTAAAGCGATGGGGGCCTTCATCCGGGAATCTGCGCAGACTTTTAATTTGCGTAGACTTTTAATCCCCGAAGACGGAATTTAAATCTTGATTAATTTATGCTGGCGTTAACCGGAAATAACTGTGCGAGACGATAGTGAACCAAGCGCGCTGACAGGGGCTCGAACCTCGGCCTGACTTCAGTCGCTGGATTTCAAGTCGAACTCGTTATCCACTTGGCTAGAGTTTACTCGTCACACGAGTCAATTCGAGTCGCGAGTCAAGTTCGAGTCACGAGTCAGGTTCGAGTCAGGTTCCAATTTTTTTTATTTTATTTATTTGTTTTTTTTTTTCGATTACACTAATGATGTGAGAGCAGTAACCAGAAATATTAACTTCCCAGTTGGCGACATTTTTCATTCTCGATCAAAAGAGCCATAACCGCTACGTATTGCCGTTGCTTCAGCAAGATACACGACAACTTTCAATATTAATACATTTTCTAAGAATATTAAGAGCGTAAATCCGAAAATATCGAGAATCGGCCGACAGAAGCGAAAAAAACGAATTTTTTCTTATATGACCAAAAGAACCCATTTGGTAACCTATTTTCGGAAATGACATCAAAACGTTCGATTTCCTTTTCTTTTCTTCAAAATTTGCAAAACATGAAAATTCGGCCACAAGGCCTTCAGCGGCGTCCATGAGACTTGAAATTTGGCACATGTTTAACATGCTCGTATGGACGTACCAAACGTTATTTTAACATGTCCTTTACACAGTTTGTGAGGCATCTCTTGAACTTTACTTGGGACTAAATTTTGTTTAAAAATATTTTTTTTTACAAACTAATTAACCTTCGGAAGCTGAACCATTTACGGACCTAAAGTGATAACGCTAATAATAGCAAACTTTGAACTTGTCAAATGCTGTCTGTTATATCTCAGTCAAGTAAATAAATATAACCAAATCAAAGCAGGTTCTTTATTCTACTCGCCTGAAAAAAATTACAGGTGGCCCGTAAAAACTGTTCCGTTGAAAGAATTTTCCGTGAGGTCACTTTGACGTATATCTCACTTAATTATTCAGTTGTTAATTAATTATTACGCAATTGTTATTATTTCCGACTTCTTTTTATTTTATACATTCCCACTAAATCTTTTAAGGTATAGAATTGAAATAACTGAATCCAAGATAAGAAGTCCAAACAAGTGTTACAACTCAGCTTATCAATAGACCAAAGGACTGGTACTTTATCATGAGTCACGCAAACTACTTCACACGGTAGCGACCGTGACCAGCTGGTTGGAAAAAAAAGCGTTAATATACACAGCTAGATTGATTCTTTTTGTCACGGACTTTATATAGGATGACTTAAGGGTCCTCCTTTTTTACTTCTAGAAAATAACTGGTGGCCCGTAAAAATAGTTCCGCTGAGAGAATTTTTCTGTAAGGCTCCTTTATAGCGCATGGTATCAGAGTTCACTTACCTAAATAAATCTTCCAGTTGCACTAACAAAAGAGAATAAAAATGAAATTAAACATGAAACGAACTTAGCTTAAAGGTCTCTGAGGGAAAGTTAGTATTTCCATCTATATTCTGCCTTTAAAGGCTTGCTATTAAACGGTCACTGCTTCGCTCAAAGTTGTTTACTTTACTTTACTTTACAAATATGTGTTTGTCTTTGGTCATATTCCCGATCATATTAATCATATAATCGGCTAGTATGATTAAATCTAACCACAATTCAGCAAAATTTGCTTATAGGATGTACTTATTTCGTTTCCAGTTTTCCCTTATTAAATTGTAGGCGAAACGGAATTACTTTACATCGCATGGAGGTCCATGGACTTGCGCCGGCTGGAATGTAAGCACTCGTGTAGATGTTTACTTATGTCTCGCTAAACTTTCGCCTTCCGAAAATGAAACTTTGTTGACAGTCAGTAACGTTTAAGCGACAATCAAACTTCCACTCAATAACTATTTACTAATTTGAGTGACGTACTCTGTTTTAAACTTGATTCGTTCAACCCTGACGTGATTTCAGTGTGTGTAACACTTTCTTTGCGTACTGCTACTTTTGTACTGAAATTAATGGGCCTATTGTATATCTAAAACCTACGTAAACAATGACTCTCATTTGAAGACGGTTTAGCTTGCTAAGTCAAGTTCTGCATTCTTCTGTTCTTCTGTATTGTGAACCGTCAAACAGTTCTGCCATTTCAGGGTTGTTGCGTGACAATAGACACACACGTATACTCATAAACGACAAGAGACCAATAAGGAAAACTGGAATTGAGAGGCACTAAAGCATCACCACCTATTTTACTTCCTTGATCCTGGTCTTTTCTCCTAGCTGATTTTTGAGGCCACCCAAAGCAAGAGTGCCCTGTAGCACAGCACACTATTTTCTCAGTACTGACCTCCTATCCTCACAAGAAACAAATATAGCGCAAAGCGGCGGACTGCAGTTTAAAGGAAGGATTGGAAGAACATAAATATTGGCATCTAATAGAACAGACCTCTTAATATTTTAAGAGAGGTAATGATGTCACTAAATTTAAACACCACTAGTGCATGAGCATTTTTTTACAGCTTCCTCGAGAGCAGCGAGGTACGGAGCTTTTCTCCTGACAGGTGGTACTGGTGATTCAAGATTTAAGGCATCAACAATCATTTGCAGCATGCCAACTTTCAGCTTACTAAGCTTTCTATCCCGAACTAAACTGCAAATATTGAACTGATCGTATGTTATCGGATGCTGCAAATCTAGGGTGGAAAGAACCGCTTCCCTTGCTGAGGCGAAGTTATATTCTTCCTCTACCGCACGAAGATCCTTTTCGGCGGAAACTAGTTGAGAGCGACCTTTTGCAGAAAGGCGGGAAAAGTACGAGGAAATCTGCTGAGCAGAAAGAAATTCAGAGCTTGAAAAGAGTTTTCCCCCGCCAGTGTCTTTGGCGTGTCTCATTTCTCTGGCGACGACCTCGGGACTCACTTTTCTCCCTGTTCCTTGCCCGATATCGAACTTTGCCTCCAAATATTCCCTTTGCTTTTCATTGAATTTGTACGGTTTTTTTGTACCCCTCAGGGCCCACCCTTCGTCAGAAAAAGGTGATACTACATTGCTACCTTTCCTAGACACGGAGTCGATAGTTGGAATTGAACTTGCACTCTCTTTTAGGATGGAAGCGTATTTTAATTTTGCCAGGTCCAGCAGCGTGTGCTTTTCCAAAGCTCTGGTGCACGTTTCTATTGATAGATGCTTTTCCAGCGAAGAATGTCGTTGGAAAACACGAACGCATCCTTCCTGGGGACAGGAGAATACACCAGACTCTTCAGACTCTGTGGGGTAACTTTGTTCCTGTTCGGTAGCCACATCTGCTGTGGAATGGACTTTGACGGCCTTCTGCGTTACTTCCTTAAAGTCGCCCGCAGAGAATGGAATGGCCAGCCAGTTGGAACAAATCGTGGCTGTTGGAAAAAGACAACTGTTTAATACATTTAAAGAGAGAATAATCTTTACTCTCAGGGAAAAAGTTGGGAATGGAAAAAACCTTGGGTAAAATGTGGTTTTTGTGTCTTTGTTTGTACTTAGCTTTGCTTTCGATATGTTTTGTTTTTGTTTAATTTTGGAGGCAAAGTTTTAAAATAAAACTTTGAAACTCGGGTGCCTTCTTTCAAGAGCATCGATTTGATTTCTTTTGGAAGCAAAGGTCGCGTATTTTTAGACAGTTTACCTGACTGGTCCTGCAGAATGATACATTTGCCTTTTCCAATGCTATAAGAGCGATGAGCCAGCAATCCATCTTTCGTGTAGATGAAATTGTTAAGCTTGGTGATTCCGGGAATCTTCGGTTGCTCTACCACCGAGGAATTGTCAAAAGACTGTACTATGGCGACCCTAACACCAGAGATCCCACCATGTGAAAGAAGGGCCTTTTTCATTTCTTCCGCTGTCGAGACATTGTGTCCTTCGTTGATATAAATTCGAATGTGACACTTGCAGGTTGCAGCGAGCCTATCAGCTGCCCCTTTGCCTCCTTGCAGATCACTGAAGTCGACGCGCGCAACTTTTATACCCACTTCTTTCTCCAGGTATGCAAGGGCCATGACAGTATTGGAGCAGTGGTAGCATCCGGCATTGTCTTGACGAAAACAGGCTTGGACAATTTCAGGGTGCTCAGTCTTGAGTGTTTGCAGCATGTGCTGCATCATCAAAACAACTGACTGGCTATCTTGAGCACACGACTGGATAATATGAACAAAGGCTTGAGATTGTAAAACGTCATTTTTACGACGAAAAACAACTGAAATGTGCCACGATATTCCCCGCTTACCGTATCAATTCTGCTGGGATTCTCTATACATTTGAGGGAGGAACTTCATCGCCCAATCACTCACAATTAAGATACTCTCTTCGTTTAAAAGCTCCAAAATATCAATGCGTGCTTGATCTTGGCGAACGGTTCTCATCTGGTGGCTTTTCCATGCTTCAATGGCAGTCACAGCACTCTGACACAGATACAAGAACTCCTCTCGGTCTTCACTGAGGTCAAACGCAGCAGTACGGATAGCTTCCTCGATATCTTTAAGTGCAACAGTGAGTGCGTGGCATTGATCGCATACCTCATCATGGGTGTGGTCACACTGCTTCCTGACGTCTGCATCTGATTTGTCACTCAGCGCAAACACACTACAATGGTCTGGCACATGTGATTGCTCATTCACGTGCACCTGCAGGTAGTTATGAAGAGTTTCACTCCATAAATTTACTGATCATAACTGATCATCAGTCAGTCGGTCAGTCGGTCAGTCTGCCGTCTATCTGTCTTTCAGTCAGTCAGTAATTCGTTGACCACTTGTTATAGTAGAGTATAAGCATCTTTTCAAAATACTATTATTGCCATTATTTATTTATTTGTTTTTGCTTTACTGAATTAGGCAAATTAATTATTGGGTTTAAAAGGAAAGGAACAGAAAAAGAAAGAGGCACATGTAAAGGCGCGTAAAAAACATTTAGTCCTGAAGATCAATATTAACGAAATTATATAGTTTTAGTCATGAAAAAGACGGGTTCTAATTTTAGTAACGCGACAAGCGATTCTATCCTATCCAATCTTAACCGTGGTGACATACATAATGTTACCTTGTAATCTCCCTTGAGGTACAATTTTCCCGCCTTGAGTGTCTCTTGCAGCTCTTCGGCCCACTTTTTTTCCACAATCGGTCATGTGAGACACTTTCTCTACTACATCTCCAAGAGTGTCGAATGCTCGAGAACCTTCTGCAGCAACATAATCGAGACCTTGTAGTGACTTGCGGACTGAAGCACTGCACTCCGATAAGATTCGCAGCATCGTTACCTGGCTGAATGGTTTAAAGCCGCTGTCAACGCAGAAACGCTTGTACTGCGAAACAATTCTACTTGGAATCATAGTGCGAATTACGTTCGGCACCGTCAACATTGTCCCGTCTGACAGTTGTAAATGCTTCTGACCAAATGGCATGTCCTGAACTAAATGAGGGCTGGTAATGAAACTTAAGAAGTGATCAAGCTGTTGTCGCTCAATTCGAAAGTGCGGAGATTTCACCTCAGGAACTGGTGTGCCCCGGCCATGCTGAAGACCGTGAAGTTTGGCTTCAGTAAAACGGTATTGTGTGAGCCCCGGAATAAATTCTGAAATAGCCTTGAAGCTCGCTATACCAGCCATGATTGACAGCACCTGGCGGCGGGTGTCCCAGCCAGAAGCCCTCTTATATGCCTCCGCGAGCGCTTTTAGGTAAGACACCTCGGATGGATGACCTATTTGACTAACGCCAAGTATTTTGTTTACGGTGTTTGAAGATTGTAAGGCTTCCCAAAGGTGAGTCGCATTTTCGGGTGAAATTACTCCAATTACAGACGAAACAATTTCCGATGTTTGTTGAAGATATCGCTCCCTTGTTCTCTCAGTGGCGTTCTCCCATTTCCGCCATGGTTTGTGAAGAGGCACAATGCCACATTCCTCTAAGAAAACGTTTAGTTTCTGACGTCGAGCACTGTCTGAAGACAACGACGGCTCAATTTTATCCCTTGAAGATGATTCTGTACTGCAGTTGTCAGAGGAAGGGTCAGAGGAAGCCAGGTAGGTTTCGTCAGCAATGTCCATACACTTAAGTCGTTCTGTTAACTCGTCAGAACTCGAACTTGACGTCCTTTCGTGTGCCTGCAAGTGTAACAAGTTGAAAGTAAATAGTTATAGCATAACTGACTTCTTATCATTTCCCTACCACGAAGTCCGTTAAGAAACTAAATGGTCCGTTGTAAATGGCTCTGAAGTAGATTCCTCTGTTACACTTGGTTTGGAATATGCAGGTTGATCTGAAACCAGAGATCTTTGAAAGTTCACGTCACTGCTCAGTTTTGTTAGGCTCTCTTTGCAACGCTTGCAAATTTCTAAAAAAAAGATATATGAAATATATATATTTAGAGCAGCCCTAAGAAAATGCGCGCGCTGACTGGTTATAAGTGTGTTTTTATTAAACAATTAGATTATGAGCTCGAGATTTCTATCGCGCGATTTGACGAGGGAAAGCAACACCAGTCAACTATCGCGCAAAGAAATTGAGAGCGAATAATCTAATTGCTTTAGTATAAATCTGCTAGTCGTTCAAATCTATATCTAAATCCTCTCCAAAGACACTTCGAAAGCGCCAAGAAGCGGCCGTTGTCTTGTTAACAAGGGTACACTGCTACGCTTCTCACTATCTATCACAGAATAGATAGTGACTCGGAGTAGCGTAGCCAATCAGAGAACGGCATTCGTGGTAGAACGTTAATAAATTTGTATTAAAACTCGATAGAAACACAGAACTAGCACGAGCGCTGTTGACGTAATGATGGCGCAAGCAAAGAGAATTAACATTTTAATAATCAAGCTTAACAAGTTATTTTCCTTCTTTCGTCACGGTATTTTCTAAAAGAAATAGAAAACATGTTCTCCGTCTTTCTATCGCGTATTAAAAAGAAACACTTTTGAAAGTTTGGGAGAACTCGCAAAAGCTGTAGAAATACTCGCCTACGACTCATGTTCCCACAGCATTTCTCGTTCTCCCAAACTTCCACTCGTGTTTCTATAACTCGACAAAAACACGGAACATCTATCTATTTGTTAAATATATATTTACTTAAATGAATAAACTTTTCCCACTTACTGACCTGCACTTCAAACTTCCTACCCACGAACTTCACCAGGGGTAGGGGAGGATTTTCTACACTGCTATTGTTACGATACAGTGCTAGAGTTGGCAGTTAAGATTATAACACTTTACATCTGTTTTATATTTTACTGATATTACTTTCACAGCTGAGATGAAGAGCGCTACTGGGATCCGCAGGCTACTATGTAGCCGTCGTGTGTATCTAGAGATACACATTGATAGTGGTTGCTTAAACAATAACGAGAGTAAAGAAATTGATACAGGTTCAAAACAGTCGTTACATCAACAACCATGGTTTTTGTACTTTAGTACCATGAGACTTACGTGAGCCCGTTGGAACAAGCTGCTGGGTTTTAAAGTAAACATATGCCGACTGATAACTCCGCAAGCCACACAGCCCTTTTGCTGACGAGGACTTGTGAGCAGCAATTTCATCGGGGATAGTGCAAATAGACCTTCCAGATTGCCAACGTGAACCAAATAAGTCCCGATGACGAGGACATATGGTCATTTCTAAGTAGGAGGCATCAATTTTAAATACACCTGCACGTAGAAAAAAAAATTAGTTTATGCCAGCGAAAGAGTTATAATTTGTGGGAAACGCAGGTTAAAATGGTGTCTTAGGATTACAGTAAATTGACCATTGCATAGTACCTGCCCTTGCAAGAAGCAGTTTCCACTCGGAGTCAACACCGGAATCATCACTGATTTTGTGAAATGCAAGATGATTATACACTTCCTTCGTACACTCTCGTATGGTGACGCATTTTATATCAGCGGGTCTCTCTTTACTTGAACCGCACTCTCCACCCACTAGCGATGAATAGCTACATGCGCATGCCATAACAGAATATGAATAGCAAGTCAGAACGTTCGCTATGAAGTGAATTGTTAGCTGTAAATAACTTTTACCTGAACTACTCACGCTCAACAGCTAGTTATATCGATCCGTATCCCAGGCAAATTAATTGTCAATCACATTGTCACGCAACACAATTTACCTGATATACCGGAAAAACAGACGGTGAAGGGAGTCGAAGCCAGGAATATGTAACTTCCGCACCAGAGCCATCTTGTCAGCGCGTCCACAGGGAACCGAAGATAAACGCAATAGATTCTATTCCCTCGCGGGCAAAATGTGGAGGCCATTCGACTCACCTCATACCTCATTTCATATTTTTCTCTTTCTCCTTGGTCTTTACACAAAACTTATTTCAAGGATCTCGGAATGATCTTGTGTGCTTTGGCCCGCGAAACAAGAAGCTCTGCACGCCGTGTAAGATGGTATGTAAACAACTTTTCAATTTTTCGCCATACGAGAACAAAACCACTTAAACCATTGTAATGCTGATAAAATGATAAACTGAGCTGTTTATTTTTGTTTCAAACGGAAAGGGCTGCACAATTTCAGAAAACCAACAATAGCCACCTCTCAATGTAAGTTCACTTGCATGCCAACACTTTCACATTCAGTTCGATCTGGAGAGATCCCCAGTTACTCATGATTTTCAGGAAATACACGATCGCGTCGGACAGGGAAAAAATGTTTGTAATATTTCGAACAGACGTCATTGTGGAAGCACTGATCACAGTGACAGCCATCAAGACATAAACAAAAAACCGAGAAAAAAGAAAACTTGGAACTTGGCTCCAGCCTGACTCGTGACTCGAACTTGACTCGTGCGGCGAATAATCTCAAAACGGAAACTGTTCTTCCTTGCTTATTATCTTCGTTCGTGTGTTGCACGCGTAGACCCAGATCGATCAGGCAAAACAAGACATAAAGTTTAATTAATCTAACCTTGAGACAAAAACTAACAATTTAAAAGCTGTGTGACATTCGGTAACCATGACTATCACCCAATGTGGGATCGAAATGCAGGTAAATAATCAATTCAATGCCTATATCTTAGATTGTTGGAAACAGAGTTGATCAGAGTTATCCGCAGTGTGTTTGCTTTCTTGAGACTCTTGTACATGTCCTGCTAGACCCTGGTCAACTAAAAAGGGACGTGCCAATTTCTGGTATCTCCCAAATTATTTATATCTCTATCTTCATCTTTTTTATCTATTGAATTTCAGGGGCAGCAAATAATGGTACATCAACTGGATTATTCCTGGCTGCCTATAATAGTTATTCGATAAAAAATAGTAAGTAATTATTATAAACAATGATAAGTCAAATAAATAATGACAATGACGACTCAAGAACTTAAGGTAATTCCCTTGAAATTGTTCTACTATCAAACTTTTTTTGAAACTTGGCGTAATGAACATTCATGATATGAACATTATAAAAATGCAATAAAAAAATGGGGTCACCGTGCTTGTTTACGCGTCAGGAGGCTCTTAAAATGGGGTATTTTTACCGGTTGTGCGTTCAAAGTTCGAATCACCTTCATACAGAATTAAATCTTGGTTAATTGAAAGGCACAAAGTTTTGTCTTGAAAGTAAAGCTTCATTTATTGACATAAGCAGTATTGCTTCATTTAAGCCGTTTTTGATTGCTTGGTTGCGGGGATATTGCACTTTTTCGGACAGTTCCGTGGTTAACTTGAAGTCCTCGCCTTGGCCAAAATGCACCCAGTTGGGAACTGTTTTCCAAAAAAAAATCATGTTCTACTATCAAACTTTTTTCCCTCTTCAAATATGTTCTTCATTAGACTAGTCTTGGCAAATACCTGAAATAAAAATGGGTGGTCACCGTGCTCGTTTAAGAGAAAAGGAGAATTTTTTCCGTTATTGAGCTTATTTTGAGGGAAATCTCTTACGTTTTGCAGGTGCACGCGCTCATGTGCACGCGCTGATGACGCGAAAATCGTGCGCAGTAGGGATGCGCAATGCAATACTAAGGAATTACCTTAAATGATAAATACTTTAAGTGCAGGATGGATTGGCTTTGCAAACTGACTCCATCAGACAATAACGCTTTCCTTTGAAAACCAAGCTAGCACACTTTCAACTTCATTAACAGATAACTGATGTACAATTTGTAGCTCACCATCATAGCTTCAACCAACTCGCCTTAGATATAGACATAGTCATTATGACAGTCTCTTATTCATTAAATTATAAAACGCCCTGCTACAAATACCACTACAACCTGGATTAATAGACACTGAAATGTGATTAATTTACTGTTAATGAGCTGTCAGACTACCCAATATCTTTGTTGTTAAACTTCTTCTCCACCATCTTGGAATTATTATCAGGTTAAATGTTTGTTAAATTTCATTTCCGTCCAATCCTATTCCTATGGGGTCACAGATGACCCCATAAGACAAAAAAATCGCCAAAAAATTGCGTTACTTCTGATTGACGCCAAATTTGACACAGAAGAAGTCGACAGATTTTGCCAATCAGGGGCCAAATTTTAGCGAGGACACTTCAATTCCGTATACATGACGAATTTTTATCTGATCAATTCACGGTGCATGTCACTTGTGAAAGATGGCTTCTGCGTCAAAGAGACCGCGTTAGGCGACTTTTAGTAGAGAGGAGGTTTTAGAAATGCTGTTTTCGAAAGGAGAGAATCATTTGGGGATGTCTAGTGATGAGGAGAGCGAAATTGATCGCGAACTCGACTACGAGAGGGGTCTTTCAAGGTAAGCGAGTTATTTCCTTTCGACCGCATGGTGACGCAATCAAAAATCTGGTCTTGAAATGCAAGGAAATACTCTTCTGGCTGCCTTCACACGTTGAATTTCTTGCCAGTTTCTTGAAATGTATCCATAAATTCACATATGAGAGTGAAAGGAGGGCCTACAACTTCATTTACAACACTTTCAGATCTTCTCCTATGCTGATGTAGCTCACCAGCAAACATTTGGGAGAAAAATTTTTTTCACGATTTTGTGTGTAGAATAGGCTCTTTTTGAAAATTTATTTCTCCTCTCAGATTTTATCTTTTTTTTCAGATTTTCAGGTCATTTTGCTGATGAAATAAGGAACAATTCGTTTTCTAACACTTTATGAAGGTATTACAACCCAGTCGAGCAGTTTTCCTTTTACCTCAAAAGTGATGCATAAATTATTCTAATTCATGTTCTTTCAGAATGTTTTACTGAAATGTTGAGGGAGGAAATCCACAGTTCTTTTTTTTTTTCCTGTAAAGCCACAGGCGGCCCAGACGTGCTGATAGTGAAATTAATTTATAAACAACAGAGCCGAATATGTATGTGAAGTTACAAGCAAAATTAACTGCAAAGGAGTCAAAATATTTATCAAATAATTCAAAATAAATGTTGGTTTGCCCTAATACATTTGTCTATTTCTTTGTCCTGGTCAATATCTGGTCTATTTTACTGCATTTTACTCAGTTAGTTCGCTTGCCATCATGGCTGCGTGGGAGCTATTATCTTAAAATTATATTAAGGGTCCAAAGAGTGTTTAAAAATCAAAATATTGTAAGACACAACCTGCATACCTTTAGCTGTTCGTTGATCGAACGAGTCTCAAATAGTACGGTCCCTCCCTTGGCAAGTGTTATTTTGTCGGGCGGGCGCGGTCGCTAAGCTTGAAATTCAAAATACGTAGTAAAACCGTCGGCACACGGTTCATGGCGGAGCGAAAAGGTCAAGTATATGCTGATAAATGAATGGCTCTCGTGCAGTTC
>OZ026599.1:5004129-5006629 GCA_964020085.1 Micromussa lordhowensis
TACTTGTGGAAATCTTATTTCGCTAGGGTTGCTCCAAACAAGGTTACGGAGCAGAAATGATTTCTCTTTCAGTTTGATGGCAACATTAGTAAAGTAGTCACAGAAACTCTCAGCGATAAATTTCTTATCAGTTGTCTTCGTTCCGTCCATCTGAAAAGCTTATCCTTGCACTGAGGTTAGCTTCGTTGGGTAGAGGTTTTTAATGGCAGACCAAAATTTATCAAAATAGTCAGCACTGTCTCTGAGAATATCTTGATGATATTTACTCTTACATCTTTTAACAAGGCCTGTCACTCTGTTCCGCTGACGTTTGTACGTAGACCAGTCATGTTCACAGTCTGTCCTACGAGCTTTCCTGATTAAACCATCCCTCAGGTTCATTAGCCTTTGACCTCTTGAGTTAACCATGGACATAGTCGCCCTTTGACCTTCCTTTCAAGGAGCGGCGCATGTTTATCGATACATTGCTGTAATATGTTCTTTAATAAACTTTATTAAACTTTAATAAACTCCAAACTTGACGGTTATTGATGTGCCACCAACATTAGTAAACACTATAATACACAGTAAACACTGAAAATCATTTCATTGCTAACAGCATCAATGAGTTGGCTCATAAAAGCCTTTTGATTAACCTTAGTTATGAGTAGTATTTTTAAGTTAGTTCTAGTTATTAACCTTAGTTGTGGTCTTACGATTTCATTTTTTACTATTCTGTATTTTAGACATAAATTTTAGAATTATAACCACCTCTTGGTGTATCGAGGCTTCCTCTCAAAATATTAATTTATTATCATTGTTATTGTTTCTATTATCATTATCTTCCTCACCATCATTATCATCATTATCGCTATCATCATCATTATCTCCATTATCATCACTACCATTACCATTACAAGATTACGTTAGCCTTTAATGTGAGTAGGCATCATATTCCAGAGGCGACCTGTCAATACTGAGAAAAACCCGAGAAAGTTCTGTTTCCAATTTTAGTTAGTTTTTGGTTCATTGCACAAAAATGTATCCAATTGCTTTAATGTTTGCACCTTCTGCTGTGAATTTACCGTTAGCGCCGTTTCCACAAAAATTGACGTTGTTAGGGTAACCTCCTGTGCCGAATCACAAGTGAAACAGCCATTGTCGTTGTTAGCAAGAATGCCAATCCTTGCTTTCGGCCAATCATCGCCGGAGTCGCTTTCAACATTGAACCCTTCCCTGTTACAATCGGTCTGTAAGGAAGCCTGTGAACCAATCAGCGCCTTCCACGCATCACAACCCAGTGAAGTGCTACCCGTCGGCGATTAGTGAGTACAGAGAGCTGGCAGTCTTGTTGAAAGCAATGAACCTATTCTCTTGGCCGATCTTCATACCAAGACAGATCTTGGAGAAGGGAGTGTTCCAGTAGGTCGGTAACTTGGTGTCCTGCAAGTCAAACCCAGTCTTCCCTGTTTCAAGGTTGATGGATTCGCTGTTGCTCCAGAGCTTTGAACTGCATTGAAAAGTTCCCTGCGTTTTAATAAAAAGATCTTATCAGAAATTTTAATATATGGAATCGCAGGACATAGGTCTTACTGTCAGGAGATCAAGACACAAAATAATGCCATCTGAAATATACAAGGATGCCACACCCCAGGTTTGAAGTGAAAGACTTAAAAGACAGTACAGTAAAACTGGCCTATACTTGTGCACCATTCATCTTCATGACCAGTGTCCATCCACCTTCACCGCATGCGTCAAGGCTGGTCATGTGACAAAACACAGCAGTCTTCCCAGAACCTACTTTTAGTAAGTAGGCACTGTTTTGTTTAGACCTGAAAAATAATTTATTAATATCATGGCAGTATTATCTCTCAGAGGATCCAGCTATGTGGAAGCCTTCCCCTCCCCCTGCGCTAAATGGAAAGCGAATTCAAATGGAACCCGGCAGAATTCGTTTTGTCAAAAAGCTGTTCCATCGCTTGTCAATCAGATGGATTAGCTAAGTTAGTTGGAAGGTTAAAGATGATTTCCAGTCCGTACTGCGCGGTCTCAGCACCCTAATGTTTAAAAACATTATAAGCTCCCACTAGATGGAACGCGAATCGAATCTGGAAACAAGAAGAGGAAAAAACTAAGTAGCTCATCAAGCACTGAAACCGCTTCTTCCGCCGAAGTCAAAGGAGACGAGGCATTTGAATCAGAAAAGTCAGCAGCAATGGCGACCAGTGAAAGCGTCAATGAAACCCCTTCTCTGGTCGACGTATGGAAAGTGCTTACGGAAATTAAAGCTAATACCGTGAAGTTGGTACTTGACGTGGAATCGTTAAAGGCAAATTACAACGAGCTAAAAGACAGTCTATGTTTTACAAATAGTCAGGTGGACGCCCTAGTCACAGAAAATATTGCTGTTAAGTCCAAGTTGAAGCTCCTCGAAGAACAAGTATTAACGTCAAAGAAGGAGTTGGAGGAAGTTAAACAAAGACTCTACGATGCTGAAGGTAGCCACGATGACTTGGAACAA
>OZ026599.1:5011629-5016629 GCA_964020085.1 Micromussa lordhowensis
GTACGGACTGGAAATAAATCTTTAAGGACTCAAGAATTATTTACATAAATCTTTGAGGACATCCTTTGATTCGTGTTCAATTTTGTCTTCATGGGCACACATCGAGCTAATCTCAAACCATCATTGATGGCTATAAAGTGACCAACAAATGAGCATTTTGAAACATTTTCTTGAGATGCTGGCTAGTCTATATCTGCTTCTGTTTCCCGGCAGAAATGTCTCAATTTTCTCTTACTAGCAAATTAAATGATTCCTTGTCAAAATGCCGTTCTCGGCCACTACATATATCAACCAAATCTACACACACTTGGGAGTTTGTAGTTCCGAGGACCATATTTAAACCTTCAGTAGAGAAAAGTGGGGGGGGGGGGGGGAGGGGGAGGGGGAATTTCAGCGGAAGGGCCGAATTGGGGGAGGCGGTGTGAAAGAATCGAACAAGTTTCGACCATGAAGAAAGTAAAACCGACGCGAACACCCAGTTCCCAGCTTAGGATTAGTTTAGTGAGAGATCAGTGCCCCAGTCCCTGGCTGGAGAGAAGATACTTGAAAAAAAAAAAGATCCGTTCTAAGATTCTAAATTGCATGTTATTAACTTGATTTGCAACTGACTTGGCTTTTTACTACATGGTAACTACATTTTGTATGAGTTTTCTCTTTTTCCCTTTCTTCATTACTTACATTAATGAACTGTTTCGAGGTTTTTCTCTAATTTCGGGGTAAGGCTTTTGTAAGCTCTCAAACGTATTGTCTGCAACAAGATCGGGATTTGGCCATGGTCTTGTGTATTTTATTTTTCATCGACATGACAAGAGTAAATTACTTACAAGTCCTGGTCATAAATTTCCTTGCATGTTGAGCTATTCAAGTCTGCTAGATCTAAAAGAAACATTTCTATTTGTCATTTATTGTTTGCCAGTGACTTCAATCCGAGTTGGAAAATACGTCGAATGCAAAAAATATATAAGGTAATATGTATACATGTAATCAAGATAAGTATATAACCATATTTGGGCATTTCCGAGTTACCTTGTGCCTCTGTTTCAAAACGAGTCCTCGTGCAAAATCAATTTCCATGGAAACGAACCTGCACGAGAAACACATTTTCATATGAATGGTTTCGCACGAAAACTCGTTATGATATAGAGGCTAAAGGTAACTTAAAACTGACCTTTTCAAACCGAAGAAACTTCCAATTCAGTCCTTCATATGTTTTTTATTTAATAGCGCAACCTTTAAAGTGACGTTGTTGCCAACTCTAGCTAGATGTTCTGAATAAGGAGAGGCTTTGTTAATCAATAATTTGAACTTCATAATAATTAACAAGGTATCTGGTAAGCAATGCAGCAATTTACTCAGAACCAAGTCGTGTGCTTTTTTATGCAGCGACGAGAGTTCTTGAAATGCCATCTGAGACTCACATGATAATAAATATGTTTTCCGTTACTTAAAATAGAATAAATTAGAAAACTCTTCACTGCTACCATTTTACCTTCGCATCTGTCTCCAGTCCAAGGTGGCTGACAGGAACAGGAGAAGGTTTGTTTTTCGTCGTCTGGCAAACAAGAACCACCATTGACACATCTGGTGGTCACACATCCCTACATAAAATTAACATATGGGAGATCCTGAGAAGGGCAAACGGAAAGGTTGATCAATATAGAGAATAAACTCTAAAGTGTGATATCTGATATCAAAAATGGATTTTCGTTTACCTTTTTTTTATCTCCTAGAAATGGCTAGTTTTGCAGGCCAACTGAAATATTTAGCCAGATTAAAGACTTGAAAGAAACTATCCTCAAATGTTTGATCAGCTTTGTGTCAGTTATGAAGTCTGTTTCTTCCAAGTTGATCCTGTTCTCGACACAAGTCTAGCCTTAATCAACTTTTGTTTATTCAAGTGCAGCTACATACAATGAATTTCCTGAAAAATGGCGCAATCCTGACAATGATCCAACATTTGGTACATATATAGATGACAGACTCTAACAAGCAATTGCAATGGATGATATGTAATCCATAGCAGCAGAAATGTATTAATAAAACAGTCCCTTTTCCGTATGAAATTATGCCGTCTCTGGCGAAGGAAGGGAAGAGAGCAACGAAATCGAACTTGGCTTAACAACGATGTCTTCTGGAATAAATATGTATTAAAAAGTGAAATGTGAGACAACAAGTGATATTCTTAATATAATAAAACTAATTCAAATTAGTTCACCTTCAACAGAAACGCAAACGTAACTCCTATCTCATCATGAAGAAAGTTAGTGTTTTCGTTGGCGAGGCCGGAGATGTCGTGCTTGTTCAGTTCACAAGTTCCTTTGCCGTCCGTCTTGGATGACATGTTGTAGTTTGTAGAAGAACACCAAGCGTTTCTCATACATTGCTGGCAGCACGACAACACACTGGGAGAAACAAACCGTATGACAACGTATCCCTTAAGCTGCTTATTTTCCCGCGTTGTAAAGTATGATGAACGAGAAAATGTGGGGTCCACATACTCTTTGGCCAAGAAAATGGCGATAGTTTGAACCAGGAATACGAGCAAAACGTTTTTACATCTCATGGCTACTTTGCCTTACCAGAAACTGCAAATAACGCTACCAATAAATTTTGAAATGTGTACAATCTCAGTTAACTGTTTGGTCTGTTTTTTTTTCGATGCTAATGATGGTGATGCAGCGCCATGATTGGTCACTTCTAGCCGGTGTCGTGTATTTTAAATTTCTTTTATTTACCCTCAATCAGTACTTACCGAGCGTTTTCACTTACACGGCTAGCAAACATGCAAATTTATTACATGGCAGCCGTTTAATTGTTGTGAAATATCAAATGGCCGCTGTGACGTCACGTGAAAACACTCCATAGCACAAAGCCTGGTGGGGACGAACAAATTTTTTCCAGTGCATTTTCAAGCCTGGTTACTCTCAAAGCGTGCCCAGGAGAATCCCATTTAGGTTGCGGTGCGTTAAGTTTCGTTGCGGTGCGGTGCGAGCTACTCGCTGGAATTGCTTTGAAATGACAGAGGACTTTTCTCCCCGCCCTTATTTTCCCACTACACTCTTGCAGGCAAAGAACAACACAAATTTATTTTACTTTTCTATCCCAAAATATCTATTTTAATGTTACAAGCAAGGAAACTAAACTAAGCAGGTGTAAACAATTTGTTCATCGTCATCATCATCATCATCACCATCATCAATTTTATATACAAATCATATCCTTATCTGATGATGAAAGGTTTCGTTAAGATACACATCCCGACACCTCTTTCAACGCATCGCCGCACATAAACATTCTTTTATTGGTAAACACTTGAAAGAACAACACAGGCTGTAACCTACTAGTTTACTGTTCTAAAGAAATGCCGCACCAAGTTTGACTGTCTAATCTACGAGATGTTGTTTATCAGGAACATAAAACCTAAACTTAACACGCAATCGGATTCAATTCTCAATTTTAACTTTTTACATAACAATTGAATACTTTAATACCCTTTTCAATTCCCTACATATTTTCACACTACTACTATTATATATACTTTTAATTCTATCACGTACTTCGAACTTGATAATGATGACATGGAGTCATTGAAACGTCGTTCTATTTTTATATCGCTTATATTTATTCTAAAGTGCATATCCTTTTCTCTTTACATATTATTTAACATTTAACATAATATATTCACTTTTTTAGTTTTATAACGTTTCGCAATTTGTGAGGATTACCGAATATACTTAAAACACTAAAATGTTTTCAACATTTAGACTTTTTAGCTGGAATATAGTCAACACTTAACACACAAAATAAGAAAAAGGAGACAGAACTAAAGCTGAAGATAACATCTTTGCGGGCAATAAGCTGTGAGTAATAATACCAGCAGTTAAGAATGTATACTAAACGATTATTCCACAAACGCGCGTTGGATATGAGATGGTAGATAGCCAACGAGGCGCATAGCGCCGAGTAGGCTATAATCATCTCATATCCAACAAGGGCGAGTAGAATAACTGTTTTATTAAAAACGCCCCAAAATAGAGCAAACTAAACTTAAAAAAGAAATAAAAACGCCTCAAAAAAACATCAGGCGTACGTTTACCATATTCGTAGAGCATGGTACAATGGCTCATAGCCCATGATGTCTAAGCCAAAGACTTTCGAATCGCATTATCCAATGGTCCAGTTTTTAATAAATACTATTGTAGTTATGCAATGCTTTCGAGTGTAATACCATGGAATATCCCACGAGTCACTTGTATTTTCTGAAGGCTCGTGCGTATAACAAGAAAATACAAGTGATAACTGGGATATTTCATGGTATACCACTCAAAAGCATTGCATAACTATTTTATGCCATGCCATAGAAAATACAGTGTCCAACATAATCAATGCGACATACGCGCGGCACATGACGGGAAGGTTGGATGTAATACCTGCGAATATTCAACAGTTTTCTTGTAATTCTGATTAGCTGGATTTTCTATGGCATGGTATAAAAAAACGATATACCTCTGTACTGCATCTACACTTTACTTTTCAGACTTTTCTACTGCAAATTTGGAATTTATTCAGCTCTCAGCAGTTTGAGTTCTCCCAATAACACTTATCGTCCAATGAACTATTACTGAAAAGGAAAATTTATCAAAATCATCAGTGAACATCCCTTATTAAGCTTCTTTGCTTATTTATTAATTTATTTATAGTATAAATAGTGTAGAGAGGAGTTTTAAAGCAGTATGTGTAGTACTGTAGTAAACAATGTAGGTGCAAAATAGAGTCAAGCTGTATGTAATGTAAGTATGCAATTTACAGTGCGTGTGTAAAGGTCTCAGTTACGCTGGTAATGTAAATAAACTTTTTTTAAAGCACGTCCTGGGAACTTTAGCTGAGTGACTGTACTCTGCTAGACTTGCTACAGTGTGTAGAGTGAGGGAATGGTGGTTCCCGCGATACGCCAACGTCGTTCAAAAATCTACTCTATTTCTGGTTTTCAGTGTCATACC
>OZ026599.1:5026629-5034129 GCA_964020085.1 Micromussa lordhowensis
TAGGCAGCCAGTGCTCTCCTATTTTATCTTTATATCTAATAAAAGTATTTAACTAGGGAAAGTAAGAGAGAAATAGACTTGTTGTTGTTGTTGTGAGGATACTGGATCACCATTGCTACAATTGCATAATAACTTAAACTGAACTTAGATGTGTTGCTGTGTGATCGAAACATCATCGAATTTTCCTGGAATATTTTCGGTTATCTTCAGAAATATTCGGTAATCTTCGGAAAATGTTCGGAAAAGTTTGTCTGGCCTTCGAACAACTTTTGGAGAATCGGAAATCTTCGAAACGTGTTCAAAATCGTTAAAAAAGTCGTCATTAGTATATACCACTTATTAACCGAGAGTGAGGTCATTACAGGGAAATCTCAGACCCAGGCCTTGAAGCCATGTTCGCTGAACAGAGAAAACCCTGGCCGTGCGATCGAAACCAGAAGGGACAGTAAAAACAGTTTCTTTGAAAATGAGACAATTTTTGCCTTTATTACGCCAAGATCTAGGTCAAATTTAACATTGAAAATTTTTTTTATAATGTCCGGTCATTACAAGAAAATAATGCCCGCTCAGCAGCCAATCAGAGCGCGCGTACTATTGTAGCCATATAATAAGTTAATATTATAAACAGAACATTACATGCCCGCTTGTAAATACGAATTTTACCCTCGAGTGTTATTTCTCCGGTTTCTCCTTAAGTTAAGTCGCAATTGAGAAGATATATCAGACACTCAAGACCGTGTTTGACCAAAATTTCCTCGAGGTTCGTCAAAAATACCCCGTGTCGTTTTTTCAAGTCTGTCCTCGGTGTTTGGAAATGTGGTCAAACACGGTCTTTCGTGTTTGGTATATTACATTAATAACTAGATGGGTTGTTCTGAGTTAAGACTTTGACAATTCCAGGATTTCTTGTGCACTTATTGGAATTATCAAAGGATGTTTCATTGACTTCAACATGACTCTACCTCCTTAGGATTAGCGGTTTGCCAGTTTTGTACAAAGCGGTTCTTATATTGTTGTTTGAACGAGGACATGACGTTCAGTGCTTCTGTTTTGTTCTCGTTCAAAGAATCCGCTGACGTCCACAGTTGATATATGTCAGCGGAGACACCGGACACCAGTTTGAATACCATGCTCCAACCTGGTGACATGGAGAATCACGAATTATTAATTTAACAATTACACTGAAGCCCGAAAGGGCTATGGGTCAATAGCTACGGGTCAATAGCCCATGAGGCGAAGCCGAATGGGCTATTGACCTGTGGCCCTTGAGGGCGAGTAGCGTAGCCATTTAAAATGCAGGATTTGCATTAGTCCATTAGTTGAGCGATACTAAAAATGTATAGACGTGTGGTTACATCTGCTACCTTAAAATTCCAAAAGCTTTAAGAAATTGTTCAGTCGGTAAAGGAGTCAAAACCCCTATAGGTCCCTCAAAGGAAGCTAATGCAACATGACAAATTTTGGGGTTAAAGTTTAATCTACTTCTGTCAAGGGATCGACATTCAAAAACCGCGAGGCCATTCACAAGACAAGTCAAGTCTTCTTCGCAAGGAAAAACTTCTCATCTCAAGCTAGTAACTAGACTTGCGCCTATATAGCTCACCAAAGCAACAATTTTTCAGTTGGTTTCATTAATTTGTGTTACCTCCTCCCCAGCTAGACTGGTCACAGTAGATGTCAATCATTCCCAACTGGCCACTCAGGATTTGGTAGACCCCATTCTTCGTGAAACCAGCGTTCAACAGCTCCGCGCAGCTCTTGTACGCTATGGTAAAAAGCGAACATAAGTTATATTGCTGACACAGATCGACGCTGTCTGAACATAATCAGTCAAGGTAAAAATCATCATTAATAATTGATCGCCATCAGTAGAGTTCTACTAGTATACTATTTATAGCTAATGCAAATACTGCAACCTGATTGGCTGAGCTACTCGTATACCTTGGAAATTTGATGTTCTTAAAACTAGCATATTTGCCCTCGAAGCGTCGCCTCTCGGGCAAATATTTGTTTTAAGAACATCAGATTTCCGCGAGGCAACTATCAGCCAATACTTCCTCGACAGAAACACTCTATTGTTTAAGTAGTAGAATTCTACTAGTATACTAATGCAAATGCTGTGATCTGATTGGATGAGTCATTTACTTGAAGTTTAATACCAAGACCAGAAATAATTGGAATTGTTATTTGAAGGAAATTTCAGTTAGAATTCTACTAAAACAGTTACATTATTCGCTCTCGATTTCTATGAGGCGATAGTTGATTGATCTCGAGCTCATAATCTAATTGTTAATCTGGAAGTCGACTGCGAAATAGCGACATTTTCTCGTTTTTTTCAAAGTTACGGACGAAAATTAGATACAAAGTTTCGTTAGTCTTCCTGAGAAGACTAACAGAAGGACAGTCACTGTTTCTTGACCTCAAAAAACTAGAAACTGTTGAGAAAACCGATGAGCACGGACACAAAACAGGAAATTCCAATCGAAAATTCAGTCCGCACGATTTTTCTTAAAACGTTAATTTCAATACAGTGTATAAAACAATTGGAAATGGTTATCTAAAGAAATTTAAGTAAGAAAATTGTACTGAGCTAAACAATTAGTTTCTGAGCTTGAGGTTTCTATGACGTGATGGTCGTTTCGGCCTTCGGTTCTCGTCAACTATCACCACATAGAAATCGAGAGCTCAGAAACTAATTGTTAATTAGTGGAAGCACAAGTGTTCCTTAAGCACAAGGCTGCTGCCTCTCCTAATATCGAGCAGACATAAATGTCCACATCACGGAGACAGCAATTGTCCAAGTTCGTTTAACTCGAGGAACAGCTCAACTTCAGCTCTCCATTTCACCTGAGAATATCGGTAATTTGAAAAATGGTTAGCATTCGTCCTTAGGAAATAGAGACTTGATCTAGTTCTTACCCTTATCGCACGTTTTTCCACTGAAACCTGACGGGCACGCGCATTTGAAGTCGTACTTTCCATTTGCTGGACAACAGGTCCCTCCGTTCTTGCAGGGATGGGGAACACAGGGAGCCTGAGGAGAGACAACAATCGGTCGAATTACGTAGCGGTGTCAAGTGTACATTGACAATGTTAGTAAAACAAATGGCCAAGTCCAAATTGAAAAAGCTGTCTCCAATTCCATGTTGAAAATGTTAACCAAAAATAGACCCACATGAAAGCACGACTCATGGCCATTAGCTTTCTTTTGAAATACAGGAGAGGTTACACAATAGAATTTCCTAAGCACACTGTCCTCTCTTCTTTTTTGCCATTTTCTTTTCCCTTCCGGCGTTCGTTTTATTTTTGCCATTACAGTTCCTTGATATACTCAGACCACGATTCACTATGTGCCTGGTCCAAAAAATGTTTGTCTAACTCTCGCTTTGCATCTGTCAAATTAAAGTTTATTTATTTAATACTGGTTCTGCTATTCAAAACGACCTGGTTTTGATGAACTCTTGTTTGTTGAACTGGCACCTGGTTAGATTTGCCATCCATCTGAACCTCACGCATGGTAATTTATGATAATCCCACAATTTACAGGCCGAGGAGAGGTGGGTATATTGGCTCACTCCTAAATTTCCGCTTCATGCCACACGAGAAAAACGTTTTCGATTAAACGATCTCTTTTTCGAATAAAATAGGAAATCACACTCTCACGATGAATGAAAGAAATCCACTTCAAGTTACCAACAGAGCCTTCCCAACTTACTAACGTCTTCAGCTAGATTCTAAACTTAACACTACACTAATTACCAGCAGCATACAGAAAATGACTCCCTGCTGATCGTGAAAGTTGGTGCTTTCGTTGATGAGGGAGATGTCAGCGTGCTTGTTCAGTTCACAAGTTCCTTTGCCGCCCTTCTTGGATGGCTTCTTGTAGTTTGTAGAGGTACACCAAGCGTTTCTCATACATTGTTGGCCGCACGATAACAAACTGGGAGAATTTAACCGTTTGACAACGTATCCCTTAAGCTGCTTATTTTCCCGGGTTGTGAAATATAATGAACGAGAAACGGTGGCGGTTTCTTCGGAAGAGAACACGGTCGTAGTTTGGAACAGGATAAATAACACAGTGCTTTTACACGCCATAGCTAACTGAAGGCAGTACGAATCTTAAGATGTTATCTAGTCCGTCAATAATTCTGTCTTTTATAAGTTAAGATCTTCTAAATTGAGCCCGCGGTAAGAATGAGGTATTATAATTATCTTTAATAGCTCGCTCTTCTTTGAATAAACAGACAAACCAAATGGACTGAGGACGGGCTATCTCAAAGGTCTGCCGCTTTCAATTATAAAACGGCGTTTTATTTCATGCCGGCTTGAAGCACATTATCAATCTTTTCGTTCCGACATTAGAAGTAATTTGTTGTGTTATCTTGTTAATCAGTAACTCTTTACCACATTTTGGGCAATTTTTCGTAACTAATGGAAGAATTTTAAATTTAGTATTTTTTCCCAACCTTTACAGGTGCCATCAACTCCGAAATGACAAGGCCCGCTTCAATGTAAATTTGTACCTGTCAATCTATAAAAAGCATCAACAATTAGATTAAGGGCTGATTTTAAATTGTTTAAATGTTCCTGGCAAATTGAATTAAATTATCCGTCTATTTTATATCGACAGACTTTGCTAGGCGTAGCGCTATCAACTGTGAAATGACAGGCAGCAGTTGATTTTTGCAAATTTTACTTCTTTAGCATACTACAAGAGTTAAATAAAAAACGTTTCTATTTTTTGAAGCTTGAGAATTCCAGAGTGCAGTAATCTCTATTCACTGTATCAAAGGAAGAAAAAACCATTACCTTTTCCGAATTGACCAATTGATTTAATTTCCAACACAGCATGAAAAAAGAGATTTAAGAAAAATTAAAGTTGGCTTAAACCTTCATAAAGTAGGTTATCTACCTTTACGCCATGAATTAAATTTTCCTAAAGGCGTATAAAGGTTACATTTACGATGCCTTGCATAAATGCGATGTATAGTTTGCTTAAAGGTTGTCGACCAGGTTTACGCCAGGAATTAAATTTTCTTAAAGGTTTATAAAGGTTAGTACTTTAAAGAAAACGACAACACTTTTAAGTCTATAAGACATGTTTCGACAGAAACTTCTGTCATCTTCAGTTAATTAATGTTCAAAGCGTTATAAGTTGAATTTATAAATAGGAAAAAATGATAATTATGCTAGTAACAACGGAATGTAAATGGAACGTGACAAAGTGAGAATTAAATGATAGTTTAAGATTAGTATGATGTACTTGTTGATTCAAGGAAGGTTTTTCTCTTTGAATGTGAAATGCCTCTTTTATCTTGAGCTGGAAACTCGTGGAGGCGTGATCTAAAATGTGAAAACAGTCCACTGAACACAAAGCGCGACAGTGTTCAGATAATTATCATTTTTTCCTATTTATAAATTCAAGTTGTAACGCTTTGAACATTAATTAACTGAAGATGACAGAAGTTTCTGTCGAAACATGTCTTATAAACTTAAAAGTGTTGTCGTTTTCTTTAAAGTACTGACTTGCCTGCTAATATCAAGATCATTTATAAAGGTTACATTTACGCTGCCATGAGTAAACGTAATGTAAAGTTCGCGTAAAGGTTGTCAACCAAGTTTACGCTAGTTACAGCTGCAGGATAAAGTTGCTTTAAAGTTGCCCTTAAAGCTGCGCAAGGTAAACCAGATATAAACCTGACATAAAGCTCGTGGATATACTTTTCGCTACAGAGTAAAGTTACCTCAAGTTTTCGCTTTGCGTTGCTGAACGCATTCGAAAATTGTACGCAAACGTAGCTTATTAAAGCAAATTTGCGTTTAGCAGTTCATCCGAACAGTCTGAAGAATTGCAGGGCTGTCACTCAGGGCTGGGGGCCGAAGATTTTCCCCGGCTAGACTTTTCCTCGAGGTTTCTTTTGAAACGAAGTTTCAAAACGACTTGCCGAACTTGGAACGAAATGACGAACGACTGACCAAACGACCTACAGCTCAGCTACAGCGTCATCAGCAGCAGCATTCTGACTGTCCGACCTTCAACAAGCATCGACCAGCGGCTTTCCAAATTAGATACCAGGTTCTCTCGGTTGGCGCGCCATCTTTTTGGCGTCCGTTTTGAAAGGTGTGAAATGTCGTGTAGCCGGGAGTTTGTATCGATCTCTAGGTCCTTTTCACTGTTTAAAAGCTTCACTTTGGCGGATAGAATTCAGTCCACTTTCACTTCTTCTCTGTGCACGATCTCAAGCGGTTTTTGGTGGCATACATCCGGTGAAAACATCGATATGAATCAACAACAACAAGGTATAGGTAAGCCATTTTTGTCTTCTCGCATGTCTTGTACCTAGAAGTAAGTTAAGCTTAATTTTTCAGAGTAAAGTTCAGTTGTAAAGTTTGTTTAAGATGAATGGCATTGCCCCTGGTTGTAAATCTTTCTTTAAAAAGCAGAAGTTGTGCATTGTGGAACAGCCTTTTTGCCATGTACTGACATTATTCTGTAAGATTATGTAATATGCTAGAGGATCATTTCACTGCTTGTCCAAAAGGCACATGTTATTTAATGTAAGCCTCTATGCTATAGTCTCCCAGAGTATCTGATGGGAATATTATTTGTATAATTAAAGCGCTATGCCCAATGCACTGCCTGTCCTCCATAACTTTTGCTGAAATTCTTAGTAAATCGCTCTCATGTTTATATCTGCCATATAGAAAAGATTGCAACCTCAAAGACATTGAACATTGAATTCACTCTCGCAAATTTTGGGTTTCAATCCTGAGCCACATGCTGGGACATTCAGTGCCTTCCATTCAGGCATGAACAGTCTTTGTCACACAACAGTGTGATTTAAGATTTGTTTGACTGATGGAAAGTAAAATTGGTAGTGCTTCAGGTAAAATCCCTGCCATACTGGACTTACTTGATGGAAAAAAAGAAAAGCTGTGAAGTACTGTAGAACCATGGCTTACAAGACACATGCATGTTTACAATTAAGGGGCCATGGGGACTTTTTAAGATTAATTTTTGTAAGAGCTATTGAAAAATTATGTTGTCAAACAAATTTTGGCATTTCACCAGTCATTCTCTTTATGCTAAGTACGTTTAAACCTCCTGTACGGTATCATCGCTGCGCCGTAATTTGCGTTTTCGGTTTGTTTTTCTCGTTTTTACCATGGCTCACGTCCCGGTCATTCCTGCTCAAGCAGACGTCGTTGCAGCCTTAGACCCACCAGTTCCAGGTCCAGTAGTTCCACCAGGTGTAGTTCCAGCTCCTGTTGCACCGGTAGTGGCAGCACCGGTAGTTGCACCATTAGCGGCTCAAGCACCAGCATAAGTGTGTTTTTTTTTCGCTGTGTTTGTTTCGCAATTTGTCATTAGTTTTCACGTGTTCGCCGTTTTTTGTTACTTTTACGAGCGAATTGGTCTGCGCTGTTTATGATTCTTTCATTAGCGAATGTGTTTCCGCTGTTCTATGCTCCTCTTTTCATGAGCGAATATGTTTACGC
>OZ026599.1:5039129-5049129 GCA_964020085.1 Micromussa lordhowensis
ACAAAATAAAAAAAAGGCCCAAATAGTATGTACACATTGGAATGATGAAATTAATTTTTAATTAGAGTTTAGGTGCTTTATGCCGTTGTGGTAGGAGGTTATCTTTTCCCAAGAAAAGTTAATGTTGTATCGATAACCAACTAAACAACGCACTCATCAAAGAAGAATCGGAGTGAGCTGGAGGAGGAAGAGAAAAGACCGAAAAGACGCCGCCGCGCGAGTTCGTTCATCAATACGGTGGGATTTGTGGCGTACCCGAACGCATTTCGGTCAATCCTCATTTAAAGTCAGAAAATACAGTTTTTATTTTCAAGCAGAGAGTACTTCAACCGTGCTGTGAAGACCATAGATCGCTATTGTGGCAAACGAGCGTATGTTTCTGATGTAAACTGTCAATTCTTTATTTTGAAATTTCTACAAAAATAAAGCTTGGTTTAGACAACACAAACAGCTCATTTCTTGCTTTATTTTTTCGCTGATTTACATGTACAGTCTAATGAATGCCCCCGTGATGAATAGAGCGCCATCTATTTAAGCGTTCATCAGATTGCCAGCACTTGTTTATTTGGTACTCGATTGCTGAATTTTCATCGGCAGATTGTCGGAAACGTATATCTTTAATTTACAATTTATGAACATTTTTAACACTCTGTGTATTCCATGTTTATTACAGACAATTGAAATAGCGCGTTTTCTTTTCGTCGAATTTGATCAAAAATCGTCAAGATAACGCCGAGCGAAAATTAGTAAAAATCTCCCGCCATTTTTCAATCACCCTGTTGTATGCGCTGTTAAAACACGTCCTCTCAACCCAGCAGAGCGCGCGTCATAAACAATACACATACCAACTGAGACACGGTGCAATCCAGGTTTTTCAAATACTCAATTTTTTGGAAACGTCCGATATTTCGAACAGTAGTGTAGCAGCTGTCCAAAGCTGCTTTTGTTTTATCATTGTAGCAGCTGCTATTGTGTTAGGGATAGGGGTATTGTTTCTGTTGTTTGTTCTATTGTACTCTCAAAGGGTAGCAAGCCAATCATGTGAGACCTTAGGAGAGCTGCTACATCACCCATTTCGAACGACCTAATTCAAATTCTTTCCCCAATCCCACCCCATCGCACTCACTTGTGTTCGCTAGCGGCTTCTACAGCCATCTTTCAATCACATTTATCATGCTTAGAAAGCAGAGAGACTGTGAACAGTCAAGTTTGATTTCTTAAAATGTTTTGACACTTTTTTCCCCTGACTGTGGGTGGAGGTAGTCTATAATCAACAAATATCGTTCCCAAAATAAATGACGAGATTCTCAAAGTGGACTAGTTCTGAGTCGGAGTCTCTGTCGTTTTTCTGCATTTGCGAAAGGTGTGCCGTCTAGTTTGTTAGTTTCCAAATTAAAACAATGTATAATAATTTTTTTTGTTATCCACGTTGTGTCGTGTGATCTGAAAGTGTTACGTCAGATTTCCGAAAAAAAATCCAAACTTGCAAAAAAGAAAAAGGCACCAGAAGGTCTTTTACGCGAAGTTTATCGTCCGCTAGTTATGAGACAAATATCTTCCGATCTAAGATAGTGACCAGTAAACACCAGATAACTTTCTCAGTGGCCATGTCTAAAGTTGAATAGGGAGGGTTTGAATACATGTTGCATATGCTTTCTGGAAATAGAATAAGTGTTGCATATGCTTTGTAGAAATAGAATAAGTGTTGCATATGCTTTCTAGAAATAGAATAAGTGTTGCATATGCTTTCTAGAAATAGAACAAGTGTTACATATGCTTTCTAGAAATAGAATAAGTGTTGCATATGCTTTCTAGAAATAGAATAAGTGTTGCATATGCTTTCTAGAAATAGAACGAGTGTTGCATATGCTTTCTAGAAGTGTCAATGTGATAGATAGATATGGCCACACAAAACTATAACGATTGAAAAACATACATAATTAACATTATCTTTAATGCCAGGTGTCTGTCTTACTCCTTCTCGCACCCCTCCTACGGGAAATGGGCAGCAAACATCCCTCCCCCGATCATGGCTACATGTTGATCCGATCATTTGCCATTAAAGCCACACTTCTACAGTAATGTAATTTGTGATAATCGGTATTGACATAAATTAATATTTTGCAGACACGGAACAGAGAACTGGGTGCGAGGGTAGTACGCGAAGACTCATGGGTAGTATTGTTGTAAAAAGAGACCGTTGAGTAACTTGTGACATTCTACAGTCAGCCTTGCCACTACCACTTCCCCATTAGGTTTATTTTTATTGTGTAATTAGCGTCATATGAATTGTGGCGCCACTGCATTTGGTCGGGGGTACACGGTCCCTATTTTTTCCTAACAAGGGGTTTTTTGGGTTTTACGTGTCCGGCTTTGGTGCATGTAGGACCTTACTTGATGTATCTCTTATCCACTTTGTTGTAAGCTTATTGTCGCAATTAAACCGATCTTGGGCCTGGCTGACCAACCCGCCCATGCCTCAACCTTTGAGTGTGTTCGGTTGTGAAGTGAAGGCAATTTTATGCTATTACTTAACGGCGAAAATCGGACCCACTGCACCCACATATATTGTTCCGAATTTTTGCCGTTACTTAACGGCGAAAAATTACACATACACTTATATATTAATAAACGGCGAATAGTAGAATAAACATGATAATAAGTTCTTCAAGTAAAATTAATGGCTAAACTTTTATAAGAGATTATGCACATACATATCCGGTCGAGTGCAACTCTCTTCTCATTATTTTATCTGTAGAAACTTCCTCGTTTGTCAGGCAAGCAACGGTCAAATTAATAGAACGAGGCTATGTGACATAGGCATTTAAAATAAACAACAGGCTTGATTTGTAAACCATGACGTTCCCCGTTCCCTGTCTCTGATATACTCTGTGTACCTCAACCCTTTGCTTTTTCCAATGTTCCTTTTAAAATCCTTGTAATCATAGTTAATAGAGGGGAATGGACCAGATCAAGTGCGACTAAAACGGACTCTCTTGCTGTGATAAAGTTTTCTCCTTCTGTTACAGCCGCCAGGTCGTCTTCTTTCGATGATTCTCCCATCGGTTGCTTTCGGATCTTTGCAGCAAGACTTGGAAAAATAAAGAAACCTGGCCCGGCGTTAGAAATTCAGAATTAGAGAACAGGCGCTTGTCATGTGCATCCCTCTCTTGGTGCATTTCTCTAGCAACGATTTCTGGATCCATTTTGCGCCCCCTATCCTGTCCGATGTTAAACTTTGAAACTAAGAAGGATTTCTGCTTCTCATTAAAACGATCTGGCTTTTTTACTTGCTTTAACACCCAGCCTTCTTTTAACCCTCCTACTGTTTTAGTGGTACTCACTGAAATGCTTGTTAAAGCTGGTATCCTACCCACTCCCTCCAAAATGTTTGCTGCATACTGCGTTTTGACCTGGTCAAGCATTGTTCCTCTTTCCACGAATGATAAATGCCTCTCCAGTGCTGCATGCCGAGCTGTATATTGCCTTTGTTGCTGCTTCTGTCCGTCACGAGTCTCCTTGACCTCAACAGGGCTTTGGAGTTACTTGTTCCTACACACGGCTTTGCAGGTTTACCAGATGCTTTGAAGTTACCGTCGGAAAAGGTCAATGATAGCCAACCAGGGTTCGATTCTGAAATATAAAACCTCCTTGATAAGCTTTCTGGTCTTCGAATAGAAAAAGTCTCATGTTATTCACTAGTATTTCCGCTTTTGAGAAGGGAATCATAGACATTTTATTTTCTTTTAAGTTTTGCGCGCCAGTTTTAACTTTGCAGACACGGTACAAAATTTCGGAATTATGAAATGCGCTTGAGTTTATCTATAAATGGATTACATGTAGAAAGCTAATTTAGAAAAAAAAACGGAGGTCTGGAATGAAAAACTTTTTGCGGCCTTTTCTAACTACTCCAACTTATCTTGAATCCTCATTTAGCTTTTTATACTCTCTGAAAGCAACGACGGCCTCGTAAGCACCATCGGTTTAGCCACAAGGCTTTTAGTCTTGACTCACCTACACTTTCTCCTGATATGGTGATCAGGGGACCTGTACCGATTCCGTACGCTCGTCTTCCCAACACCCGTCTGTCTTTGTACTCAAAGTTATTGAGCTCGTTGATACCAGCGATTTTCCTCTTTTCAGGCGTTTCCTGAATAGCAACATCTACCACCACTAATCTGACACCTTCAACTCCACCATGAGAGAGAATCGCTTCTTTCATCTGCTCCGCGGTTGTTACATCGTGACCCTCATTGATATACCTTCTGATGTGATTCTTACAGGTTGCTGACATGCGGTCGGCTGGGCCCTTGTCTCCCTGGGGGTCTGAAAAATCTACTGCAAGGACAGAGACACCAGATGACAACTGGATGGCAGGTATAGCGACGATAGTCGTTGCACTGCGATAGCATCCGACATTGTCTTGTCGAAAGTATGCGTATTGTATGCGTCGAAAGTATGCGATATACACTACAGTGATCAGGGACGCTGGAGTCTTTACTGATGTGAACCTAAAGAAAAAATTATATAAATTATATAATTACTCTCTTTAATTGTCGAGTGTATTTAGCACTGTTGTGCTAATGGGAAAGACTGTAAATAATTAAACAAATATTGCAAATACTGAACATAATTCAGTCAATTCAAATTAAACGATAGTCAGTGAACACAAAGATCAGAAACAAATAGCAATCGGACAAAACACAGAAGCTGGTTAAGATGCAGATCGACATGGATGCTCAATTATAAAGTTTTGAATATTGCATTTCAACTTTGTAATAAACAAAGAGCCGGTTGAGTTGATTTGCTCTAGCGTATACGTAGATCTCAGAGATTCTTGCTTTAAGGGTGCACTTGTGCTTCCAAATGCATCTTAAATACGGTAGAGAGTTTTGTGGAAATAATTTTCCTTGTAGTCTAATTACAAAACACAGAAGCTGGTTAAGATGCAGATCGACATGGATGCTCAATTATAAAGTTTTGAATATTGCATTTCAACTTTGTAATAAACAAAGAGTCGGTTGAGTTGATTTGCTCTAGCGTATACGTAGATCTCAGAGATCTTGCTTTAAGGGTGCACTTGTGCTTCCAAATGCATCTTAAATACGGTAGAGAGTTTTGTGGAAATAATTTTCCTTGTAGTCTCTTTCCTGTTGTGCTAATTGGAAAGACTGTAAATAATTAAACAAATATTGCGAATACTGAACATAATTCAGTCAAATTAAACGATAATCAGTGAACACAAAGATCAGAAACAAATAGCAATCGGACAAAACACAGAAGCTGCAGATCGACATGGATGCTCAATGATAAAGTTTTGAATATTGCATTTCAACTTTGTAATAAACAAAGAGCCGGTTGAGTTTTGTGGAAATAATTTTCCTTGTAGTCTCCCTTAAGTTACATTATTGCCGCTTTCATGGAATCTTGTTCGTCATGCTCCCATTTTTGTTCAAGGCCCACTGCAGGCATATCTTTCACTAGCTCGGTGAGGTCTTCGAATTCCTTCGAACCATATGTAGCAAGATAATCTAGGCCTTACAGGGACTTGCGAACGGAAGCCGCACATTCAGATAAAAGTTTTAGCATCGTTTTCTCGCTGAATGTTTTAAAACCAGTTTCCTGACAGAAACTGACGTACTGTTCAACAATTCTTCTTGAAATCATCGTTCTAATCACATTTGGTACTGGGATCGTTTCACCCGCCGACAAGACAAGATTCTTCTCCCCAAAAGCAGGTCTTGAACCAGTTGAGGACTGGTTATAAAACTGAGAAAATGGTCTAATTGACCCCTTTCGATACGAAGGCGGGTTTGCCGCTCAAGTGGGAGAGGGCCTCCACTACCATACTGAACCCGGTGAAGACTGGCAACGGTATACCGAAACGACGCACGCCCAGGGATAAATTCGCAGGCTGATTTGTAGCTCGCCCCTCAGCAATTATTGACAAAATCTGTCTCCGTGTGTCCCAGCTACCAGCGATCTTATAGGACTCTACAAGGGTTTCAAGATAAGCTTTCTCTGATGAAACCATATTCAGCTTTTCATTAACCAGTTTGGACGTCTGTAGACGCTCCCAAAGATGACTGGCGTGATTTTTAGAGAGGTCGACTTCTAGTATCGCTACGATGGTGTCAGCTTCACAGTCGAGATATCGCCTTTTTGTGCTGTCACTGGCACTTGACCACTCAAGCCAACTCTTATTTCCCACTGGCTCTACCTTACAGGACAACAGAAAGTCGTTTAATTTGAACTTCTGGTCCTCAACTTTGTCTGTTTTTCCAACTGATGAGGCGTCCGTCTGTTTCTGAGCTAGTCGCCACCAAGTAGCTTGCATCAGGGCTATATAATGCAAGGCCCTGCATCTTTTTGGTGATTTCGTCTCAGCTGCTTTTATTGCTATCCCTATCCTGATGAAAAAAAAAATGGGATTAATAATTTAGATTATGGATGTAGAAATAACAATAAAACGGAATTAACATAGAAATTAAAGCAGTTTAAAATCAATGCGAAAGTCACAAGTTCGCAATTTTGTCACAGAAAATTAAGCGAACTGTCTGTATTAAAAAAAAGATAAACTATTTTTTTTTGGTTACGTCTTCCAGTATCTCGATCTGCTTGAGCTCACTTGGGTCTGGTGGGTTATCTTCTTCAGCGATTACGGGAGAGAAAGCCGCAGGACTTTTATTATTATGATTCATCTGTTGATTGACCTCTATGAAGCGGTTTTTATATCAAAATTAACTTGCCAACTTTCGTCTTTCTTTGTACAAAACTTTGTACAAACAACGTCAACTTTGTACAAACAACGACCACACTTTGCAAAACAACGTCAATTTTGGGTTACGAACGACGACAACTTTGTACGAACAACGTCCACGTTGTACGAACAACGTCCACGTTCTACGAACAACGACGACTTTGCATAAGGACAACGACAACTTTGTCAAAAGTTCATGTATGACCCCATGAAAAGTCCTGAGCGCCTATCACCTGTGTGTATGGCCCCATGGAATTTCCTACGGCTGTAGTAAGTGTAGTAGCCGTAGTAGCCGTAGGAGCTGTACTAACTGTAGGACTTGTAGCAGCTGTAGTACGCCAAGTATAAAACAGGGACTACAGACTACGGACTACGGACTATGGACTGGATATAAAACACTGACTAGGTATAAAACGCGGACTAAGCATTACGGACTCAGTACAAAACACAAAGAAAGGTTCTACACTGAATAAATTCTCGCACGAATGTTTTTATAAATGGAAGATGCTCATTTCCCGAAAGAGCCCGCTCATATATGAATACAGGTTTAACCATACTCGATCGATTGCCGAAAAAGAAAAAGAATACACTGAAAGTCACAAAATTGACAAGCTGTATGGATTTTCGAATGATTCAAGCTGTGATTAAATGTTGTGAGAGATCAACAGTCGAGAGAATTCGAAAGACTTGTCCCGCTGTTTATTTATACTTACGACAATGTAAATAAATACACATAAAAACGGTCATGGCGAAATAAGGAACAAAAAGTTGATAAGTAGAAGAAACGACATTATACAAGGATGGCAGTTCTGCAGTCCTTAAAATCGCCTTGGAAAAGGAAGGGGAAAAAAAGAAAAAAAATTGTTATGGCAATTTGTCAAGTTGTCGTTGTCCTTATGCAAAGTCGTCGTTGTTCGTACAACGTGGACGTTGTTCGTACAACGTGGACGTTGTTCGTACAAAGTTGTCGTCGTTCGTAACCCAAAATTGACGTTGTTTTGCAAAGTGTGGTCGTTGTTCGTACAAAGTTGTCGTCGTTCGTAACCCAAAATTGACGTTGTTTTGCAAAGTGTGGTCGTTGTTTGTACAAAGTTGACGTTGTTTGTACAAAGTTTTGTACAAAGAAAGACGAAAGTTGGCAAGTTAATTTTGATATAAAAACCGCTTCATAGACCTCTCCCGATGGTCGTCGATCGGCTTTTTAATTTCTAACTCATTCCATAACTCTGATAAGTGCTGCCTACATCGTCTACAGATTGCTATGATTAAAACAAAAACAGGACGTCAACCGGACATTATTATTAAGCCTTGGCCATCTGACTGCTATATGTAAATCTCTCCAACGGCTAAAAAAATTCGTGTAGCAGTGGTTACACAACTGATTCTTGTTCAACCCATCCGTGTAGGAAACAGAGGAAACCCTGACCTAGACTAGATTTCCGCTGCTCACTCGAGTCCAGTATGCGTTCCTCCCCAAGCAGAGGAGAAGAGCTCGGTCTCAGAGCGGCTAATTAGAAAGCCTCACCTTAATCTGCTGACAGGGACCTGTACTAGGGAGATTGGCAGGAAAGAAGAAGAATAATATTTTATTTACATTTCACCTGCTTTCCTCCCTTCGGCAAAGCCAGTAATGTAGAGAGAGCGTCACATCATAGTTTCTAAAGATACTTACGACTACACACATAGACGGGGGGGGGGGGGGAGGGGGGTTCTGGGGCAGGGATTCTGGGGCACACCACCACCTCGCAAGGCTCGCCGGTGGTGTGCCCCAGAATCCCTGCCCTAGAACCCCCCCCCGTCTATGTGTGTCCCCCATTATCCATGTGTGTAAGGCTAACAGGCCCTTGTGTGTAAGGTTAACAGGCCTGCCCCAGGAATACTTTTTATATTGAAGAAAAGTGGCGATAATGTATTATGGGAAGAGGCAGAAGAGGTCCGATAGGTCAAAGCCAAAGGAAAACAAAGGCATCAGGAGGTTTAAGAGGAAGAAGAGGCAACTCGGGCGGGTATTTTTCATCTATGCCAAACATAGAAGCAAAAGAAACGTTGGTATCTGAACAAGCTCTTGAATTTATAAAAAACATGAATCCACAGCAGCTTGTCGATTTTCTCTTGCAAGACGACTGTTACATTAAAAAATCGAGTGGAAATGCGTCTAGTAATTAAATATTCCGTGTATCCAAATTCAGGTTTGTTTGCATGTGGCGAGGCATAAATATTTCAAGCATAACGTCATGTTGTAAGATATTTTAATTGAAGTAATTTAATGCATTGATATATGGGTTTCATCTTAAAGCTATCGTGCCTTTTAATAACAGCTTTGGTTGGGGCCTCGGCTGGGCTGATTGCCTACTATTTTGTCTTAAAAAATGAAGAAGAGGTCATTGCCTCTGCAGATGTACGAAAGCCGAGGAGGGACTTCCGACTTCCGACTTCAGACTTCCAACTTCCGACTTCCGACTTCCGACTTCCGACTTCCGACTTCCGACTTCCGACTTCCGACTTCCGACTTCCGACTTCCGACTTCCGACTTCCGACTTCCGACTTCCGACTTCCGACTTCCGACTTCCGACTTCCGACTTCCAACTTCCAACTTCCAACTTCCAACTTCCAACTTCCAACTTCCAACTTCCAACTTCCAACTTCCAACTTCCAACTTCAGACTTCAGACTTCAGACTTCAGATTTCGTGACATAAAGCAAAGACAGGCCGCACGGACTCCCTATGTGGTTTTGTGGTTGCGTCGCATAATCAAAGCCTTCAAAATGCATATCTTATAGGAAGTTTACATTGTTGTGGTTTACAATGTGGTTTGTTGATTGCGTATCGTTGAAAGGTTGCCTTGTCGCAAATTTGTTTCTGCGAGCATTCGGTTGTGAAAATGCCCTTAGTTTCTTTTTCTGGCCTTCGAGCCTACGTTTGTGGAAGCGAGTTAAGGCATCTACTAGGCTTTGTTCAGCATCTAGTTTAATGTCCTTAAGGTATCAGTGTACCCCAAATTTTATCATTTTTCCAAAAAAAAAATTTTCGCTTCTTCAGATAGATCGTATTGCAATCTTTCATTTAAAAAAAATTCTATGAAAAAAGATTGATCCTAAGCAAAGTTATTAACAGAAAACGTTTCTTCCTATTAATTATCTCTAATTGATAGTTGTCAACACGTTGTCACGAGAAGTAAACTTGCATCACGTGAAAGACACGATGTTCGCGAGTTTCACACGTTTGTCTTTGTATTTCTAA